>JAOPTO010000891.1:0-600000 GCA_033822845.1 Tetrapedia diversipes
TCCTCATAGGGGACTATTGGGAAAAGTACTACACCTAAAACAAATATAAGTAATTTCTTATCAATGCACTATAAACCTACAAAAAATAAATGTATAAATGTATACAAATCTATAAATTACATACATGCATCTATTCGTTTATTTCAAGTATTTTCTGTAATTTTCACTTCAGTATCCTTTTGTATGAACATATCTGTTCATATATTTATTATTATTGAAAATTTCCATAAAATCCAATAAAGCGATATTAATTATGCACTTTTTCTCACTCTGGAAATAAAGCAACTAATTTCTTAAAAATCCGTCGATCTACCGGTCATTGTTCTAGAAAAATGTGTTCTTTAGGTGTTAAACCAAGCAATTGCATGCAGGTAAAATTTGATGGATGTAGCTTGTGTGATTAGCTTATAAAACAACGTAACGATACTACGGCGACGTCATTTCAACACTCGTATGACGTTAATTATAAAATATTTAAATTGCTTATAATTATCATTTAGAGAGATCTCATTATCGATCAAACTTTTTCAAATATAACAACTTTGTTATTACCATTTTATTATGCATTCCAGGACGAGTTAAACGACTTTTGAAATGAGTATGTTCGAACAGTAATGTATTCGTTATCTTTATGAATATTGCAGAGCTGGAATGATGATATGCGGAACGTCACACGGACAGCAAATGCATACACCTATGTGCATACATACTTTGTTTGCTTCTTCGACGCTCTTCGTCACTCGTTTTTATACGTTCTGATTGGTAAATGTTACAGTTTTTGCTAAGAATGAAAGTACCGTGCGTCATACTTATATAATATATATATATAATAGTGTTAATGAAAATGGGCTTATAGGGTTCATTGTCAATCGGACGTAGTAAAAAGATACGGTAAAAGCCAGAATGACAGAACTTGATATTTACCACTCAGTAGTCATAGATCACGCATAAATTTGGGCTGTCCGTGTTTACGCCATCTAAAAAATATGTTTAATGTCGAAATCCACTTTCTCTCTAATGGCTATCTTGGTCTCACCCAATACACACCTCGTTTTCTCCATGGTTTCTATGAAAGGGTCACCTTAGATTACTGTTTGAATCGATCGCGTGTTTACGAAGCTGTGCATATAAAAACTTTCAGTCATACGCAGTAAACTTGAACATTTGCGCTTTTGATTGAAGAATGCTGCACGCATAACGGTGTAGAGTAAGAAACTTAGAAAATACATGTTTGCGAAGGGTGGTTGTCTAGGAATGAAGCTATTAAAAACAATTTATCTTAAAACACTTTTATAATAATATTTGTTGTTAAAAGGAATAAAATTCGGTCATTTTACAATAGAAATTCGTTGCTCTTTATCAGATATAGTTAATTAATTACACACAGCAGGATACTATCGATATTAAACAATAATGAAATGCATTGTACATTACTATATTTGTGGGATTTTGATATTTTAATTCAACTCTTAAGGGCGAAGAAGTAAAGAAAAATACCTTGCGAGAGATACATATTCAATAATATTTCTAATTAAATTAAAAATTATTCTAATTCTACATTTTTACAAATGTGTTGGTCTCAAATGAAAGAAAATAGAAGTACAAATTCCTAATTTGTAGACCGGGTTTAACTTATGTATGGTTTCGATCTTGAACCATCAAAATCAGGTTTACGATACTTCCTTCTGTTATTGTGTGCCGTTAACAGGTTTGTAAGAGTAAGAGTAATTTTTGCCTTAATAATGTTCAATAACTAGGTCTGTAGCATTCTTCTTTACCGTTACTCTTTCATAAGAAGAAAATAGAAGAAGCTGGAATCCCAATTTTTAAAACAGTTAATTCCAACTTCGTTTTTCTAAAATTACGTAGTGTAGTGTTTCTTTCCATTATTATTTGTTATTAAGGAAAGCACAAGTAAAACTTCAACAGGCTTTAGGTGAAAAATATTCTTTACTTTTACCAAGTAGCCTAATAACTTCGAATTCTTCGAGTTAACAGTAATATTGTTTTGCAACACCTTGTACCACAAATCTGACCATAAATCTGGTCGAGAATTACAGTTTTCTTTTGCAGGAAGAAAAGTAAATTTTTAATATCCGATACGTTGTCTTCATAATCGAATATATAAATTTCGGGTTCTTTTTCAAAAATTTTCATCCTTGTGCGAAAGTGAACGATTTCTAATTCGAATCAGTCTTATATCTGACTTTGAAAAAAGTTTCGAATCTATTCAATTGATGTCCGATTCTATTTGAAAGTACATACCTTCTTTATTTTTCGAAGTACTTATACAGAAGTCGAATTTAGAGGCGTTCATATTCGAGCTTACTCCGAGGAATTGCTCGTTTCCTTCGAAACACTTATAAGTTATATTCTTATGCAGAGTCGATAAATCTAGCCGGTCAATGTTCAAAATTATTTGTGATGTGTACTTGAACCTGTCTCTAATTATAGATCGTATCTTTAACAAAAGATTGTGTTATGAAATAATCTAAATGTATCTATAGAAAGACAATTCACAATCAGTAGATTCAAAGATAATTGGATTTATCATTCGCAGGCTCACGCCATTGCGCCATACTATTTCTAAAACACATAAATTTATATTCTTAATAAGTATGTAATTTTGATGGGTTACATCTCTGAAACTATCAAATATCTATTTCCATATATTTTACAACTATCGTTAGAAATCGATATGCTATTTTACATATGTGCATTAAAACTGATGAAAGTTTTGATCCTTCCTTTATAAGTTCCACATGTGTATATATCAGAGCGTGTTTAAAAGTCAATTGAGAATGTGGTTAAAGATACAGTCTTCCTTCAAAAGTAGTAGCGGAGTAAAATACAAGACCAGTTTCTTTAAGTAGAATGTTACACCGTTTTACCTGCGATATCATACTGCTTTCTAAGCCAAAGGTCAAAGTAATGCTACAGAATGCATTTTCAATCCGTAAAAGGTCACAGATTAGCAAAAATTAGGTAGTGTAGTTAGAACAAATACAGTGTCCGACTAAGGGGAGTTTTAGTTGATTTAACCCTTTTAGTGTTCGCGGTCCTTATGCGAAAGCTGCTACGGGTCGATAGATCAGCCGATTCACAGAAACCGAAAATTTATACCCAAACCGCTTACTGAAAAACTTGCTGTAGGTGTAACGAAATATTTTCGATGGGGACCTATCCTCACTGTTGGTTATAGGGGTAAAAAGTCCCAACGTTCGGAATTTTGTTCCTTATAAAGCTATTCATATAAGCACGCATATCAAATCGGCCCGTGGCATTCTTCGCATGTACTCCGTAAAATGCCTGGCACTAAAAAGGTTAAATATCGAAATTCGTGTTTAATCCGGGCTCTTAACACTTTGTAATCGGGCCACTTTCCTGTCGAATCGCGCCGTAAAGCGGACATTTTTCAGACTTCTTCGCGTCAAAATAGTCTTTGCGTAAAATAGTTATATCTTTTGAACTAATTGATATTTTTCAGAGAAATTTTGAGTATATTTCTTGAAAAAGAGTGCTCTATTTATTTTTTATGTATAAAATATGTTATTCTGTTTTTTTATTAACAAAATTACTTTAGCGTAGGTAAGATTGAAAAAAAGACACTCTTTCACAGTCAAGAAAATACGAGTTTTATCGTCTCCCGCGCTTCAGTACTAAGAGGTGACAAACGAGTTTACGTGTTTCCCGCCTACAATGTGTTAAGATCTAATTTATGATATGTAACACAATTTTTATGTATTACCCCATATGATGGTAGTAATCTATTAAGTGATACACGCAAATAATGATAAATGTTGCGCCTACGAGAACTGCTTACAGGTTGTTTTTTTTTCTCTAAGTACCTCGTTGCACCGAGGGTCGAAACTCACTGGTCCCTCGCTTTTTGAGAGCCTTGCCACCAAATTTCCTTCTTTTGTTTTCCGCGGAGAAAATCCTAAGGAGGAGAAGGAAATACCTAGCTGGCTCCTTTTTAGCAATCTGGATGTTCGGTCGTCCGTATACAAGCCGGTGGACCTTTTTTCCGTTCCTTTTTCTCATCGAGGATTTCCCTCGTGGGTACATTTACAAGCCACCATACCTATGAAAACAAAATATTGTAGCTGTAGAATAATGGTGAAATACAGGCATTAAACACGAATATCAAAACAGCTGGTTTAAACGATGAGTTCAAATGTATGAGTTCAAGTTATATAATATCAGTCTGGAATTAATTTTTTTATTGTAACATGCATACAAAATTATGTAAAATGTCGTTTAAATTCTCAAAAGTTAATTCAAACAATTTCAGCAATTGTGATCTTAGAATTGCTTTTATATATTTTGCACATACATCAAGTGATTTGTGTATGAGCTATTAACTGATTTTAATTGAATTGGATTAGGTTAAAGCTGGATTTCATTTATCCCAATCAATATCGTTAATTTAACGATACGAAAGCTAGTAACTTATAAATATATTGCCTTAATAATTTTTAATTTGTTCTCTTAATGTTTCATTGCTCTCATTGCTTTTTAATCTTCAATTTTCCATCTTTCTTCAAAGAAGCTTTCAGTTTTCAAATTTTAACAATCATTCTTTCTTCTTTTCAGTTAATTGGCTAGCAGAAGAAAGGAAAAGGTGTCCTCTAAGCTTTTTCTTTGAGAAACAGGCAGAAAAAAATATTCAGAAATGAATAAAGTGGATTATATGGAGGTGGTCACCGTACCTAATTACTCGTATGTCTTCAACTTTGAAGAAAGCTTCACGCATATGGATACTAAAATATGGATGACCAACAATTGGAAAAATTGTTTTTATTACTGTGGCATTTATATGATTTTAATTTTTGCTGGGCAGCATTACATGTCAACCAGACCAAGATTTGAACTCAGGGGCGTACTTGCACTATGGAACACAATGCTTGCAACGTTCTCCATTATTGGAGCTACCAGAACAGCACCAGAAATTATTCACGTGTTAAGGCATTTTGGGTTTTACCATAGCATTTGTATACCTAGGTGACTTTGATTCTATATTTCATTAAATTTACTTGGTTAATATTACACGTAACATAACATAACAAAGAAAATAAAGATACGAAAAGTATACTATTTCTTAAATAGCGATTATTAATAAAAATATACTTATTTTCTTTTTTAGCTTCATTGAAGATGACGTTGTGTGCGGCTTTTGGACATGGATGTTTGTCCTATCGAAACTTCCTGAGCTTGGGGATACGATCTTCATTGTGTTACGGAAGCAGCCATTGATATTTCTACATTGGTACCATCATATGTCAGTTCTTCTTTATTCGTGGTTCTCGTACTCAGAATATACAGCATCTGCGAGGTGGTTTGTAGTAATGAACTATTTTATTCATTCAATAATGTACTCTTATTATGCTTTGAAAGCAATGCGCTACAGACCACCAAAGGCAATCGCCATGTTGATTACTACGCTGCAGTTACTACAAATGGTTGTTGGCTGCATTATAAATGTTAGGGCTTATCAGTACCTGGAAAGTGGTCAGATTTGCCACATTTCACGTCTCAATGTTACACTTAGTCTGTCCATGTACTTCAGTTACTTTGTTCTCTTTGCTCGATTCTTCCGACAGGCTTATTTAAGTAAAAGTGGGAAGAAGAGTTTCGCCAGTGAAACTATGGAGTATGAAAAACTCAAAGCTAATTAAAGCACATCAAAATTTTTAGAAACTTTTTCTAAAGGCACTTTCCAGTGACAGTTTTTGAAAGCTTTGTAGAAAATATTTTTCCAAAGCATGGTTTTGGAAACATATTTCAAAAACTGTCTCTTGGAAATCTTTTTTTAGAAGTCTTTGTTAACTTGAAATCGTAAAAACGATAGGGTAAAAGTGGTGATGCATTATTCGAAAATATAGCACACTGAATTTTACGATAATAATAAATGTTGCACATTACATTTAGTAATAAATTTCGTAATAACTTATTTAACACGTTTGACGTTAAATATGTTATTAAAGAATTAAAAAGAAGCTTCATAGAGGCACTTCTTGAAAACTTTTTTTTCTCTAGAAATAATTTCTGAAGAAATTTCTTGATAAACTTTTTTTGTCAAACTTCTTTACAAAGTTAATATATTACAAAAGCTTTGGTAGAACGAGGGTGGGGACATAATATTTAAAAAGATATTAGTATATTGTAATAACATTATTTAACATAAAAATGCTACCTATAGTGAATATAGCGCAATTTAATCGCAAAGGCGATATATTTTTATTAAATATAATGAATAATATATTTGACATATTTATTGTTATGCACATGCTGAGATATAGAAATTAGAATATAGAGATATAGTATTAGTCTACCAAAAATTTTTGTTGGTTAGTAATTTCACAATATTAAATTTGATAATTTTCTGCTTGCGGTGAAATAAAAAGTTTACAATATATTACTATGCAAAGAGAAAGGAAGAGGAAAGAATAAGCAGTTGTTTCCAGATCTCGTTCTACCAAAATGAAAGTGAAGAATTATTGCTTTTGATGGACCTAGAAAGAATGGAAAATGAGCGAAACTGTATTAGGCCTACCTTCAGGATAAGCTAAGAAATATTCTTCTTAGAAAATAGTAAAGAAAAGAAGCGATAGATAATAATTGGAAGGTGAAGCTATAATCATGAATCATTAAGCGTGATTTGATTTTATATGACCATTTGGGAAAAATAGTAAAAAAAAAAGTTTATATTTACTATTTTCTATCGCGACTGTTTTGTGCTGCTAGAAATAATAAAACAAGTTACTTTACTGATGTCTTTAAACTTTCAAAGTACAACCAGCCTTACAGAGAATATTTTCCTCGTCATTTTCTGAATATTTATATCAATTGCTTTTGAAATAATATTTTTTACAAATAATTTTATATTTATTCATTTATTTAAATCGTTCATAATAGACTTAGGTTTAGATTTCGTAGGTATGTGTCAATAGAAAAGTATGTGAAATGAAGTATTTGTTGAAGTATAAACATATAAAATTAAACATTTGAAAAATCTTATTACCAAAAATTTTTAAATCATATAAACTTAATTGAGAGAAGTTACCTATATAGTAACTTCGGTAATTTTGCATCACTAAACAAATACTTTTGTAAAGATGGTTGCCCTTTGAAACGTGAACTGACCGATTCTAGTCGCATGGTCAGAATGAGAACATTTGTTAGTTGGAACCGAAATTGAATATTTAAGATGATTGTTTACGCCGCTGATTGATGCGCACTTTCATAATTGAAATTGTATGAATGCTTTTCTTTTAAAATTATACATTACATTCGATCGGATACATTTTTTTTTAATTCCGCTTTTTTTTACGTATTTTCTATTTCCTTCCAACTCGCACAAATATTGCTAATAAAGATATTCAGTCTTAATTTATTTTAGGTGTATACTGGTTGTTTAATTCATTGTTCACTTTAAGAGTAACCAATAAATAACGGTAAATGATTATGCCATTTTTTTTTTAATCAATATCTAATTCATATGAAGCAATAACAGTTATTCCATTCCAATCTATATATGCATTTTTTGTTTATTCAATAGAGAATTTATTGCTAATATCAAAGAGAAAAAGTTCAACGAAAGGCAATGTTTGATTTAAGAGGAAATATTGCCGAAGGATTTCTAAGCTCGATTTGAATTTGAGTAGCTCAATTTGCCTATTTATTTAATTAAACGCTATTAATATGATAATAATAATATTGATCGGATAGTGCGTGTTTCATTTGGTGGATAAGAAGAATTAATTATTGATACGAAATATTTATAAATGTTATATTAACGGGAAAGAAACATTAGGGTAAAAGTGAAAATTGAGTTCATAAGAAATCCTTTCTAGCAATATAATATCTTTTACTGTACATGCAGAAAATATAAGAAAAATACGTAATGTAAGAAAAGATGGATGAATATAAAAAGTTAAAATAGATAGTCAAAAGTATTTGCAATAAGCTAACATCTTCCAGTTTAATTATTCTGGTAATGCATTACTTGATATTCTGTCGATAACAATAAGTTGTTTGATGTATGTAATATACAATAGACGCATTGAAAAATATTTTATTATATAAAAAATACAACAAATGTTGCACTTTAGGTTAGTATTACATGTTTGTAGTACTTATTACACTTAGAACCGTTTAAATTCAACTAAAATTTGCTCGGTTAAATTCAAGTGATCTATCCCTACCAATTAGTACCTCAAGTACAGTAAATCTTGATGATTGACAAAGAAAATGAGTTGATACAGTATAAAATAGCCCTTGAAAGAGATACTACAGATGTTATTAAAAATTATCTAATAAAAATTTTATAATTTTCATGCTATTTTCACAAAAACAGTTAATTATCTATCTAATATTACTCAACAGTTCTTCCAATGAAAATACCAAATAAATCGGATTAACAGCGATTAATTTTAAAGCTACGCTTAATAATTGTTCTTAAAAGATCTATTTGTAAGGTAAATTATAAGGTAAAAGTAGACTAAAAATTAAAGAAATTAAGAAATGTTTATCTTTGGATGATTCATTATCATGCACGCAATAAATCTTTCTAGTGATGAATCTTTGTTTGATATAAATATAATTGCGGGCAAAAATGAGTGGAAAAAGTAGTGGAAATGGGAATAAAATAGATTTAGTCAAAGTATGTACTACTATTATATGTTTAAGCCTTACGTATCATGTATTATAATGGTGTGTAGATTATTTAGTGAATAATTAACATTAATATTTACATTTGTTACATTTAACGAAAGAGTTAACTAATTGTTGAGAAACAAAAATAAGTGGACATTCGGTTAAGAGTTCAGGGCAAAAAGTGTAAACAAATGCGAAACGTAGTTCTCGTTTGCATGCAGCGATTTCAAATTAACTACTTATAGTTCGTTCACCGAGTCAAGATATTAAATGTAAACAAAAAATGTATATGCTGCGGCAGGTGGAAAAAGCAGCGGCCACAGCTATTGGCTGTAACAAATCGTACAACTACAGTCATTTGTTGATCTTAAGACTGTCCCGATTCTACAATGGTAGATCTATCTGAAATCGAGGACAAAATATTGCAACGTCCGGGGTATTATGATTCTGTTTTGTCAAAACACCGACACATTCATTTGTTTATGTCTAGCAACTTGACTCTGTGAACAGACTAGTTGCTATTAAAAACAGTTAGATGAAAAGAGTGTTCTAGAAAAAAGATTCCTAATTTGGAATGTTAGGAAGAACAGAGACTTCATATGAAGTTCATTATTTAATCATATCAGACTGCCTCAGCGAAGACATTGCAAAGAAGTATAATGTTTTTAGAGATTTAGAAAAAATTTATAAAGAATACTTAGTACACAATGTTGTTAAAAATTTAAGTAGTCATAGATAGAAACATTGTGGAAGCAGATCGCCTAATTTTTCATGAATGATCCAAAAATATATAAGAGTTGCTTCACAAAATATTGTAGTAATTTTATAAGTAAATGTGTCATCGAAAACAACACCATATCAATTCCACGATGTTAGGTTGAAATGTTGTATAGCCGCATCAATAGAATGAATTCGAAAAGACATTTAGCTTTTACTAAATAATACGTAAATATGCTAGAATTGTTCTGAAAATACGTAATATAGAATGATGAAAGCAACTTTGAATTGCAACAATTAAAAAGGATACATTTTTGTACAAGATTGATTTTTATAACTGCCGATTCGTTATTCCGTGAATTTGTACTAAATTACCAACTCTTTTCTACGAAAAGTACTCTTGTCATCTATTAAACTGTTGAAACGAACAATGCAGAGTTTGGATTTAAATCCTGTAGTGAACTTACGACGTTTATTGGTTTTGAAGTTAGAAAAAAGAAACAAGATGATATTAGTAAAATTATATTGAAGATTAGATAAAAAGGTATTTCAAGACGATTGGAAGTTGTCATTGAAGCAAAAGCTGGTCATGCTATATGCTAGTTTCATATTTTTTACGTATTTTATTACGTGTTCATTTATTATTGTCTTTCAATAATTAATTAACCATTTCGTCAACTATGATTTATTTGTACACGAATGTAAACATTAACTTCAATTATTTCCTAAACAAGCTATGTATCATAAAAATATATAATATCTAAAACTTAGACTAAACCTAATTTATACCCATTTCCACTACCTCAATTTTATCAGTAACTGTATATTTCGCTTGCTCCCGTTATTCCTATTTCCTTGACAAATTTGCAGTTCTTGATTTACTTAATAAAACTTACCTGGTTCATAAAAATCATATTCCAAGGATCCGAGTTCACCTTCAGAACGTAAGCGAATATGAGTTTATATAATTATTTAACATTGTAGCATAATTTATACTTGTATGATAGAAAACACATATTGTTATTGACTTCTGTATTATTGGTATCAAAATAACTTTCGGTTACTTTGATAATTTGCTTAATTAGGTATTATTGAATGAAAGCAATTGCAAATACTTACGTTGGTTTGAGAGGATTTTCTAAAACTTCAATTAAGCAACTGAGCACTGCTGTTTTGTGTCGGTGCTATATTATAATTATTAAGTAATTAGTTAATTGTGTGCTGCTTTATTCACCAATAGCGCTGCTATCAAATTAATTATAAAGATAATTAATGTTGGTGGATGTAAAGCTACATGAACTTTACAAAAGTTTTAAAGGAAACCAGATACAAAAGTCTCCAACCTTTATATATGTAATATTACAACTAAGCGCTACATTTGCTACGCCACTGAAAAACTGTTAATTATTAAGTTGTATCCGTCTATGACCGTAATCGTGTAACATTTTGAGATGGCAAGAATTTTTTAAAGAGAAATAGGAATTAATTTTTTTTTTTAAGGGGAAACCGCACCAGAGAAATGTAAAGTGTTATTCAGTTAAATTAGCAGAAAAATTTCTGTTTAGAGAATTTGGAGGGACGAATTTGAGAAGAATAGTGCTGTAAAATTGTCAGCATCAACTCAAATAGTGTAGAGGAAGCACCGCATTAACAACGAAAAATTCAAAATAAAGAAACAAAAAATGAAAAACCTGCCTGCTACTGGTATACTAGTTGTTTAAATGATCTAGCGAATACTCTTGTAAGAAAAAGTAAATGAAATCAACGGAAGAACAAAAAATCTATTGGGATAATCTAGAGGGAAAAAGTTTTTTGGTTTATTCAATTACATTAGTTTAGTATAGATAGTCAAATTGCACACTTTCTATCGCAATGTCATGAATTCCTTTCAAATTTGGCATGTTTAGTGATAAGTATAGAAATTAAGTTCTGTGTTGGATATTTTTTAAAATGTTAAATGCTAAAATTTAAAACAACTGAACTAAACAAACTAAGATACTATTATTTATCTCTCAATATTTTTGATTAGCTAAGAAATTAACTGATGCTTGGAGTTATTTTAAAAGCACAAGAGTGTTGTTTTTAAAATACTTGCTATAAATGTTTGTTATTATTAATATGAATATTCAGTGTTAAGTATCGTAATATTGTTCTATCTCTTAGATAGATTTGAACGAAAATATTAGTTAAACATTCTTTTACAATAAATTCTTAAAAGTAATGGAACACAATCTAAAGAATCCAGGAAGAATAATAGAAATCATTGTATACATTAATTATACTTTCAAATTGTTACTAAATTCGGAATATCACTTAATGCTGGATCTTTAGAGATTATTCGATAAAAAGTATCAATAAAAACTATAAGAGCAAATTTGCCAGTCATGTCCGTTGTCACCAATCATTACCACTGCTCAATTTTAATAAAAGTGTCAGTTTGTTTCGTTCAAATAGCGAAGCTTGTTCGTTAAAAATGAAGGAGTAATTTATGTGTTGTACCTAATGATATTTGTGATCAATGTAATACATCAGCTCAAATTATTTTTAAGCCTATTCTACTTGAATTGTTTAAACTGAAATTAATAACATAAATTAGTTTATTTTGTTTATTACTGAAATGTACCAAGATCCAGAACAACTGTTGACATAGTAATATAAAGTGTGCTGTTTGATGTGGAACACTTCATTTGGGAAGGTAAATAAAATGATAGTATCGTATAAAAAGAAGAGAAAGAAAAGGCTGTATGTGTATGTGTATGTGAAGATTAAAATGAGTGTGAAACACGGATAATACAATTGTATAGTTTGTGGTATGATTTCTTTTGTTATTACTTTTCCTTTATTATGTATATTGTATATTAATAATAATAATAATAATTTATGACGGGTGGTATGAAACGCTACTTTTAATTGTTAAATTTTAATTAAACTTTCCTATTTGAATTTTGTGCATTACTCTTCCATCTATTTTTTTAATCTTTTCCTTATTTTTTGATAATTTTGTGAGTTTTGTTATTATAGCATTAAAAAATATATAAATAAGATAAAAGAAGGCACTAAAGGTGAAGGAGGTATGGGCAGAACGATGCACTTTTTTCTTTAAACATGAAAAAAGTTTTTAACAGATGAATGTCAATGACACAATTTTAAGATCAATTCTACAGTTTATTCTAATTGCATTAAGATTTGGATTTTTCATACAAAATTCGGCAATGGAATGATTGTAAACATTGTTATAAAAAATGAGAGTTATCATCATATTTCATATATGAAGTACAATAATTTAAGGATTAGGAGTAAATTAATACAGGGTAGGGAACATTTATATTATCTTTAAATATTAATTAAAGCTTTGAATGTTCTAATCTTTTTATTTTGAAAACAATTGAGTATAATCGTTATTAAAAATAATCAGTTACTTCTGTTGTTTAAAAACTATCAACAAAAATAATATTGTCATAGATAAAACAATTATGATAATAAATAAAAACAAGAAATTTTGTAAAATACATATTTTCATCTTCAGATATTAAATATAAGACATTAAATAAAAAAACAAAATGAAACATCGTTTAGAATTAAGAACGGTATCCTTTCATTTAAAATTGACACTAATCGAACTATCGACGCAACGACTAATGTATTCTTATTTGTATCATTGAAATCAGATCATAAATTGTATTAGGGTATCTCAATCTTTTCCGATTTATGACTTCTTTTCTGTGACATCCTCTATTGCTCCATTCTCCTTTATTCTTCATACATTTCAAAAATTTTTATTTGTGATAAATATTCGTATTATACACTTATCAATTCATATAAATAAATACATATTTCATAGAAACATTTAATGAAATACCTAATTGCAGATTTATGACTGCTAATCAAAAATTCTTTTTTTTAACTATGTCCAAATGATTGTGTGCTTTTGTTTATAGTTGGGGAAATCAGTTGAAGCCAAATTCTACAAAATAAGATGAACAGGGTGCGGAAAAGGTTACCGCAATTTTTTCAGGTACCTTGAAAGCATAAAAATTATGTATAACCAATTAAATCCACACAAGTAAACGAATACTTACATTTATTAATTTAACATTAACAACATTGAACAAAAGAAATTGCAACAAATGCTCGAAATTTCCACCTTTTACTTCAATACATTTTTTTACACGTTTTTGGAAATTTCCAATAATGGTCGCACATTCTTCGACTGTAATCGCGTGTCAGAGCCGCTTTCAGAGCATCCAAGTTGGCGTATGTGTTCCCGAGATTTTTTGCTCCATGATGGACCATACTTAGCTTGGGTTTCTTAACCCCAGAACTCCTAAGGGAGGGGGGTGGGGTTCCTCGAACCCACAAATTGAAAAACCTAAAATTATAATCACTCCCCTTTCGTAAAAAATTCTCTTAAAATTATTTATTGTTGTATACACATTTAAGTTTGATATTAAGAGGTTCCCGTTGCTATGTGTAAAAAATTAGTAAGCATAAGAGAAATATAACTGACTACGCGCCGCGATAACGGTACGCCACGGGGCAGTGGCGATCACGCGAAGTGGACCCTCATGCTCTCCTTTTCTCCAAAGAATAAAAATTACAGAACGAAGAATGAAACTATGTAACTAATTGGGAACTTTAACTGGAAAGACACTACGAATTAAAATACCAAAAGATACAGAACCGACAAAAAAGGGAAGATGTTATCAGTGTATACTGGAGGCTAAAAGCAGACGCATAAAATATAATAGTTTATTAAAATCAATGCAAAGTTGTTACAAATGCAAAAACCATGTTTGCAGAAAACATTCATTTAATACTATACTCTGCCATTCATGTTTATCAGAAGAATCAGAAGAATCAAGTTCAAACTAGCTGCACGTTACTATACTATTTTATAATAGTATTTAATTTTATAAATATACATAAATCAATACAAATTGAACGCAAAAACATATGTTGTCTTGTTTATAAACTATAGCATATCCTAACATTGCAAAAAATTTTCCAAAAAACAACTTTTTCCAGGATAAATGTATAAAAAGAAGTATGGGTTCGAGGAACCCCCCCTTAGGAGTTCGCGTAACAGATCGAGGCTTAGGAGTTCTAGAGTTAATGTATTCGTGTGTTAGCCGGTTAATAAAGACATTGTTGTAAACAGTATTATTAGATGTATATACAATTGCGACCATATACTGTCGACTGAGGAGTATTTTTCGATACTCTAAGCGCAATTCCTTGGAGACATACAGTATGCTATAAATTGGGCTGGCACGAAAGAATTTAGAATTTTGTATCTTAACCCCTTGCACTATTTTGACGAGTCTGACTCGTGATGAAAATTTTAGACCAAACACGGATGTCACGAGTCAGGCTCGTTGTTCAGTTCCAGACCAAACATGAATATCACGAGCTTGACTCGTACTCGACATTTCAGGCCGAACATGAATATCACGAGTCTGACTCGTGGTCTTAATTTCGGGCAAAATTGATATTCAATTGTTTATTTATATTGTGTCTTTCAGTTTTAGGTTTAATATTAGTGAGATAATCAGAAAACTTATTTGAGTTCAAATACTACTACCGCGGATTTGCTTTAACATATTTTTATTTCGTTATTAATTAATTATATTATTATTACTTATTCAGAATTTGTTTTAATCTTATGTGATAATTAAAGTATATATAAAAGTTTTTGATTCAAATTCATTTGAATTTCACAAGAGTTCCATCGCGTGGATAAGATGGGTCTCAAGTTTCGGCACGCGCGCTCCACCGCTCGTCCTTCACCGCGACAATTGAGGCAGCCGCGTTTGGCCTGACTTTTTCCGAGGTTCCGAATAGTGCAAGGGGTTAATATTTGTGAGGGTGATTGCTAATTTATTGACGCGTGTATGTTTGTTTGTGTGAAAGAGATTCTAGAATGAACGGTCAAGAAATTAGAATGAGAAGCAATGTATGAAAAACAAGAAGGATGAAAATATGAGTGAATGGAGTTGAGAATGAAAAAATGGAATGAGGATCGTGAGTGTATACCTTTTGTTTGGAGATTGATTGAGAATAGGACGTGTGAATGGGATCAAAAAATTGTTACATCAAATAAATAAGTTTATATATTTTTTAACATTGTCGTTTTCCTCAACAATATTGATGTAAAATGAAATTGAAATTAAATACAAAGATAAATCAAACATATTTTTGCATTTGAAGAATTTTATTAAATAAAAAGAAAGTAATACAATAAATAACGAAAATTAAAACCTCTGTGTCGACGTGACAGATTTTGCAGTCCCTTTGAATTTAACCACCGGTGCCATATTAGGTTCATGAAACTTTTCTGAAAAATTATAAATTAGTAATTTTTACCACCTTACAATTAGTAATGTTAATGTTAAGATACATAACACCGTTCAAAGGTTTGAAATTATTTGCAGATTTCTATCAAAATCGAATACTCATACATTTTCCGCTGATGCACTGCTAGTATACTAGGTATTAACGAGAGTTAACAAATTTCAAGGTATTTTAGTATTTACTTGTACTGAAAAATACTCTTGTATAGATTATAATTCCAATTTACAGTAACGCTAAATGTGAACCTCTCTACCACGTAAAATAACAATCTATTTTCATGTAATTTAGGTCAAGGAATCATTGGCCTAAAATTTACTTTTAGTACGACTTCCCGTTTTTGCATACTAAATATTTGTGTAGTTTTACTCAATTTTTAACTGTAATAATATGGTAGATCCACTTGGTCAAGTAACTTAATTTTGGTGTTATATTAAATATTTAATTGTATAGTTATAGCAATGTGTAGAGCTATTGTATATCTTTTGTTTAAATGGTTCATCGGTAACAAAGGAACAATAGCGTCAGTTGAAGTATAGCAGCAATATAAAAGAGTTCCATAGACAATATTTTTACTGTGGCGTGTTTAGTTGTTGAAATTCTTGGTTAATGTTTGGTCGTTAGAACTGTTACTCTAATTCAGACGTTACTTCCCCAATATTGAATAATCATGGGACGAAAAACAAGTTTATCTGAATACGAAAAAGCGCGAATTCTAACGTTTAAATAAAGCAGTTTAAGCAATTGCGAAATATCTTGTCTTGGATGGTCTTATTATTTCGTAAACAATTTTATAAAAAAAGGCGATGAATATGGAATGAAGAAGTCATCAGGAACACCACCACTATTAACTGAACGCACAGAAAGAATTATTTGTAAGGAAGCTGTGAATTCGACAAAGGGGACACGGCGATTACGCAACGAAATTGTACCTCAAACTTCACACGTGACGATTTGGCATACTTTAAAGAAGTCACCAAATCTTCAGTATAAAAAGATGAAAAAGGTTCCAGCATTAACAAAGGAGCATTACCGGATCCGATTTCATTTCGCAGATGAACATCAAACATGGACACATCAATGGAAATCAGTATGGAGACGTTTACTGAATACCGCTTTTACTATTAATTTTTCTAAATTTAGGTTATCTTCTCGGATGAAAAGAAGTTTAACCTGGATGGTCCATAAGGTTTAGCGTATTATTGGCGTGATTTCAGGCAAGAATCACGTCACTTTTCTGAAAGAAACTTTGGCTGCGGTTCATTAATGATATGGGCTTAATTTTCAGCATTTGGAAAAACAATTTTGGCATTCATCGGTACTCGAATGGATTCCTGGGAATATCAAAAAGTACTTGAAAATCATCTACCATATTTCCGTCGTTTCCCGTCAGCATAATTTGAAATTTATGCACGATAACACAACTGTCCAGGTTTCTGAAAGTAAGAAAAGAGATCAACACTATCGCCTGACCAGCGAGGTGATCTGATCTCAACCCTATAGAAAATCTTTGGGGACAATTTGTTCGTGATGTGTACGATAATCGCCGTACAATACAGTATTTCAACTGAAAACGGCGATGTTGGAAGCTTGGAATCATGTCACTCCTGAACAGTTGGAAAGTTTAAGTGCTTCAATGACAAAGAGAATAAATTTATTTATAAAATGCGGCGGGAAATCTATAAATTATTAACACGTTGCCGCAAATGACGTCTATAGCAGCCGTGTACATTTTAATCAATCAAAAAAAGAACAGCGTTAGTACGAAGTGTACTAACACATACACTTGTTAATTATTCAGTGACATATCTAGAAAAAAAGTTGTAGCATGCCAGACAATATTAACCCTTTGCACTTCGCGTCATCTCAGACGTTGGCTACCAGCTACTCGGCGCCACTTTGTTGCAAAGATGTGCACTTACGAACCCCGATATTATATAGTATAGCTTTGGAATCAAGTAAGGTATTATAATGATGTTTGATTTATATGAATTTGTAAACATATCGAAAAATATATATTTACAAAAAAATCAACATTTTACTCCTTATAATTTTGTACAGTGATGATGAAGATAATGAAGAAAGCCGAAGTATACATAAATTAAAAATTGTATTAAATAAAAAATTTAACGAATGCGATCAAAGATGAAAATGTCAAAAAATTAAAGAAAATCCGAAACTTAGCGTACTAAAATTGATTGACCAAGTGGAGAATTATCTACAAAAATGTGTTTAGATTGAGACGGTAAGGAGAGTTTTACAAAAAGAAGATTCTTATGATCACATAATACGAAACAAGCCATTTGTGAGTAAGAGGAATAAGAAGAGAAGATTAGATTTTACCAACCAATATTTAACTAAGGATATTAATTTCTGGAAAGAAGTAATTTTTACCGACGAAAGTAAATTTAATACTTTTCATTCCGATGGGAAAATTGCCATACAGTGTTGGCCATATAAAAGACAAAATAAATAATTTAAACTCCACAGTCAAACTTGGAGCTGGATTGGTAATGGTCTGGAGTTGTATGTCTGCATCTGGAGTAGATAATTTGACGTTAATGGAAGAAAATATGAATAAATATGTTTATTTGACTATTTCAATGTATGATTTACAAAATTGTGGCAAAAAATTGGGATTTTCTGATTGTTTTAAATTTTATAGTATTGGGAATGGGGTTTAATATTGCTAAATGAAATGAACTCTTATTTGTGAAATAATACTTAGATATTTATTGATACTTTTATATAGCACGAGGAAGGGCAATTTTGACCGCACCTAACGAGTTTTGTCACAAGACTAGCAGAACGCAGTGGTCGAAATTCTTACAACCCCGTCCGGGTCCTTCAGCCCCATTGTTCTGTTTCTCGATGTTTTCGAACTTTCTAAAATGCCAGATGTGGCTTAGCTTCTTGGAAGAAGCCCTTGAGAAAGTACGTTAAGAGAAAGCTGGTTTATTGTTAATTTTTGCTTCGTAGTATTTCTGTATTCAATTTCCAACATATAGCAATAACGACCCAGAACATACTTTATGTATCGCGAAAATGTGGCTGATATATAATTGTCCGAAAGTTATTGAAATCTCTCCCCGATTGTCTGATTTTAACGTGATAGAAAATATTTAGAGCGAATTGGAAATTAGAATTCAAAAACACTATTTCAAACAAAAATGGCCTAAAAAACGTGTAATGGATGAATGAAACCAGATTACACTCGAATTCAAAGAAAAACTTGTAAAATCGATGCTAAAATGGTTGTACGCTGTTAAACGAAGCCGTGGTTACTCGACAAAATACTAACAGATAATATAGATATTATTCTAAAACATTTTATGTAAACTCTTTAACAATGTACGATTTTAGCTGTGACGTTATTCCGTGCTGCGTCACAGTAACTTAATTTTTATTGTATTTAAAAACGTTCATTGGCCTTAATGTTACTACATAATAAACATAGTTATGTTTACAATATATATTTATCAAATTTCTTTTTCCACACCATTGCTAAACGATTTTGGCTTACTCACTGTATGTTCACCAACACGCACCTACACCAACTTTATTCCTCTTCGGTGCCTGCTTGAGATTTGTTTACGTTTACATATGTATAAAAGGGAGATATAATTCCTTTCTGACCTCTACTGAGGTTTCGAAGACAAAAAGCTTTGCTATGCCTCGTTCAAAGTAAATACTGCATGTTTTCTCTTCAAGTAATATAGTGCGTTCATAATTAGTTGTATGTGATGCATGCGGTTCGGTCCCTCCAAGTTCCGTGATGCATCACGGATGATGGTATTCAGCTGCTCTCGTGTATTTTTACAGATACATAACATAATTATTGAATAACTTTTATTTTGAAGTTATTTGTGGTTTATTTCAGAAAATAGCTTCGTTATATTTATTATAAATACATGTATAATACAGACACCTTTCTAGGAGAAAATTCCCCTAAATAAAAATTCTGCTTTTAATGTGTGGGTGAAAATTATGAAAGTATACGTAAAACAATTTACAGATATATATATACGAGTACATATATAGCATTATTGTTATACAATCATAATTAACAACTTATTTTTGCAATCGATCAGTTTTAATAATAGATTTTGTTATTATTCATTGTATAACTAAATGCCATTCGAATTATGTCGTGTTTGATTTCGTTTTAATCAGGAAAATATAAGAGATATGTTAACAAAAGTTGCATTGTAAAAACGATAAAAATTAAGAAATTTTTGCTATTGCATTAACATTATATGTTTTATCTCCTAACACAAATATTCGATAGCGGATCAGATTACACCGCACAGGTACGCGGGAATAAAAATTTGTAAGAGTAGAGAACTTTTACACATATAGGAAAGAAAAGTTTTTTATTTTAAATCCTTTATATGGCCAACACTGTATGCCAATTTTCTCATCGGAATGAAAAGTATTAAATTTAATTTCGTCGGTAAAAATTACTTCTTTCCAGAGATTAATATCCTTAGTTAAATATCGGGTGGCGAAATCTAATCTTCTCTTCTTATTCTTCTTACTCACAAATGGCTTGTTTCGTATCGTCTAATCATGAAAATCTTTTTGTAAAACTCTCCTTACCGTTTCAGTCTAAATACATTTTTATAGATAATTCTCCACTTGGTCAATCAGATTTAGTACACTAAATTTCGGATTTTCTTTAATTTTTTGACATTTTTATCTTGCATCGCATTCGTTAAATTTCTTATTTAATACAATTTTTAATTTATGTATAATTCTGCCTTCTTCCATATAACGTTTTATGATGTATTATATGGTATTAATGCTCCTGGAAATAAATAATTTGTACTACTTCTCTATAACTATTACCATTTTCATAGTTCCTTCGTCGTTGTTTGCTTCAGTCTTAATTTTTCGTTTTACTTTTTTGCTTGTTCGCAACACAACATATACTAACAAGCCCATACAATGTAATATTTTTCTGTGGTAAGATTTTCATTCGTTTTTGAGGATTTTTGCACTGTTTCATAATGATTGTTTGTTTTTTGTATTTAAAAATGCTCATTGGCTTGAACTTTACCACACAATAAAGATACAGTGGCTCCAAAAAGTATTTGTACACTGTGTCACAAATAAATTCGTTTAACCCTGAAATTCTGAGTCTGATAGAAGTATTTGATAAAATTTTGTGGGTATGTAGATCGTAATAGTATACGTATGAATGAATCTCTTCTTTTTATCTAAATGTCATTTTAAAGGGGTGAAACCAGCGTTGAAGTTTCTGCATTTTCTCTCATTTTTTAAAGATGACTTTGTAATAGTACTTGCTGAAGCAAAACCTTTCAAATAGAAAATGTTTAATTTTTAATACCCTATCGCCTTGCCATAAAAAAAGAACACAGAGAAGCTTGTATTCAAAGTGTGAACAATCATTGGAACTTTGATGTTCGTTATCAGCCCCCTTAAAAGATATTTTGCCACCAAAAAGTTGCTCCACGCAGGAAATATCATGCTTTGTACACGCATCAAGTTTCATTGAAGTCAGAATTTCAGAAATAGATGAATTTCCTTATAATACAATGTACGAATATTTTTTGGAGCCACTGTACTTGCTAAGATGACCTCGTTTAACGTTGTTTCGTTTAGCGCTGGAATTTACGCTCACTGTATTTCGCTCAGCGAGAGTGACAAGAAATGTAAATAATCACACGCCATCCATACGTAGGTAGTACAAAACCGTCCTTAAACATCAGCACTTGAGAAATAAGGACAGAAATATAGTGTTTATTTCGGTTTCTTACCGGTTCCTGCTAGACGAAGTGTAGTTGACTAGATAAATTCGCCGAAAGCTAAAATTAAATCGTTACCAACCTTTATTAAATTTCTCAGAATTCAATATTGTTCACTTCGGTCAACTTGTCGATTGACGACTTCCACGTTGATTACGATGATTTTTTTAAATGTTATCGAACACGATATTCTGAACACTTTTTTCCTTTGAAACAATTGCAGGTCGACTATAATTTTCCAGATACAAGCAAAAAACTGTTGTTACTATAATAATGAAGTTTTCTTTCCTTTTTAGCTAAATTTTTTATAGCAATTTTAATAAAAGTCAGAGTAGCACTTCAAACATTTTATTTCGTCACCGACAAAATACAATCAGATGTAAAATACAATAAACAACCTAGAGGAAATCAATATATAACATCAAATGTATGTTATGTATCGGTACCTAAAGCCTGTTGCTCTTTCTGCTTTAAGAAAGAGCAAGTAAGGATATCAGAAATTTCTTAAATAAAGAAATTAGTTCTCATTGTTTCATAACGTTTAATATTGTGTGATAATCATGTTACAAATTAAAATAAGGTTTCATATCGTTCTATCCGAATCTCTGTATTAAAGATATTTATAATTTTATTAAACATCGTTACATTTTATTAATTCAGTGAGACAATACTATGTTTCTAATTTTCTGTGTTTTCTAAATTTCCACATTATCCTCTGATATCTAGAAATCCTGCTCCTGTGCAGTCTGTCCACCTTGTGATAAAAAGTAGGGAAAATGGGTGGAACAAGCGGCTGATTCCGCTTGCAGCTCGCATCTTTTAACTTATGGGTAGTCGGTCATCTTTTCGTTTCCCAACAGTACGTGTGATTGTAGGAAAATAGCATAATCGACGGTAACTGATGGCCTATATGCAATAAGGACGTGAGGTAATCTCAAGCCCTTTCGGCGGACATCGATTCAGTGACTTCTCCGTTTAAAAAAGTATATTTCTTCCAAGTTTCATTCCAATATCTTCAAAATTGAAGAAAATTAAGCGTTTTAAAATATAGCTTGACTGCTCCGATTACCATCGAGATATACAGGGTGTTAATCTACCTCTGGGCCGCAATGAAATGGGGGGTTCTAGCCGGTAAAATAAGACGAAAATCAAGAGTGACGAAATGTCGTTAAACACTTCGTTAATTAATTATTAGCAGTTAAAGATTGCCCAAATCAGCCAATCCTGCTGCAGCGCCGGCCGTTGGGCTCGCCGCGCACAGGCGAACCCAGGACCGTATCAACATGTGTTACAACGCTTACCTCGTGGGGCGCAGAAAAACTTGTTTGTCACTCAAGATACGGACGACACAAAATCAAAACTTCGGTCACCTTCCAAAAAGTATTCAATGATCGTTGAATAGCATTAAACCTACTTACTCGCAAAATCCACAAGAGCATGTCAGAATTCGCCCATTGGGATTTCCGAGTAAAGAGGGTTAATGATCTCTTAAAGCAGATAGTATACTGCTTAAACGTGAAGCACCCACATGTATTCAAATCGCGATTGTCCCGTCCGCGAATATTTATGGAATATTACACTTGCACCGCGATTGTCCCGTCCGCAGTGTCCACAAAGAGGTACATAATACACCTGCACGAATCAGTCACAATTTATATCGCCACTAAAATGTATGATTTTCTCTCTTCTTTTGCACTCTCACGACAATACCACATACGTGTGGCACAAACACACTCACAATTATATTTTATTTAAAACTAAATAAAAAAAACTGTTATTTAAAAGAAATTAACTGTAATCAGGAACGATCTAAAAAAGCGTTTTAAATGAAGTCGAAAAATAATTCCGCTACTGAACAACAGCAGAACCAAATGACGACTGACGAATACACGGGAAGAAGGATTCCTTTGCGATTGCGTTGGAGGACTGATATTCTTTTGTCATCGACCGCTCTTTACTCGGAAATCCCAATGGGCGAATTCTGACATGCTCTTGTGGATTTTGCGAGTAAGTAGGTTTAATGCTATTCAACGATCATTGAATACTTTTTGGAAGGTGACCGAAGTTTTGATTTTGTGTCGTCCGTATCTTGAGTGTCAAACAAGTTTTTCTGCGCCCCACGAGGTAAGCGTTGTAACACATGTTGATACGGTCCTGGGTTCGCCTGTGCGCGGCGAGCCCAACGGACGGCGCTGCAGCGGATTGGCTGATTTGGGGCAATCTTTAACTGCTAATAATTAATTAACGATGCGTTTAACGACATTTCGTCACTCTTGATTTTCGTCTTATTTTACCGGCTAGAACCCCCCATTTCATTGCGGCCCAGAGGTAGATTAACACCCTGTACTGACGCCCTATTCTAGCTATACCTTCGTTACGCTAGATTACCTTTATACGTTGCTTATTTATATTTTAAATTTGAAGTTTTTAATCCAGTTTTATACCTGTAATGAATTACTACAAAAAGAATATAACGTATTTATATTAGAAACAAATGTATGGAATGTTCTAGAATTGGGTGTCTGGAACATCCGAGGCTCAATTATTTGGAGTATTCTAGAAATGCGACTCTGTTTTGTTTATCAATAGCAATCTATTACGTTTAGACTGTAAGCATCGTTTTAGTAACGCCAACTCGTGCTAGCATCTGATAAGTTAAATTCTATTTCAAAAACAAGTGATATAGATATACGGAATGAGGTACAGTTACCGAAAAAAGTATTCATACACCGCAGTACGTTAAATTCCGTCTATGCGCACACGAATGTGGTAGCGTGCATGTGAACGCTTGTCTCTTTTCATAAACAAATCGCAGTGGCATATAATTAAACGCTAATAACTTTGATTGTAGAACACTAGTTAGCTATGAAAGACACATCAGCAATTAGGAAATTAACTCAGCTTTCAGATAATATAAATTTTATTATGACCTAAATAAAAATACAACAGAGAAATCTCAAAAGCCGGATGAAATAAGGAAATCGACGAGAAAAAAGTATTCATACAGTACCATCTATTGGCAAGATATACCAATAAAAATCAAAATGTTGAGAGAATTCCCGCTTTCTTTTGTTTCTGTTTCTTTTGTTTTATAACACTTCGTTAATTCTTAAGGTGCTTTGTTGAACAATTTCAATTTTTATCATAATGAGTACTAAAAGTAAAGAAAGTACAGTAGAGGAGAGGAAAATTATGATTGAATTATGGAAAACTGGGAAATCACTTTGTGAGATTGGTGAAATAGTAAAAAGGAGTTATGCCAGTGTTCAATATATAATTAATAAGTATAAAAGTACAGGATTAATTGAAAATATGCGACGTTTTTGAAGATCGAGTAAGTTAACTGAAAGAGATGAAAGATTTATTACAAAGAAAATAAAAGAAAATCCATTTGAAAATGCAACCAAAATTGCAGCAGAATTAGAAACAAGAACTGGTAATAAAGTTTGTCCAAAAACAATATCAAATAGACTTAAAGACTCAGGGTATTTCGCACGAGTAGCGAGAAAAAAAACCTTATATCAATAAAATAAAGAAAGAAAAAAGAATTAATTTTGTAAAAACTTATATAAAGAAACCATTAGATTTTTGGAAACGAGTTATTTCTTCGGACAAGAGCAAATTCAATATTTGGGGTTCAGATGGACGAAGATTAGTTTATAGAAAAAAGGGAGAATGTTTGAAATCCAGAAATATTAGACCTACAATTAAGCATGGTGGAGGTGGTCGTATGGTATGGAACTGTATGGCGGCAAATGGCCTTGAAAACTTACATTTCTTTGATGGAATAGTAGACCAACATAAATATTTTAATATTTTTAAATCAAATTTGACAGAAAGTGCCCAGAAATTAGGTCTTTCTGACAATTACTGGTTTCAATAAGACAATACCCTCTCTTCATAAGATCCGTTTAATTAGAGATTGGCTTTTATACAAACTCCGCCGCAATCACCGGATGTGTAAATCCAATCGAGCACATATGGCCAGAATTGAAACATCGGTTACAAATATATAAAATTTCAAATAAAAATGCTTTAAAAAGCGCATTACAAGAAGAGTGGGAAGAAATAAAGGAAAATATATTAGGGGGACCGGAAAGTAATGTCGTTTTCTTACACATAAATTCAAACACATAAATTTTTAAAGAGTTTTTATTTTTAATCAATGATGTAATCACCCTCGTTATCAACAATCTTCTGCCATCTAGTGTGCAAATTTTCAATGTTGGATTGATAAAAATCAATTAGTTTTTGAGCAAAATATCTGGAGATGGCATTTTGTATGTCATCCAAATTTGCAAATCTTTTGTCACTTAAAAAGTGTTATAGAGATCGGAATAAATGGAAATCTGATAGTGCAACATAGTGCGAGTATGGTGGGTGAAGCAGAACCTCTCACCTCAATTCATTAATTTTTTCCAGGGTCTGTCTTGCACAGTGCGGTCATATAATTATCGTGTTGCAGAATAACGCCTTTTCTGTTAATAATCACTAGCCACTTTACAATTGAAGATTGGTTTACTCGATCCAACTGTTCACAGTAAAGGTCTGCATTCACAGTTTGTCCGGATTTCAGCACTTCAAAATGAATAACGCCGCGAATACTTCATCAAACACACAAAACGGCCTTTTTGGGGTGTAAACCTGGCTTAGCAGTACTTCGTGGCGATTCATTCGGAGAGAGCCACTGCCTTTTGCGTTTTGGATTCCCATAAAGGACCCATCTTTCATCTCCAGTGATCAAGCAATCAAAAAACGCTTCTGTATTATGCTGTTAAAGCAGTAGGTTGCATGTGGTGGATCAGTTAGCTTTGTTCTCTTCGAACAAATTATGCGGGACTCAAATACCCTGCTCTGTTTACTTTCCCAATCTGTTGCAAATGTTCTTAGATAGTCGATCAAGATTGTTTAAGACAGTCTAACACTTACTCAATTGTCTTACATGGATTTGCTTCCACTTCCGTTCTTAACACGTCATTGTTTAAAGTTGTTGGTCTCCCTGATCGATACGAGTCAAAAAGATCAAAATTACCGGATTTGAACTTAGCAAACCACCTCTGACATTTACGAACGTCTAATCCATTTGGGTATACATTGTAAATGTTTTTGATAGCAACTGTTGAGTTACTACCCTTGCGAAACTCAAAAAGCATGCAATGTCGGATACCTACCTCTTCTGGTATTTGGCTAGCTATATCACTCAAAATTGCAAAAGAAATTTTAATTCAATTATTTACAAATAAACAAGTCTCTATAACTTTAAAATGTCTTTGGTATGATTTTGAAGTACACAATGAGCTGAGAAATGACGATCAAATATTAACATGCGCAGAAATGACATTACTTTCCGGTCCCCCTAATAACAAATAATTTGATTGAATCTATACCCAGGCGATTACAAGCGATTATTGATAAGAGATATCCTACAAAATATTAATTATTATAAGTATCACGAATTCATAAACAAAAAGCATTCTGTACGAATACTTCTTTGTCGTCGATTTCCTTACTTCATCCGGCTTTTGAGATTTCTCTGTTCTATTTTTATTTAGGTTATAATAAAATTTATATTATCTGAAAGCTGAGTTAATTTCCTAATTGCTGATGTGCCTTTCATAGATAACTAGTCTTCTACAATCAAAGTTATTAGCGTTTAAGCTGAACGTATTGCGATGTATGAATACTTTTTTCGGTACCTGTATGTAGTTTAGGAAATGAAATGTATGTTCAAAATGATCTCGAAAATAAAGATTTATTACCTACTGGCACTAGGGGAGTTTAAGAAGGAAATGAATTAAAAATGAAGCAAATTGGATAACAAATATAAAAAAAGTTGTTCAGAGTATTCTTCATAACATCTAAAAATCTTCAAAATTGGAGATGGAAACTGTGTAACAGATATTTACCAAATAGCTAACAATATTGGTAAATAGGAAAATACTACAACTTGAAACACGATTTTCTCGAAACATTTAAAGCTGACTAGCACTATAACTCAAGTTCTAAGAAACTCATTTACTTAAAATTTGAACAGTATTTTCAAGAGACATATCTTTATCGTTGGAACCAGAATTAAAATCTGATGTCTTACTATCTTTTTAAAACGTGGAAAGCCACAAAAAATAGTTGAAAACTGAATGTCGACTGTCGCCGAATCTCGAACGAGATTACTGTCTCGCTCATTCGCAACCGGTCGCATTCTCGACAATAACTACAAAATAGCGATGAGGATAGCGAGACGACATAACAAATCACAAAAAATCACTTATAGCCGGACAACACTGTAATTCCAATAATGATTTATTTGCTATTCGTTATCGTAAAGTCTTCCCATGTGTAAAAACCTCGGACCGCAAACGTTACTTATCGAGAAGTGTATACAGTATTTTTTGCCTTCGCTGGCCGCGTCGACCTTAGAAAAGGACAGAGAGTGAAAGAAAAAGAGATGACTAGCAGCTGTTCGGGTAGCCGGCAGAGATTAAAGACGTGTCGGTGAAACTCATACTAATTGAATTGTAAAACTTTCTTGTCACTGAATTATTAAAACTTTGCCGTCCGCACTGTTTGTAAATATTTCTTCGCTTAATGCCGGCAGAACTAATCGTGTTACTTCGCCTGTCGCCGGCTGTTTTTGGGGTTATTGGGTGATGATAAATTTCAAGTTTTACTAGTCTCATCGATAGTTCTCATGAGTTTTCAATCAGAACTCAATTCAAAAAATATACATATGTAAATAAATGTAAAATTTCTTTGTTTTATATATTTCTGTATTTACATTTTCTTTGGTGCTTACTTAGTATTTCTCTTTTAAATGATACGAAACAAAACAATCACCAACATGTAATGCAACTCCACACGACTTGCATATCAAATTTGTTGTCTTTCTTTTCTTGTTTTTGGTACTTAGAAACATTCGAGCCCAAACATTCTGCGTTCATACGACAATCGCCCAACTCAAGCACTCTTCAGATTTTCCTAAACTCGCATCCACTCAATCGCATTTCTACAATACTTATAAAAAAAAAACGCGTGCTGACGTAAATAACTTATTCCACTTAAGTAAAGTAGCAACAAAACCCCACAGATCGTCAACGGAGTGTAAACGATACTAAAGTGCTGTCGCCGGACGGCATAGTGTTAACGATTTTTTAACTAAAGTTTTAATATCATATTTATGGCTTTTTCCTAAATAAAATGAGGTTAAACACGATGTAGTTTGATATTTACATTTACATGCTTAATTAATAGAAAAAGGAAGAAGGTCCTACTATCGTATTAGTACGTACAGTCGTCACAGGTAAAATCGTACAACACATATATGAAGTATGTATCCCTGTAAAAAAGTTTAAAGACAGTTTGAAAAAAATATGGCGAACATATATTGTAAATATACATACAGTGGCTCCAAAAAGTATTCGTACACTGTATTATAAGGAAATTTATCTACTTCTGAAATTCTGATTTCAATGAAATTTTATATATGTTCTTTTTTTATGGCAAGGCGATAGGGTATTAAAAATTAAACATTTTCTATTTGAAAGGTTTTGCTTCAGCAAGTACTATTACAAAGTCATCTTTAAAAAATGAGAGAAAATGCAGAAACTTCAACGCTGGTTTCACCCCTTTAAAATGACATTTAGATAAAAAGAAGAGATTCATTCATACGTATACTATTACGATCTACATACCCACAAAATTTTATCAAATACTTCTATCAGACTCAGAATTTCAGGGTTAAACGAATTTATTTGTGACACAGTGTACAAATACTTTTTGGAGCCACTGTATCTTTATTGTGTGGTAAAGTTCAAGCCAATGAGCATTTTTAAATACAAAAAACAAACAATCATTATGAAACAGTGCAAAAATCCTCAAAAACGAATGAAAATCTTACCACAGAAAAATATTACATTGTATGGGCTTGTTAGTATATGTTGTGTTGCGAACAAGCAAAAAAGTAAAACGAAAAATTAAGACTGAAGCAAACAACGACGAAGGAACTATGAAAATGGTAATAGTTATAGAGAAGTAGTACAAATTATTTATTTCCAGGAGCATTAATACCATATAATACATCATAAAACGTTATATGGAAGAAGGCAGAATTATACATAAATTAAAAATTGTATTAAATAAGAAATTTAACGAATGCGATGCAAGATAAAAATGTCAAAAAATTAAAGAAAATCCGAAATTTAGTGTACTAAATCTGATTGACCAAGTGGAGAATTATCTATAAAAATGTATTTAGACTGAAACGGTAAGGAGAGTTTTACAAAAAGATTTTCATGATTAGACGATACGAAACAAGCCATTTGTGAGTAAGAAGAATAAGAAGAGAAGATTAGATTTCGCCACCCGATATTTAACTAAGGATATTAATCTCTGGAAAGAAGTAATTTTTACCGACGAAATTAAATTTAATACTTTTCATTCCGATGAGAAAATTGGCATACAGTGTTGGCCATATAAAGGATTTAAAATAAAAAACTTTTCTTTCCTATATGTGTAAAAGTTCTCTACTCTTACAAATTTTTATTCCCGCGTACCTGTGCGGTGTAATCTGATCCGCTATCGAATATTTGTGTTAGGAGATAAAACATATAATGTTAATGCAATAGCAAAAATTTCTTAATTTTTATCGTTTTTACAATGCAACTTTTGTTAACATATCTCTTATATTTTCCTGATTAAAACGAAATCAAACACGACATAATTCGAATGGCATTTAGTTATACAATGAATAATAACAAAATCTATTATTAAAACTGATCGATTGCAAAAATAAGTTGTTAATTATGATTGTATAACAATAATGCTATATATGTACTCGTATATATATATCTGTAAATTGTTTTACGTATACTTTCATAATTTTCACCCACACATTAAAAGCAGAATTTTTATTTAGGGGAATTTTCTCCTAGAAAGGTGTCTGTATTATACATGTATTTATAATAAATATAACGAAGCTATTTTCTGAAATAAACCACAAATAACTTCAAAATAAAAGTTATTCAATAATTATGTTATGTATCTGTAAAAATACACGAGAGCAGCTGAATACCATCATCCGTGATGCATCACGGAACTTGGAGGGACCGAACCGCATGCATCACATACAACTAATTATGAACGCACTATATTACTTGAAGAGAAAACATGCAGTATTTACTTTGAACGAGGCATAGCAAAGCTTTTTGTCTTCGAAACCTCAGTAGAGGTCAGAAAGGAATTATATCTCCCTTTTATACATATGTAAACGTAAACAAATCTCAAGCAGGCACCGAAGAGGAATAAAGTTGGTGTAGGTGCGTGTTGGTGAACATACAGTGAGTAAGCCAAAATCGTTTAGCAATGGTGTGGAAAAAGAAATTTGATAAATATATATTGTAAACATAACTATGTTTATTATGTAGTAACATTAAGGCCAATGAACGTTTTTAAATACAATAAAAATTAAGTTACTGTGACGCAGCACGGAATAACGTCACAGCTAAAATCGTACATTGTTAAAGAGTTTACATAAAATGTTTTAGAATAATATCTATATTATCTGTTAGTATTTTGTCGAGTAACCACGGCTTCGTTTAACAGCGTACAACCATTTTAGCATCGATTTTACAAGTTTTTCTTTGAATTCGAGTGTAATCTGGTTTCATTCATCCATTACACGTTTTTTAGGCCATTTTTGTTTGAAATAGTGTTTTTGAATTCTAATTTCCAATTCGCTCTAAATATTTTCTATCACGTTAAAATCAGACAATCGGGGAGAGATTTCAATAACTTTCGGACAATTATATATCAGCCACATTTTCGCGATACATAAAGTATGTTCTGGGTCGTTATTGCTATATGTTGGAAATTGAATACAGAAATACTACGAAGCAAAAATTAACAATAAACCAGCTTTCTCTTAACGTACTTTCTCAAGGGCTTCTTCCAAGAAGCTAAGCCACATCTTGCATTTCAGAAAGTTCGAAAACATCGAGAAACAGAACAATGGGGCTGAAGGACCCGGACGGGGTTGTAAGAATTTCGACCACTGCGTTCTGCTAGTCTTGTGACAAAACTCGTTAGGTGCGGTCAAAATTGCCCTTCCTCGTGCTATATAAAAGTATCAATAAATATCTAAGTATTATTTCACAAATAAGAGTTCATTTCATTTAGCAATATTAAACCCCATTCCCAATACTATAAAATTTAAAACAATCAGAAAATCCCAATTTTTTGCCACAATTTTGTAAATCATACATTGAAATAGTCAAATAAACATATTTATTCATATTTTCTTCCATTAACGTCAAATTATCTACTCCAGATGCAGACATACAACTCCAGACCATTACCAATCCAGCTCCAAGTTTGACTGTGGAGTTTAAATTATTTATTTTGTCTTTTATATGGCCAACACTGTATGGCAATTTTCCCATCGGAATGAAAAGTATTAAATTTACTTTCGTCGGTAAAAATTACTTCTTTCCAGAAATTAATATCCTTAGTTAAATATTGGTTGGTAAAATCTAATCTTCTCTTCTTATTCCTCTTACTCACAAATGGCTTGTTTCGTATTATGTGATCATAAGAATCTTCTTTTTGTAAAACTCTCCTTACCGTCTCAATCTAAACACATTTTTGTAGATAATTCTCCACTTGGTCAATCAATTTTAGTACGCTAAGTTTCGGATTTTCTTTAATTTTTTGACATTTTCATCTTTGATCGCATTCGTTAAATTTTTTATTTAATACAATTTTTAATTTATGTATACTTCGGCTTTCTTCATTATCTTCATCATCACTGTACAAAATTATAAGGAGTAAAATGTTGATTTTTTTGTAAATATATATTTTTCGATATGTTTACAAATTCATATAAATCAAACATCATTATAATACCTTACTTGATTCCAAAGCTATACTATATAATATCGGGGTTCGTAAGTGCACATCTTTGCAACAAAGTGGCGCCGAGTAGCTGGTAGCCAACGTCTGAGATGACGCGAAGTGCAAAGGGTTAATATATGTCTGGCATGCTACAACTTTTTTTCTAGATATGTCACTGAATAATTAACAAGTGTATGTGTTAGTACACTTCGTACTAACGCTGTTCTTTTTTTGATTGATTAAAATGTACACGGCTGCTATAGACGTCATTTGCGGCAACGTGTTAATAATTTATAGATTTCCCGCCGCATTTTATAAATAAATTTATTCTCTTTGTCATTGAAGCACTTAAACTTTCCAACTGTTCAGGAGTGACATGATTCCAAGCTTCCAACATCGCCGTTTTCAGTTGAAATACTGTATTGTACGGCGATTATCGTACACATCACGAACAAATTGTCCCCAAAGATTTTCTATAGGGTTGAGATCAGATCACCTCGCTGGTCAGGCGATAGTGTTGATCTCTTTTCTTACTTTCAGAAACCTGGACAGTTGTGTTATCGTGCATAAATTTCAAATTATGCTGACGGGAAACGACGGAAATATGGTAGATGATTTTCAAGTACTTTTTGATATTCCCAGGAATCCATTCGAGTACCGATGAATGCCAAAATTGTTTTTCCAAATGCTGAAAATTAAGCCCATATCATTAATGAACCGCAGCCAAAGTTTCTTTCAGAAAAGTGACGTGATTCTTGCCTGAAATCACGCCAATAATACGCTAAACCTTATGGACCATCCAGGTTAAACTTCTTTTCATCCGAGAAGATAACCTAAATTTAGAAAAATTAATAGTAAAAGCGGTATTCAGTAAACGTCTCCATACTGATTTCCATTGATGTGTCCATGTTTGATGTTCATCTGCGAAATGAAATCGGATCCGGTAATGCTCCTTTGTTAATGCTGGAACCTTTTTCATCTTTTTATACTGAAGATTTGGTGACTTCTTTAAAGTATGCCAAATCGTCACGTGTGAAGTTTGAGGTACAATTTCGTTGCGTAATCGCCGTGTCCCCTTTGTCGAATTCACAGCTTCCTTACAAATAATTCTTTCTGTGCGTTCAGTTAATAGTGGTGGTGTTCCTGATGACTTCTTCATTCCATATTCATCGCCTTTTTTTATAAAATTGTTTACGAAATAATAAGACCATCCAAGACAAGATATTTCGCAATTGCTTAAACTGCTTTATTTAAACGTTAGAATTCGCGCTTTTTCGTATTCAGATAAACTTGTTTTTCGTCCCATGATTATTCAATATTGGGGAAGTAACGTCTGAATTAGAGTAACAGTTCTAACGACCAAACATTAACCAAGAATTTCAACAACTAAACACGCCACAGTAAAAATATTGTCTATGGAACTCTTTTATATTGCTGCTATACTTCAACTGACGCTATTGTTCCTTTGTTACCGATGAACCATTTAAACAAAAGATATACAATAGCTCTACACATTGCTATAACTATACAATTAAATATTTAATATAACACCAAAATTAAGTTACTTGACCAAGTGGATCTACCATATTATTACAGTTAAAAATTGAGTAAAACTACACAAATATTTAGTATGCAAAAACGGGAAGTCGTACTAAAAGTAAATTTTAGGCCAATGATTCCTTGACCTAAATTACATGAAAATAGATTGTTATTTTACGTGGTAGAGAGGTTCACATTTAGCGTTACTGTAAATTGGAATTATAATCTATACAAGAGTATTTTTCAGTACAAGTAAATACTAAAATACCTTGAAATTTGTTAACTCTCGTTAATACCTAGTATACTAGCAGTGCATCAGCGGAAAATGTATGAGTATTCGATTTTGATAGAAATCTGCAAATAATTTCAAACCTTTGAACGGTGTTATGTATCTTAACATTAACATTACTAATTGTAAGGTGGTAAAAATTACTAATTTATAATTTTTCAGAAAAGTTTCATGAACCTAATATGGCACCGGTGGTTAAATTCAAAGGGACTGCAAAATCTGTCACGTCGACACAGAGGTTTTAATTTTCGTTATTTTATTGTATTACTTTCTTTTTATTTAATAAAATTCTTCAAATGCAAAAATATGTTTGATTATCTTTGTATTTAATTTCAATTTCATTTTACATCAATATTGTTGAGGAAAACGACAATGTTAAAAATATATATAAACTTATTTATTTGATGTAACAATTTTCTGATCCCATTCACACGTCCTATTCTCAATCAATCTCTAAACAAAAGGTATACACTCACGATCCTCATTCCATTTTTTCATTCTCAACTCCATTCACTCATATTTTCATCCTTCTTGTTTTTCATACATTGCTTCTCATTCTAATTTCTTGACCGTTCATTCTAGAATCTCTTTCACACAAACAAACATACACGCGTCAATAAATTAGCAATCACCCTCACAAATATTAACCCCTTGCACTATTCGGAACCTCGGAAAAAGTCAGGCCAAACGCGGCTGCCTCAATTGTCGCGGTGAAGGACGAGCGGTGGAGCGCGCGTGCCGAAACTTGAGACCCATCTTATCCACGCGATGGAACTCTTGTGAAATTCAAATGAATTTGAATCAAAAACTTTTATATATACTTTAATTATCACATAAGATTAAAACAAATTCTGAATAAGTAATAATAATATAATTAATTAATAACGAAATAAAAATATGTTAAAGCAAATCCGCGGTAGTAGTATTTGAACTCAAATAAGTTTTCTGATTATCTCACTAATATTAAACCTAAAACTGAAAGACACAATATAAATAAACAATTGAATATCAATTTTGCCCGAAATTAAGACCACGAGTCAGACTCGTGATATTCATGTTCGGCCTGAAATGTCGAGTACGAGTCAAGCTCGTGATATTCATGTTTGGTCTGGAACTGAACAACGAGCCTGACTCGTGACATCCGTGTTTGGTCTAAAATTTTCATCACGAGTCAGACTCGTCAAAATAGTGCAAGGGGTTAAGATACAAAATTCTAAATTCTTTCGTGCCAGCCCAATTTATAGCATACTGTATGTCTCCAAGGAATTGCGCTTAGAGTATCGAAAAATACTCCTCAGTCGACAGTATATGGTCGCAATTGTATATACATCTAATAATACTGTTTACAACAATGTCTTTATTAACCGGCTAACACACGAATACATTAACTCTAGAACTCCTAAGCCTCGATCTGTTACGCGAACTCCTAAGGGGGGGTTCCTCGAACCCATACTTCTTTTTATACATTTATCCTGGAAAAAGTTGTTTTTTGGAAAATTTTTTGCAATGTTAGGATATGCTATAGTTTATAAACAAGACAACATATGTTTTTGCGTTCAATTTGTATTGATTTATGTATATTTATAAAATTAAATACTATTATAAAATAGTATAGTAACGTGCAGCTAGTTTGAACTTGATTCTTCTGATTCTTCTGATAAACATGAATGGCAGAGTATAGTATTAAATGAATGTTTTCTGCAAACATGGTTTTTGCATTTGTAACAACTTTGCATTGATTTTAATAAACTATTATATTTTATGCGTCTGCTTTTAGCCTCCATTATACACTGATAACATCTTCCCTTTTTTGTCGGTTCTGTATCTTTTGGTATTTTAATTCGTAGTGTCTTTCCAGTTAAAGTTCCCAATTAGTTACATAGTTTCATTCTTCGTTCTGTAATTTTTATTCTTTGGAGAAAAGGAGAGCATGAGGGTCCACTTCGCGTGATCGCCACTGCCCCGTGGCGTACCGTTATCGCGGCGCGTAGTCAGTTATATTTCTCTTATGCTTACTAATTTTTTACACATAGCAACGGGAACCTCTTAATATCAAACTTAAATGTGTATACAACAATAAATAATTTTAAGAGAATTTTTTACGAAAGGGGAGTGATTATAATTTTAGGTTTTTCAATTTGTGGGTTCGAGGAACCCCACCCCCCTCCCTTAGGAGTTCTGGGGTTAAGAAACCCAAGCTAAGTATGGTCCATCATGGAGCAAAAAATCTCGGGAACACATACGCCAACTTGGATGCTCTGAAAGCGGCTCTGACACGCGATTACAGTCGAAGAATGTGCGACCATTATTGGAAATTTCCAAAAACGTGTAAAAAAATGTATTGAAGTAAAAGGTGGAAATTTCGAGCATTTGTTGCAATTTCTTTTGTTCAATGTTGTTAATGTTAAATTAATAAATGTAAGTATTCGTTTACTTGTGTGGATTTAATTGGTTATACATAATTTTTATGCTTTCAAGGTACCTGAAAAAATTGCGGTAACCTTTTCCGCACCCTGTTCATCTTATTTTGTAGAATTTGGCTTCAACTGATTTCCCCAACTATAAACAAAAGCACACAATCATTTGGACATAGTTAAAAAAAAGAATTTTTGATTAGCAGTCATAAATCTGCAATTAGGTATTTCATTAAATGTTTCTATGAAATATGTATTTATTTATATGAATTGATAAGTGTATAATACGAATATTTATCACAAATAAAAATTTTTGAAATGTATGAAGAATAAAGGAGAATGGAGCAATAGAGGATGTCACAGAAAAGAAGTCATAAATCGGAAAAGATTGAGATACCCTAATACAATTTATGATCTGATTTCAATGATACAAATAAGAATACATTAGTCGTTGCGTCGATAGTTCGATTAGTGTCAATTTTAAATGAAAGGATACCGTTCTTAATTCTAAACGATGTTTCATTTTGTTTTTTTATTTAATGTCTTATATTTAATATCTGAAGATGAAAATATGTATTTTACAAAATTTCTTGTTTTTATTTATTATCATAATTGTTTTATCTATGACAATATTATTTTTGTTGATAGTTTTTAAACAACAGAAGTAACTGATTATTTTTAATAACGATTATACTCAATTGTTTTCAAAATAAAAAGATTAGAACATTCAAAGCTTTAATTAATATTTAAAGATAATATAAATGTTCCCTACCCTGTATTAATTTACTCCTAATCCTTAAATTATTGTACTTCATATATGAAATATGATGATAACTCTCATTTTTTATAACAATGTTTACAATCATTCCATTGCCGAATTTTGTATGAAAAATCCAAATCTTAATGCAATTAGAATAAACTGTAGAATTGATCTTAAAATTGTGTCATTGACATTCATCTGTTAAAAACTTTTTTCATGTTTAAAGAAAAAAGTGCATCGTTCTGCCCATACCTCCTTCACCTTTAGTGCCTTCTTTTATCTTATTTATATATTTTTTAATGCTATAATAACAAAACTCACAAAATTATCAAAAAATAAGGAAAAGATTAAAAAAATAGATGGAAGAGTAATGCACAAAATTCAAATAGGAAAGTTTAATTAAAATTTAACAATTAAAAGTAGCGTTTCATACCACCCGTCATAAATTATTATTATTATTATTAATATACAATATACATAATAAAGGAAAAGTAATAACAAAAGAAATCATACCACAAACTATACAATTGTATTATCCGTGTTTCACACTCATTTTAATCTTCACATACACATACACATACAGCCTTTTCTTTCTCTTCTTTTTATACGATACTATCATTTTATTTACCTTCCCAAATGAAGTGTTCCACATCAAACAGCACACTTTATATTACTATGTCAACAGTTGTTCTGGATCTTGGTACATTTCAGTAATAAACAAAATAAACTAATTTATGTTATTAATTTCAGTTTAAACAATTCAAGTAGAATAGGCTTAAAAATAATTTGAGCTGATGTATTACATTGATCACAAATATCATTAGGTACAACACATAAATTACTCCTTCATTTTTAACGAACAAGCTTCGCTATTTGAACGAAACAAACTGACACTTTTATTAAAATTGAGCAGTGGTAATGATTGGTGACAACGGACATGACTGGCAAATTTGCTCTTATAGTTTTTATTGATACTTTTTATCGAATAATCTCTAAAGATCCAGCATTAAGTGATATTCCGAATTTAGTAACAATTTGAAAGTATAATTAATGTATACAATGATTTCTATTATTCTTCCTGGATTCTTTAGATTGTGTTCCATTACTTTTAAGAATTTATTGTAAAAGAATGTTTAACTAATATTTTCGTTCAAATCTATCTAAGAGATAGAACAATATTACGATACTTAACACTGAATATTCATATTAATAATAACAAACATTTATAGCAAGTATTTTAAAAACAACACTCTTGTGCTTTTAAAATAACTCCAAGCATCAGTTAATTTCTTAGCTAATCAAAAATATTGAGAGATAAATAATAGTATCTTAGTTTGTTTAGTTCAGTTGTTTTAAATTTTAGCATTTAACATTTTAAAAAATATCCAACACAGAACTTAATTTCTATACTTATCACTAAACATGCCAAATTTGAAAGGAATTCATGACATTGCGATAGAAAGTGTGCAATTTGACTATCTATACTAAACTAATGTAATTGAATAAACCAAAAAACTTTTTCCCTCTAGATTATCCCAATAGATTTTTTGTTCTTCCGTTGATTTCATTTACTTTTTCTTACAAGAGTATTCGCTAGATCATTTAAACAACTAGTATACCAGTAGCAGGCAGGTTTTTCATTTTTTGTTTCTTTATTTTGAATTTTTCGTTGTTAATGCGGTGCTTCCTCTACACTATTTGAGTTGATGCTGACAATTTTACAGCACTATTCTTCTCAAATTCGTCCCTCCAAATTCTCTAAACAGAAATTTTTCTGCTAATTTAACTGAATAACACTTTACATTTCTCTGGTGCGGTTTCCCCTTAAAAAAAAAAATTAATTCCTATTTCTCTTTAAAAAATTCTTGCCATCTCAAAATGTTACACGATTACGGTCATAGACGGATACAACTTAATAATTAACAGTTTTTCAGTGGCGTAGCAAATGTAGCGCTTAGTTGTAATATTACATATATAAAGGTTGGAGACTTTTGTATCTGGTTTCCTTTAAAACTTTTGTAAAGTTCATGTAGCTTTACATCCACCAACATTAATTATCTTTATAATTAATTTGATAGCAGCGCTATTGGTGAATAAAGCAGCACACAATTAACTAATTACTTAATAATTATAATATAGCACCGACACAAAACAGCAGTGCTCAGTTGCTTAATTGAAGTTTTAGAAAATCCTCTCAAACCAACGTAAGTATTTGCAATTGCTTTCATTCAATAATACCTAATTAAGCAAATTATCAAAGTAACCGAAAGTTATTTTGATACCAATAATACAGAAGTCAATAACAATATGTGTTTTCTATCATACAAGTATAAATTATGCTACAATGTTAAATAATTATATAAACTCATATTCGCTTACGTTCTGAAGGTGAACTCGGATCCTTGGAATATGATTTTTATGAACCAGGTAAGTTTTATTAAGTAAATCAAGAACTGCAAATTTGTCAAGGAAATAGGAATAACGGGAGCAAGCGAAATATACAGTTACTGATAAAATTGAGGTAGTGGAAATGGGTATAAATTAGGTTTAGTCTAAGTTTTAGATATTATATATTTTTATGATACATAGCTTGTTTAGGAAATAATTGAAGTTAATGTTTACATTCGTGTACAAATAAATCATAGTTGACGAAATGGTTAATTAATTATTGAAAGACAATAATAAATGAACACGTAATAAAATACGTAAAAAATATGAAACTAGCATATAGCATGACCAGCTTTTGCTTCAATGACAACTTCCAATCGTCTTGAAATACCTTTTTATCTAATCTTCAATATAATTTTACTAATATCATCTTGTTTCTTTTTTCTAACTTCAAAACCAATAAACGTCGTAAGTTCACTACAGGATTTAAATCCAAACTCTGCATTGTTCGTTTCAACAGTTTAATAGATGACAAGAGTACTTTTCGTAGAAAAGAGTTGGTAATTTAGTACAAATTCACGGAATAACGAATCGGCAGTTATAAAAATCAATCTTGTACAAAAATGTATCCTTTTTAATTGTTGCAATTCAAAGTTGCTTTCATCATTCTATATTACGTATTTTCAGAACAATTCTAGCATATTTACGTATTATTTAGTAAAAGCTAAATGTCTTTTCGAATTCATTCTATTGATGCGGCTATACAACATTTCAACCTAACATCGTGGAATTGATATGGTGTTGTTTTCGATGACACATTTACTTATAAAATTACTACAATATTTTGTGAAGCAACTCTTATATATTTTTGGATCATTCATGAAAAATTAGGCGATCTGCTTCCACAATGTTTCTATCTATGACTACTTAAATTTTTAACAACATTGTGTACTAAGTATTCTTTATAAATTTTTTCTAAATCTCTAAAAACATTATACTTCTTTGCAATGTCTTCGCTGAGGCAGTCTGATATGATTAAATAATGAACTTCATATGAAGTCTCTGTTCTTCCTAACATTCCAAATTAGGAATCTTTTTTCTAGAACACTCTTTTCATCTAACTGTTTTTAATAGCAACTAGTCTGTTCACAGAGTCAAGTTGCTAGACATAAACAAATGAATGTGTCGGTGTTTTGACAAAACAGAATCATAATACCCCGGACGTTGCAATATTTTGTCCTCGATTTCAGATAGATCTACCATTGTAGAATCGGGACAGTCTTAAGATCAACAAATGACTGTAGTTGTACGATTTGTTACAGCCAATAGCTGTGGCCGCTGCTTTTTCCACCTGCCGCAGCATATACATTTTTTGTTTACATTTAATATCTTGACTCGGTGAACGAACTATAAGTAGTTAATTTGAAATCGCTGCATGCAAACGAGAACTACGTTTCGCATTTGTTTACACTTTTTGCCCTGAACTCTTAACCGAATGTCCACTTATTTTTGTTTCTCAACAATTAGTTAACTCTTTCGTTAAATGTAACAAATGTAAATATTAATGTTAATTATTCACTAAATAATCTACACACCATTATAATACATGATACGTAAGGCTTAAACATATAATAGTAGTACATACTTTGACTAAATCTATTTTATTCCCATTTCCACTACTTTTTCCACTCATTTTTGCCCGCAATTATATTTATATCAAACAAAGATTCATCACTAGAAAGATTTATTGCGTGCATGATAATGAATCATCCAAAGATAAACATTTCTTAATTTCTTTAATTTTTAGTCTACTTTTACCTTATAATTTACCTTACAAATAGATCTTTTAAGAACAATTATTAAGCGTAGCTTTAAAATTAATCGCTGTTAATCCGATTTATTTGGTATTTTCATTGGAAGAACTGTTGAGTAATATTAGATAGATAATTAACTGTTTTTGTGAAAATAGCATGAAAATTATAAAATTTTTATTAGATAATTTTTAATAACATCTGTAGTATCTCTTTCAAGGGCTATTTTATACTGTATCAACTCATTTTCTTTGTCAATCATCAAGATTTACTGTACTTGAGGTACTAATTGGTAGGGATAGATCACTTGAATTTAACCGAGCAAATTTTAGTTGAATTTAAACGGTTCTAAGTGTAATAAGTACTACAAACATGTAATACTAACCTAAAGTGCAACATTTGTTGTATTTTTTATATAATAAAATATTTTTCAATGCGTCTATTGTATATTACATACATCAAACAACTTATTGTTATCGACAGAATATCAAGTAATGCATTACCAGAATAATTAAACTGGAAGATGTTAGCTTATTGCAAATACTTTTGACTATCTATTTTAACTTTTTATATTCATCCATCTTTTCTTACATTACGTATTTTTCTTATATTTTCTGCATGTACAGTAAAAGATATTATATTGCTAGAAAGGATTTCTTATGAACTCAATTTTCACTTTTACCCTAATGTTTCTTTCCCGTTAATATAACATTTATAAATATTTCGTATCAATAATTAATTCTTCTTATCCACCAAATGAAACACGCACTATCCGATCAATATTATTATTATCATATTAATAGCGTTTAATTAAATAAATAGGCAAATTGAGCTACTCAAATTCAAATCGAGCTTAGAAATCCTTCGGCAATATTTCCTCTTAAATCAAACATTGCCTTTCGTTGAACTTTTTCTCTTTGATATTAGCAATAAATTCTCTATTGAATAAACAAAAAATGCATATATAGATTGGAATGGAATAACTGTTATTGCTTCATATGAATTAGATATTGATTAAAAAAAAAATGGCATAATCATTTACCGTTATTTATTGGTTACTCTTAAAGTGAACAATGAATTAAACAACCAGTATACACCTAAAATAAATTAAGACTGAATATCTTTATTAGCAATATTTGTGCGAGTTGGAAGGAAATAGAAAATACGTAAAAAAAAGCGGAATTAAAAAAAAATGTATCCGATCGAATGTAATGTATAATTTTAAAAGAAAAGCATTCATACAATTTCAATTATGAAAGTGCGCATCAATCAGCGGCGTAAACAATCATCTTAAATATTCAATTTCGGTTCCAACTAACAAATGTTCTCATTCTGACCATGCGACTAGAATCGGTCAGTTCACGTTTCAAAGGGCAACCATCTTTACAAAAGTATTTGTTTAGTGATGCAAAATTACCGAAGTTACTATATAGGTAACTTCTCTCAATTAAGTTTATATGATTTAAAAATTTTTGGTAATAAGATTTTTCAAATGTTTAATTTTATATGTTTATACTTCAACAAATACTTCATTTCACATACTTTTCTATTGACACATACCTACGAAATCTAAACCTAAGTCTATTATGAACGATTTAAATAAATGAATAAATATAAAATTATTTGTAAAAAATATTATTTCAAAAGCAATTGATATAAATATTCAGAAAATGACGAGGAAAATATTCTCTGTAAGGCTGGTTGTACTTTGAAAGTTTAAAGACATCAGTAAAGTAACTTGTTTTATTATTTCTAGCAGCACAAAACAGTCGCGATAGAAAATAGTAAATATAAACTTTTTTTTTTACTATTTTTCCCAAATGGTCATATAAAATCAAATCACGCTTAATGATTCATGATTATAGCTTCACCTTCCAATTATTATCTATCGCTTCTTTTCTTTACTATTTTCTAAGAAGAATATTTCTTAGCTTATCCTGAAGGTAGGCCTAATACAGTTTCGCTCATTTTCCATTCTTTCTAGGTCCATCAAAAGCAATAATTCTTCACTTTCATTTTGGTAGAACGAGATCTGGAAACAACTGCTTATTCTTTCCTCTTCCTTTCTCTTTGCATAGTAATATATTGTAAACTTTTTATTTCACCGCAAGCAGAAAATTATCAAATTTAATATTGTGAAATTACTAACCAACAAAAATTTTTGGTAGACTAATACTATATCTCTATATTCTAATTTCTATATCTCAGCATGTGCATAACAATAAATATGTCAAATATATTATTCATTATATTTAATAAAAATATATCGCCTTTGCGATTAAATTGCGCTATATTCACTATAGGTAGCATTTTTATGTTAAATAATGTTATTACAATATACTAATATCTTTTTAAATATTATGTCCCCACCCTCGTTCTACCAAAGCTTTTGTAATATATTAACTTTGTAAAGAAGTTTGACAAAAAAAGTTTATCAAGAAATTTCTTCAGAAATTATTTCTAGAGAAAAAAAAGTTTTCAAGAAGTGCCTCTATGAAGCTTCTTTTTAATTCTTTAATAACATATTTAACGTCAAACGTGTTAAATAAGTTATTACGAAATTTATTACTAAATGTAATGTGCAACATTTATTATTATCGTAAAATTCAGTGTGCTATATTTTCGAATAATGCATCACCACTTTTACCCTATCGTTTTTACGATTTCAAGTTAACAAAGACTTCTAAAAAAAGATTTCCAAGAGACAGTTTTTGAAATATGTTTCCAAAACCATGCTTTGGAAAAATATTTTCTACAAAGCTTTCAAAAACTGTCACTGGAAAGTGCCTTTAGAAAAAGTTTCTAAAAATTTTGATGTGCTTTAATTAGCTTTGAGTTTTTCATACTCCATAGTTTCACTGGCGAAACTCTTCTTCCCACTTTTACTTAAATAAGCCTGTCGGAAGAATCGAGCAAAGAGAACAAAGTAACTGAAGTACATGGACAGACTAAGTGTAACATTGAGACGTGAAATGTGGCAAATCTGACCACTTTCCAGGTACTGATAAGCCCTAACATTTATAATGCAGCCAACAACCATTTGTAGTAACTGCAGCGTAGTAATCAACATGGCGATTGCCTTTGGTGGTCTGTAGCGCATTGCTTTCAAAGCATAATAAGAGTACATTATTGAATGAATAAAATAGTTCATTACTACAAACCACCTCGCAGATGCTGTATATTCTGAGTACGAGAACCACGAATAAAGAAGAACTGACATATGATGGTACCAATGTAGAAATATCAATGGCTGCTTCCGTAACACAATGAAGATCGTATCCCCAAGCTCAGGAAGTTTCGATAGGACAAACATCCATGTCCAAAAGCCGCACACAACGTCATCTTCAATGAAGCTAAAAAAGAAAATAAGTATATTTTTATTAATAATCGCTATTTAAGAAATAGTATACTTTTCGTATCTTTATTTTCTTTGTTATGTTATGTTACGTGTAATATTAACCAAGTAAATTTAATGAAATATAGAATCAAAGTCACCTAGGTATACAAATGCTATGGTAAAACCCAAAATGCCTTAACACGTGAATAATTTCTGGTGCTGTTCTGGTAGCTCCAATAATGGAGAACGTTGCAAGCATTGTGTTCCATAGTGCAAGTACGCCCCTGAGTTCAAATCTTGGTCTGGTTGACATGTAATGCTGCCCAGCAAAAATTAAAATCATATAAATGCCACAGTAATAAAAACAATTTTTCCAATTGTTGGTCATCCATATTTTAGTATCCATATGCGTGAAGCTTTCTTCAAAGTTGAAGACATACGAGTAATTAGGTACGGTGACCACCTCCATATAATCCACTTTATTCATTTCTGAATATTTTTTTCTGCCTGTTTCTCAAAGAAAAAGCTTAGAGGACACCTTTTCCTTTCTTCTGCTAGCCAATTAACTGAAAAGAAGAAAGAATGATTGTTAAAATTTGAAAACTGAAAGCTTCTTTGAAGAAAGATGGAAAATTGAAGATTAAAAAGCAATGAGAGCAATGAAACATTAAGAGAACAAATTAAAAATTATTAAGGCAATATATTTATAAGTTACTAGCTTTCGTATCGTTAAATTAACGATATTGATTGGGATAAATGAAATCCAGCTTTAACCTAATCCAATTCAATTAAAATCAGTTAATAGCTCATACACAAATCACTTGATGTATGTGCAAAATATATAAAAGCAATTCTAAGATCACAATTGCTGAAATTGTTTGAATTAACTTTTGAGAATTTAAACGACATTTTACATAATTTTGTATGCATGTTACAATAAAAAAATTAATTCCAGACTGATATTATATAACTTGAACTCATACATTTGAACTCATCGTTTAAACCAGCTGTTTTGATATTCGTGTTTAATGCCTGTATTTCACCATTATTCTACAGCTACAATATTTTGTTTTCATAGGTATGGTGGCTTGTAAATGTACCCACGAGGGAAATCCTCGATGAGAAAAAGGAACGGAAAAAAGGTCCACCGGCTTGTATACGGACGACCGAACATCCAGATTGCTAAAAAGGAGCCAGCTAGGTATTTCCTTCTCCTCCTTAGGATTTTCTCCGCGGAAAACAAAAGAAGGAAATTTGGTGGCAAGGCTCTCAAAAAGCGAGGGACCAGTGAGTTTCGACCCTCGGTGCAACGAGGTACTTAGAGAAAAAAAAACAACCTGTAAGCAGTTCTCGTAGGCGCAACATTTATCATTATTTGCGTGTATCACTTAATAGATTACTACCATCATATGGGGTAATACATAAAAATTGTGTTACATATCATAAATTAGATCTTAACACATTGTAGGCGGGAAACACGTAAACTCGTTTGTCACCTCTTAGTACTGAAGCGCGGGAGACGATAAAACTCGTATTTTCTTGACTGTGAAAGAGTGTCTTTTTTTCAATCTTACCTACGCTAAAGTAATTTTGTTAATAAAAAAACAGAATAACATATTTTATACATAAAAAATAAATAGAGCACTCTTTTTCAAGAAATATACTCAAAATTTCTCTGAAAAATATCAATTAGTTCAAAAGATATAACTATTTTACGCAAAGACTATTTTGACGCGAAGAAGTCTGAAAAATGTCCGCTTTACGGCGCGATTCGACAGGAAAGTGGCCCGATTACAAAGTGTTAAGAGCCCGGATTAAACACGAATTTCGATATTTAACCTTTTTAGTGCCAGGCATTTTACGGAGTACATGCGAAGAATGCCACGGGCCGATTTGATATGCGTGCTTATATGAATAGCTTTATAAGGAACAAAATTCCGAACGTTGGGACTTTTTACCCCTATAACCAACAGTGAGGATAGGTCCCCATCGAAAATATTTCGTTACACCTACAGCAAGTTTTTCAGTAAGCGGTTTGGGTATAAATTTTCGGTTTCTGTGAATCGGCTGATCTATCGACCCGTAGCAGCTTTCGCATAAGGACCGCGAACACTAAAAGGGTTAAATCAACTAAAACTCCCCTTAGTCGGACACTGTATTTGTTCTAACTACACTACCTAATTTTTGCTAATCTGTGACCTTTTACGGATTGAAAATGCATTCTGTAGCATTACTTTGACCTTTGGCTTAGAAAGCAGTATGATATCGCAGGTAAAACGGTGTAACATTCTACTTAAAGAAACTGGTCTTGTATTTTACTCCGCTACTACTTTTGAAGGAAGACTGTATCTTTAACCACATTCTCAATTGACTTTTAAACACGCTCTGATATATACACATGTGGAACTTATAAAGGAAGGATCAAAACTTTCATCAGTTTTAATGCACATATGTAAAATAGCATATCGATTTCTAACGATAGTTGTAAAATATATGGAAATAGATATTTGATAGTTTCAGAGATGTAACCCATCAAAATTACATACTTATTAAGAATATAAATTTATGTGTTTTAGAAATAGTATGGCGCAATGGCGTGAGCCTGCGAATGATAAATCCAATTATCTTTGAATCTACTGATTGTGAATTGTCTTTCTATAGATACATTTAGATTATTTCATAACACAATCTTTTGTTAAAGATACGATCTATAATTAGAGACAGGTTCAAGTACACATCACAAATAATTTTGAACATTGACCGGCTAGATTTATCGACTCTGCATAAGAATATAACTTATAAGTGTTTCGAAGGAAACGAGCAATTCCTCGGAGTAAGCTCGAATATGAACGCCTCTAAATTCGACTTCTGTATAAGTACTTCGAAAAATAAAGAAGGTATGTACTTTCAAATAGAATCGGACATCAATTGAATAGATTCGAAACTTTTTTCAAAGTCAGATATAAGACTGATTCGAATTAGAAATCGTTCACTTTCGCACAAGGATGAAAATTTTTGAAAAAGAACCCGAAATTTATATATTCGATTATGAAGACAACGTATCGGATATTAAAAATTTACTTTTCTTCCTGCAAAAGAAAACTGTAATTCTCGACCAGATTTATGGTCAGATTTGTGGTACAAGGTGTTGCAAAACAATATTACTGTTAACTCGAAGAATTCGAAGTTATTAGGCTACTTGGTAAAAGTAAAGAATATTTTTCACCTAAAGCCTGTTGAAGTTTTACTTGTGCTTTCCTTAATAACAAATAATAATGGAAAGAAACACTACACTACGTAATTTTAGAAAAACGAAGTTGGAATTAACTGTTTTAAAAATTGGGATTCCAGCTTCTTCTATTTTCTTCTTATGAAAGAGTAACGGTAAAGAAGAATGCTACAGACCTAGTTATTGAACATTATTAAGGCAAAAATTACTCTTACTCTTACAAACCTGTTAACGGCACACAATAACAGAAGGAAGTATCGTAAACCTGATTTTGATGGTTCAAGATCGAAACCATACATAAGTTAAACCCGGTCTACAAATTAGGAATTTGTACTTCTATTTTCTTTCATTTGAGACCAACACATTTGTAAAAATGTAGAATTAGAATAATTTTTAATTTAATTAGAAATATTATTGAATATGTATCTCTCGCAAGGTATTTTTCTTTACTTCTTCGCCCTTAAGAGTTGAATTAAAATATCAAAATCCCACAAATATAGTAATGTACAATGCATTTCATTATTGTTTAATATCGATAGTATCCTGCTGTGTGTAATTAATTAACTATATCTGATAAAGAGCAACGAATTTCTATTGTAAAATGACCGAATTTTATTCCTTTTAACAACAAATATTATTATAAAAGTGTTTTAAGATAAATTGTTTTTAATAGCTTCATTCCTAGACAACCACCCTTCGCAAACATGTATTTTCTAAGTTTCTTACTCTACACCGTTATGCGTGCAGCATTCTTCAATCAAAAGCGCAAATGTTCAAGTTTACTGCGTATGACTGAAAGTTTTTATATGCACAGCTTCGTAAACACGCGATCGATTCAAACAGTAATCTAAGGTGACCCTTTCATAGAAACCATGGAGAAAACGAGGTGTGTATTGGGTGAGACCAAGATAGCCATTAGAGAGAAAGTGGATTTCGACATTAAACATATTTTTTAGATGGCGTAAACACGGACAGCCCAAATTTATGCGTGATCTATGACTACTGAGTGGTAAATATCAAGTTCTGTCATTCTGGCTTTTACCGTATCTTTTTACTACGTCCGATTGACAATGAACCCTATAAGCCCATTTTCATTAACACTATTATATATATATATTATATAAGTATGACGCACGGTACTTTCATTCTTAGCAAAAACTGTAACATTTACCAATCAGAACGTATAAAAACGAGTGACGAAGAGCGTCGAAGAAGCAAACAAAGTATGTATGCACATAGGTGTATGCATTTGCTGTCCGTGTGACGTTCCGCATATCATCATTCCAGCTCTGCAATATTCATAAAGATAACGAATACATTACTGTTCGAACATACTCATTTCAAAAGTCGTTTAACTCGTCCTGGAATGCATAATAAAATGGTAATAACAAAGTTGTTATATTTGAAAAAGTTTGATCGATAATGAGATCTCTCTAAATGATAATTATAAGCAATTTAAATATTTTATAATTAACGTCATACGAGTGTTGAAATGACGTCGCCGTAGTATCGTTACGTTGTTTTATAAGCTAATCACACAAGCTACATCCATCAAATTTTACCTGCATGCAATTGCTTGGTTTAACACCTAAAGAACACATTTTTCTAGAACAATGACCGGTAGATCGACGGATTTTTAAGAAATTAGTTGCTTTATTTCCAGAGTGAGAAAAAGTGCATAATTAATATCGCTTTATTGGATTTTATGGAAATTTTCAATAATAATAAATATATGAACAGATATGTTCATACAAAAGGATACTGAAGTGAAAATTACAGAAAATACTTGAAATAAACGAATAGATGCATGTATGTAATTTATAGATTTGTATACATTTATACATTTATTTTTTGTAGGTTTATAGTGCATTGATAAGAAATTACTTATATTTGTTTTAGGTGTAGTACTTTTCCCAATAGTCCCCTATGAGGATACCAGTATAAATATCACAATAATTACGTGTTTCCCGCCTTGTATTCGTACCTATACGAATAACATGAAATTTTCCGATCGCCCTTAGTTTTAGCGTACACAAGTATCGTCGAACCTAACAGATTGTTTGAAATACCACGTCATGCTGCCTGTATGGCAGCGTTCGATTTTTTTAGGATATTTATAATGTTGGGAATATGGAGGCATTCGTTTGCTAAGGGTTAATTATTTGGAATACTTGAAAGGAATTTAGTTTTTCATAGGCTATTGTGGACAATGATAAAGCCGAAAATATAAATTCAATGTCAATCGCATAATACTGAATGGTACTCAAAGATCACCGTTTCGTTACTCGAAACATGTATATTATTCGCTTGTCTGATTTTAAGATCGCGTTATATTTCTGCGGGAACTAACCCCAAATTTATTAACTCTTTTCATCATAACTTTTATTTCTAAATCACTTCACTCTTTTAAATTGATTTCGTTTGATACGCGATTGTGGATGAATTTCCAAAGATGCGAAATGAAATGAAATAGAAATAATTATTATGTAATAAGCCCCGTTAGTAAGTAAATTACTTTTACGACGGATAGCAATTCGGAATGTTATAAATGCTATGGTTGATCTGACGCGAAACTATTAACACTAGATTCACGGACATTTCTTGTGCATCTATGTCTAATGTACATCTACTAAGAAACAGATATACATCATACAGAATCGAAAACTCTAGATCTGAGAGGGAAATAGATTAGGGTATATTCGTACCAATAAAAGTCAGCAAAAATTATTAGGAATAATAGTAATTGTTTTCGCAAATTTTGCTCATGAAGTCCGAAACCCGTCAAATTTAATATGATTACATTTCAGATGCTTTGTCATTAAGTTATTTTTCGATCTACTTTTATAGTTAAAGACGTGGAAGAATATTACGTTGAGAATGTAAAATGGTAAAGGCGTATTTTCTACGAAGAAATTAAAATTGTCTGAAAAAGCGACTGTTATAAAGAAAAGAAACGCATGGAGCGCTAAGGGTTAACGGGTTCCGTAAACCTAGTATTAACACATTGCGTACGGGAGACGAGATATCTCGTCTTTAGCAATCCGAACATTATGGCCGGGAGACGAGATATCCCGTTTTCAGTTTTTTTCGACTCAATCGACGATATAAGGAATTAAAAATAAACTTTCTTGTTACATTACCAAGGTAACGAAGTCTTGTGTATTTCCTTAACAAATGATTAGCGAAAAAAAAAGAATGACAACATTCTGAGCGCGTAAAAATCAGTCGATCAGTATAGCCATTACATTGGGAGCTCTGTGTATCTGTGCATGATACCTTATAAAGTATTTTATTGTTGTACAGTTTTTTATTACTTCAAAATTCGCGTTTTAATTGGTAATGAAACAACTTTTTAAAAATCATATATATTTTCAGTTTTTTTATGATAATTTATAATAATAATTATATAGTGAAAAACGCTTCACTCAGTATCATACGGTAAAAGATTATTCAAACTTGTAAAATAAATAATTAAAGTTAAAAAAAAGATAAAAAATGTAAAAGAAGTATGGAAAAATATATAGTAATATTTCAGAATAGTTTGTGTGAATATTTGCTACCAAATGCGAATTAAAAAAGTGAATAGTGATGTATAACATCGTATAAAGTGTTTCTAGGGCGACCAAAAATGTGCGGGCCCTGGGAGCACGTTGCGCGAGCGGAGCGCCGTACGCAATGTGGTAACCAAACCATTAGTTCAGCCGAAGGTAAAGACGTCGCCAGATAGCGTACAAATAGGTTGCTATTAACCCTTACAATGTTGCTATTAACCCTTTGTACTTGAGTTAGTTAGTCGCCTAATGACACTAACTTCAAAAATGTCCAAATTCGAAATATTTACTAAGATTTGCCTATATTATACGTCATTTAGTTTAATTAAGTGATATACTCAAATTTGCATTTACGATTATTTAGCCTCTGAGTTTAATTAATAAACAAACTAACCAAAGTCTGAAAATTTGCGAAACTATCATTTAGTGATCACCTCTCTAATGCAAAGGGTTAAAATGATCGAAAACCACCTCGCATTAAATGTTCAAGTTTTACCCCCCCCACTATGGGGATCATCCAAAAGAGTAACGTAATGCCGCGTCCATACTGCTGGCGACCAGCGAACACTGTTCACTCGGGAAGCGATACACCAAAGGAATTGTTCGCGAGCTCGAAGCGTATCTGGACGCGTTCGTAACATAATTTTAGGGAACTCGACTAGCTCTCAATTGTCGTCAGTTTCTACCAAGAATTTTTCAGTCTTCATATGACATTTTGCTAAAGTTTTTAAATCCATTTTCGTTCTGTAATGATTTGTTGACTAAACTAATTCCACCAGAGATTTTTCTTGTTGTAAATACTTGTCTTCGCCAACATCGATGCTCTCCTTTTTTTCTAACATTATTACTTTTTTTTATTACATGATATGCAGATGCTACGAGTAATAGATCTTGTTCAGACATTTTTAAAGTCTGTACATTGACATCCGTATATGGCAAAAGTTAATAGCGAACTGCCCAAGAATTCAAAGCGAACAAGCTTATAACTGTTCGTGAGCAGTTCGCGAGCTCCAGTCTGGACATGCTGCGGTTTCCGTTGGCGAACAGCTCGCGAACTGTTCTTTTCACTGTGGACGCGGCATTACGTGAACAATCACATTTCCAGAGCTGTATATGCTCCTAGTTGTTTACAATATAAATTGTATGGAACGAGAGAGGAGAGTTATCCTTTCAGTTCGAGACATATAAATCAAAAAGAATCTTCTGAGAGGTCGCTTTCGTCAGGCTTGCCGAAATTTCAGTTTTCTAGCAACACCCATGCCAATCGGAAGAACGCCTCAAAATTATATCTGTTAACCCTTTGCGGACAAAGAAAGTAAAGTAAAGAAAAGAAAATATGTAAGAAAATATATTGTAAATCTGTAAAGAAAATATTCACGTCGCACATTTGCGTATAAAAACTAACGCTTTATTTAAATAAGTTTTTCATAAAATCTAACAGAATCATAAACAAACAAATTTAGGCAAACGGCTTCTTAGGCTATTATGCCCATGCGTATCTTATCGTTTACGACGACAGACGTACGCCAGCCGCAGCGCGAGAGTTGGGCGGATATATCCAACACTCGTGCGTAACGGTAAAAAGGCTTGGACGGATATATCCGACATTCGTTCGCAAAGGGTTTATAGTAATCTTGTTCAAAAGCAGATGGCGTATGCCTACAACGCGAGACAGCGTGCGAGAGTGACAAAAGACGATAGCAACTTATATATATCATTTTCCTTGTAATATCTCTCTCTTGAATAGAAGTCGCCTAGAAGTACAGAAGCAGTTAAACGAATAAGCTCATGTCGCTTAACACGTTAGCTGCCACGTCAGTTACCGGTGACTGACACTGAACTTTCCGTTCAGGTCACGTCAGTCATCGGTGACTGACAGTATAAAATATGAAACTAAAAAATTACATTGTTTTAAGTGTTGAATTAATGACCATAAGTATTTCGATTTAAACGTAATCTTCTCCTACTATAAGAAACAATGATGGCCCCTAATATATTTACACATCTACAGCGAGTAAGCTTGAATCTTACAAATGCGTTTGGCATTGCTATACTACAGTACCTGGCCTGTCCAGGATTTCCTCATAAATGCGCGTGGCAGCTAACGTGTTAACCCTTTCGCACCGGGCGGGACATGTGCTGTCCCAATCTGGAAAATTTTTGATATTACGGCTGGGACAACACATGTCCCAGTTACTAAAAAACATATAGAACAGAAAATAACACCAAGTTGGGCCTCTAAACTGATTCTAAGGCCGTCTCAATCGTTCTGCGTCCATAAATCTCTCATTTCTTACGTCAATTTATTTATTTCTAACGCAAGAACTGTTTCCAGTCCTACCACACCCTCAAGAAACCCAGACTTTAGATACTGTTGTTCCTCTACTACTTTCAATTTTTTTAATTATTTTACCGTTTTTATTTTATAACTGTTAATTCCGAAAAAGGTTTATAAATAAATATGTTAGCCCTTTGAGTGCTATGGACGCATATATGCGTTTGTCAATTTTTATTTCCTACACCTTATGATTTTTTCCGTGACCACACGTTTCGACGTTAACCTTTTAGGATCGACGAAAATTACTCGTAGGAACCATGGACGAAAATATGCTTTTGCCAATTTTTTTGATCTTTCGCTTACTGCAACGCAATTGTTAGTGTACAAGTAACAATACTCTGTTTTCAGCAATAGTGCACCGTCCCTCCGAAGCGATTAGGCCAAGAGTATTCAGCAATCAAAGGGTTAAAAAAAACTTTGCCTAAAATAATCATCAAAATGTTAATCAAAATGTTAAGTAAAATGTCAATACAAATGAGTTATTGACTCTAGGATTCCGGCCGGAACATACCCTGTCCCGGGATTCAGATGCTTTGGGTTTACGGCGGGACATATGCTGTCCCATGAATGAAACTTGTGAAATCATTGTTGTTGATGGTGCGCTGTTATGGGGACACGTTTATGAGTCCAAGACCTTCAACCTTTTAGGTATAAAAGTTATTTTATCTAATAATCGCTTGGAGGAGAAATAACTGATCCCGGCAATGGAGCGCACTCGGACTGATTTTTCGCCGTATTGAAAGGGTTAAACGTAAAAGTAATAAAAGGTAAAAGAAAAACTAAAAAAAGAGTATGAATTCCTGTAAAAGTTCCAACAATATCGATTTTATGTCCGTTAACTCTTACAGATGTTAATCCGCTTAACATACAGATTTAGGCTAGCTCATGGAATGGATTTACAAGTAGAGCCCGCGCATTCGAATTTCAAATATATAAATAATATAGGAAAAGTTCCTTTTGTACTACATATATTTTCATCGCATCGACATTAACAGATGTTTGTACTTAAACCTTCATTATGTGACCTACACTTCTACCTCATGAACTACCCAGACCTACGCTTCAAATGAATTAACATCTATAAGGGTAAGTATTTTTATGAATTCATCTAAACTGAGTCATCATTTCAACTTGTTTAACTCGTTAATTATTATTATATTATGTTTCGTTAACTTTATTATCTGTGATAACCTTTGTTATGAACTGCGTAATTCATAATATCAGAAGTCATCTCTTACTTCTCATACAATCACTAGCACGATAAAAACACCGCTATATGCATATTTTCCATAAAACTGAATGCTTCATGTTTTTCTTTTCAAAAAGTTCGTATGAAAACCAGTATCTATTAATTTATGTAGCCTCAAATAAAATCAATACTACTTTCGATGCTCTTTTATGCTTTTGCGTACCTTTAAAAATTCATAAAGGTTCTACGAATCGCGCAATAACCTTTTGACACAAAAAAATGTTGCTTACGCTATGTCTATTTAATTGCATAGCTTAGCCAGATGTACTATGAATTCAACTATTCATCATACTAAGTTTACGTAAACATAAGTGTTGTCGATGGAAACGAAATAGTGTCGTAACAAATGGAATAATGCATTAAAAAGCGAAGAACTCCTTAAAAAAATACATAAGCTGTTACATCCAACATAATGATAATCTGCTCGACAAATTAACTTGTCTTTCCGAATTAACGTAGTAACTCCACTATATTTATATATGCAGGGTGTTTAACATAACGGTGGCACCGATTTTTCGGGCATGTACGCTAATCTGTCAAGAAAACGTTTGCAATAGAAGTTAATGTGTTCTTCGAGGTAAATAATTTGCAATAATAAAAATTTCAAAAAATCTCTTTATTCGATAAAAAACGGAGGTCACCTTGACTTTCTTAACCAGTCAGCAGCGGCTCGCTCTTTTAAGAGCGCGTACCTACGTGAGTCGCGACAGTCAAACGATGACGGGTATAGTCGTCAAACACGGAGTAAGAGTTGTTGAACTAATGAATCAAAAAAATTGACGTTATTTTATAAAACAAATAATTTTCTTACTAATATCTAATTCATTATCTTAATCTAATTCATTTACTTAACACAAATATATGCTATATACATAATAAAAGGAAAACTTAGAACAAATAAAATGTTTATAAAAGTTAAAAATTCAGATTATATTCACGAAAACAAGGAACTTCGCACGTCGCACACCAATACCGCGATTCCTTCTTAATCTTTTTTTTATAGCAAAGTGCACATCTTCGTAATGGATTATCTACTGTTACAGAATTCGACGGTATATACGCCGAAGCGCAAAACATTAGATCTTGGTTGAGACTGACCTCTAAAGGCTCTAAACAAATTGAAATATACGAATATATTTTAGTTCTTGCAAAAATTACAATTTAAATAACAAATGGTAACCAAATTCTACGCATGACGGATGTAGTCGTCATAACGCAAAAATACTACCATTCTGCAAGACGGATATAGACGTCAAACACAGCTGACTGGTTAAATACCATTGAGTACTTTTGAAATCATAGCGTAATAACTGTAGAAAAGGCGAATGCAACAACCCACTACACTATGACCTTCGGGTCCCCTTTAGCTTAGAAATTTGCAGTAATTTAGAAAATGATTTTTCTACGCGTTGATGAAACGTACATCTAATCTTTCACTGACATAGTATGGATGAAGTTGTCATAAACTCAATAGTTCAGTGTAAGATACAGGAGAGTATTTATCTGATCATGTATTGTATTTTCGAATTCTGAAAAAATTCGTAATAAACTAATGTGTACTGTAAATAGAAGATAAAGATGTATGTTTATTGTTTACATTTCTGTACAAAGTATCTATGAATCAAAATTGCATATACCTGTCCACTATCAGGACAATGATCCAAAACATAAAGCTAGAATCGTGTAGGTATTGTTGCTTTATAATTGTTCTAAGGTGTTAGAGACCCCTCCCCAATCCCCAGATCTGAATCCCATAGAGAATCTATGGGATAAACTCGATCGTAGGATCCACACAAAAACAATAAATACAAGGGATGAATTAAAACAACGTTTGACAGAAAAATGGAAGAAAATCGGACCTGAAGTTTTGCAAAAAATAATTTATAATATGCCAACTCGGCTAAAACATGTTTTTAAACAGAAAGAATATCCAAAGTATTGAATATTGACTACATTTTGTTTTATAAGCGAAATTTATAAAGTGTCCCAATAATTTTGTGACATAAAAATTCGCATTGTTTTAGTTTATTTTATGTTATTCCTTAACTACATGGAAAAATTAAACCATTTTATGTGTGTACAATTTAGATTCTATACCTTAACAGAATGTAATGCTATTTTGTTGCTAGCTGTACATTTATCCAATATACAAATGTTAGAATTCAAGATTACAAGCTGTCCCAATATTTTTGTGACCGACTGTACCTTTGATCAACGCGTAGGAAAATTATTTTCTAAATTACTGCAAATTTCTAAGCTAAAGGGAACCCGAAGGTCATAGTGTAACAAGTCGTTCCGAATTCGTCTTTTCGTCACCTGTAACGCTATGATCTCAAAAGTACACTGTTATTTAACACTATTCCTACCACGACCGGTCAAATGACCGTTTTTAAAATTTCGATTAGAATTTCATATACACAACGTAATTGAATCGCCTTTAAACTTGAGACTTTTCCTCAAATACACGTATAATACATTTTGCAATATTCAGTTCTTTTTACATTGTTTATTTTCTGAGAAAAATTTGCAGTCTGTCTTACGCGGGAATGTTGCGGTATGAATAAATATACGTGAAGTGTCGGTAGGAATAGTGTTAAGAAAGTCAAGGTGACCTGTTTTTTATCGAATAAAAAGTTTTTTTGAAATTTTTATTATTTCAAATTATTTTCCTCAAAGAACACATTAACTTCTATTACAAACATTTTCTTGACAGATTAGCATGAATGCCCGAAAAATCGGTGCGACCGTTACGTTGAACACCCTGTATATGTGCATAGAATTTTGTGAATACCAAAAGTGTACAGCAACAAATGGTTGGCTCGACTCACATTTGAACGTAACTCGAGGTTATAAATTTGTATAGCCATAGCCAGCTCGGGATTATACAGCCAGACCATATATAAAATATTAGAAAAAGATGAATAAAAAAAGTAGTTAAGCTTACAATTGTGCATAAAATATTGTTTCGTAATTTTGAACCTCACCTCAAATTAGCATTATGGATATATAAAAAACAAACGATATCGTAATGTTTATTCACTAACTCACAATAATAAACGAATATGTTTTCCATAGTAATGGTACGTAAATGTATGTAAGTAAACCATGTATGTAAACCAAATTGACTAGAAAACAGACTACAGCCAGTTTGCATTGAATCAAAGGGATAAATTACCAATAAAGACAATTCATCATAAGCACTGACTGGTATTTTTAATTATTTTTTTAAGTACTACTTTTCCAACAATTACTTCTTCAAATAATGTAGGTAAAAGATTCAACTACTGTCATCTGTCCAATCACTACCATCGTAAGCTACTGTGTTTAACCCTTTTAGTGCCGAATGACGATATATCGTCACGCATGCGTTGACGTCTTATTATATGCATCGCGAGAGATATATACCTTAAAATAATTTTATAAAACATTAAAATGGTTCAAATTCAATGCAATACAATTGAAAAAAATGCATATTACATTAAACTTTTTGTTATATTTTAGGATGATTAGTGCCGAGGCTCTGTATATGTTAGAGCGATAAAGTAGAAACGAGACACGGGATTACTTGGGACCGTAATCGCAATCTTTGTGTTTATAATAGTTATCAAACCGCTGAAATTACACATCGTTGTGCATCGACGCGGCAAAACTAAAATCTTTCAGTCTTTCTTGATCCGTCTAATGAGTAGTCAGTGTTCGAAAACCGTCAACGTTTTAATTAGTATCAGTAGTAGAATTAGTTGTGCAAGTAAAAACAAGGAAATATTATATATTTTTAGTGGCCAGATAACATACTATAAATATTCATAATAATACGTAAATTTTTTTTAGTCACGGTATACCAACTACACGATGTACTTGTTCTGTACTGGATCTTTCTATGCTTGTTGTGCATTATGAAGTTGTCATCTTGTTCTCAGGGCCGATATTGATTATTTTTTTTTAAATTATTGAAAATGGAATACTTATAGTTTATACCATGTGACCTACATAAAATTGACCAAACAATGATTAGTGAAAATAGTGTTTTTAAAAGAGAAGCTGATTTTTATGATTTTTACCATTGTTTATATTGTTATTATTCGTATGATTTTCAATAAGTATTGTAATATAATTGACATTACATTACTCTCCCATTCTTTCCCAATATGCTGCTTTTGAATTTTTTAATTATGATTCTTAGTTTGGTTTTTTGGTTTTTTTCCGCAACCATAGTAAATTCCTCAAATTCGTTCGGTTATCTTCGCATAGGCGTCGGTTTTGATTCAGCATTAAAAGGATTAAAATATCAAATAAACCGTAAGATGTTATACATGAAAAAAATCTAACATTGAATTTTAAGTGTAGTGAATATAATAAAACAATGCACCACTTGACGTTCTTTATCATTTTTCTTTTATAAAATAATAAAAAAATGTATTTCGATTAAAAAAACAAAAACGACGACTGTTCCACTATTAGAAGTAAAGTTGAGGTACTAAAGAGAAGGTTATTATTGTAATAGTTGAGTTATAAATATAAGGAGAGATAACTAGACCTCTGTATTTCACGCAACCAGCTTCAGTTTGTAATTTGCTGTCAACGGTATCAAACACATTTTAAAATGTCTGATTTTCCAACGCCGGTATTATTACCGATCATTGGTGGTGTGTTAGTTTTTAAAAATAAAATTAAGAAAAAAATAAATAGATAAAAAGATGGCAAATGGAGAAGAAAAGTTTTCTAATGATATACTATCGAGGAAAATGAACGAAAATGAATCAAATAATTATAAACATTATTTGCACCGTTCTTTTCAATATTTATTGGATAAAATTAGTCGAAAAATTGAAAAACAGAATATAGTAATGAGGGATGTAATCAGTCCAGAAAGGAGACTTGTCGCAACACTAAGATTTCTAGTCACAAGAAATAGTCTTGAAGATTTGTAATTTGGCACTGAAAAATTCATCCCAATCATTGAGTGAAATAATCCTTTTAGTGTATACTGCAATTTACGAAGAATTGAAAGAAGATTATTTGAAGTTAAATATCAGATGTTTTATTTCTTATTCTTGCAAACTAAAACTATATCAACAGTAAAGAAGGGTTTATCAATATTTATAGAATAAACGATCGCTTCTGAAATAATAAGAAATTTGAATATCCAAGTACACAATGACGAAATGTATTTGGAGAACTCGTTGGAAAATATAAACAGAAGTTTCCTAACGTCAACGAAGGTTATTGCAAATCAAAACAAATTAAAACTCTTACAAACTAATAAAAGCAAAAATTTTTTTTAATTTTAAAAAGTGCGTCACAAGCGTCCAGTAGATATAAACAAATCATTACTTTAAAAAGATGTAAATTTTTATAAACAGTCAATCCTTAGTTATACAGTTCTGCTTTGTTTTTCTTATTTTTGCTATTAACACATATTATGATATTTGAATTGATCTAATTTTTCATTTTTGGTAGTAGTGTGTTTTGTATTTAGTCTGTTCTCTCTCCCCCTCTTTCTCTTCTCTAATTATCACAAGTACCATTTTTTCTACCCTAGTACCTGAAATTGGTTTACCCTGCTTTTCAGTGATAATGGCATAGGCGACCACTTCTGCATTCAATCATTTCTTTCTCAATTAAGTGTAAAAGATGTAAATGAGCGATATCAAATTCACTGAAATGTCCCAAAGCGATATATTAGCGTATCGCTCTGTGGACAAACGGCCTAACTGCAGTATCACTACATATCTAAGTGCATCATATCTTATTGTTAATAACTTTAAATACCCTTAGGATGGCAGTTGCTTGTTTAACTACTGTCTTTTTATCACCTTCGTCTACTTGGCTAACGAATTCTATCATTACAACATAAAAAATGTCCAACCTCCTTCAGTAACCTTTTTCTGGTATATTTAACCCAAAACAAACTTCATTCATTCATAAATCCGTCATTCACAAAAAAAAAAACAACTTAATCGTTCTTTGATGTTGTTCTACGTTATCTAACTTTATTATGAGTAAAATTTTTTAATTTTTTTTGTCTTTTTTGTAGGCAATTTGCGGATTAGGTCGGCATTTGCATAAGGAGATCGGCATTTGTATAAGGAGAGCGGCAGAGATTAATATCAAATGCCGATTGCTATTACTTTCTTTGGGCGGCCTGCGGATCAAAGTCAAGGTGTCGCCGCCGTAAACCTGATCACCAAATAAGATGCGAACAGCAGATGTCCCAGATGTAAAAGCGTTACCGAAGTTTGCACCGAGTGGGGATATCGAAGGCGGGCATTTTTTTGAAGGTCCCGATTGGCGAAGGCAGGAACCGCCTATCAGGTTAGAGGCAAATAAATAGGGAACCTCGCGAGATCTCTCATCTCTCGTTAATCGTTCGTTAAATATCGTTGTATCAGCTTGTTGTAATAATCACCGTCATAATAGTTGCCGTTTTAGAGACTATCCTGACAGTAGTCTATGTAAAAAACCCGTTCGGTCAATAAATAATTCCTACATTTTTTAACTTAGTATCAATGTGTTGTTCGTGTTATTGTGAACATAGGTACAAATATAGTTTATTGGCCGAAGGGTTTTATACATAAACTACGGTCAGGATTCTCTCTAAGACCGCGGCTATTATAACGGATTATGATAACAAGCTGATACAACGATGACGATTGATACTACGACTTCTAATAACGAACGATCGATTTCAATTCTCGCGAGGCTCTCTGTTTATTCGCCTCTAGCCTGATAGGCGGTTGTTCCTGCCTTTGCCAAACACGACCTTCAAAAAAATGCCCGCCTTCGATATCCCCACTCGATGCAAACCTCGGTGACGCTTTTGCATCTGGGACATCTGCTGTTCGCATCTTCTTTGGTGATCAGATTTTTAGGCAGCGACTCTTTATTCTTACAAACGCAGGCATTGTTTGAAGCGGCACCTAAAGAGAACGCGACACCTAAAGAGAACGCGGCGACACCTAAAGAGAACGCGGCGACACCTTGAACTTTGATTCGCGGGCCGCCTAAAGAAAGCAATGACAATCGGTATTTGCTATTAATCTCTGCCTCTTTCCCTTATACAAATGCCGATTTGATCCGCAAATTGCCTACAAGTTAATATTTACATTTAGTATAAAGAGAATATTCCAAAAAAATACATAAAGCAATACCAAAGCGTGGAACAACAATGATGTCGAAAATACATGATTACGTCGGGTTGCATACATATGCAATCATTATTTTAAGTCATTCTGTTTCGGATTTTTCCGTCTGGTCTTTGTTTCGTTCAATTTCAGTCTTTTCCGCTCATCCTCATTCTTATATTGTTTTCTGTTATTTTTCAAACATCATCGAACAATTGCGTCTTATACAACAAAGTGGATACTACCTGTTTATACGACGAGAGGTAATAATAAGATGGTTATTTAGAAATCATTGAAACATTTATAGTAAAAATGTATCCGAATATAAACATACGAATAGTAGTATGTGAGAATGAAAGTGAGAATTCTGATGCTAAATCTGATAACGTTAAGGTGAAATTAGAAAATATTACAAAAAGTATTTTAAACATAATAGAATATACAATTGGGCGAACAACAGATATAAGAAGTAAATTCGAACTTACATTTAACATCGTGATAAAAAAAATATACAAATCATAAGTATCAAAATGGAATGTATTTATTGGTAAACATGAAAGATTAAAGATAATGCTACATTTGAAGCATTGTGTTCGTGAACTGTTCATTAGTAGAGTGGCGCCTTTACATATGCAGTAGATTCTCGTATAACACGTGTTGGAGATAAATAAAAAGGCTCAGTTTTTTCCTTTAATTTTAATATTATTTTTATACACGTTTTGAACGGCACTGCAGCTGCGATACGTTCGTGATCTAACATTCTATTTCCAACGGTTAATGTGTACGTATATTCTAAAGTAACATGCTGAAAATGATTATAGCTATGCCAAATTTCATTTTCTATGTTTTATCCCATGGGACATTATTTTAAAAATAAATGACATATGTATAACGGAACATAAGAAGCCGGTAACGATGAAAAAACAATCCAATGTTCAACTAAAGCAGATTTAATTCTTAACCCTTTCGCTACCAACGTCACATATATGTGACGACTCGATTTTCTTACCTATTTGATTTTCTTATCTATCTATAGCCCAGTGTCACTTATGTGGGCTGGTATGTAAAATTGCTAATTTCACTTAGTTAGAACGTTATAAATATATTCCATAAATATTAATGGCAATTCATATGATATTTAAATAATAAAACGTCTGGGTTGTGGTGGTGATGTGTATCCTGAAGCTTTGGTAGCGAAAAAGTTAAATCAGGTAATTTCCGTGTTTTATTATTTGGCGCGTTATAAGAATTCGTGTTGTGGGAAGTCGCGTTATATGAGAATTTATTTCAAAAAAGTGTGAAATTTAACCGTAAAAAAGGTATAAGGCCCGCAAATATTAAAAAAAGAAAATCAAACTTCTTAACCTCCATTTAAATAAATAAAGTTTAGAAATAAGAAACAATAATTGTTCTATTATTTGAAAGCTCTTTCATCCGAACACTTTTGTCTCCCTATTAATCCATATATGAAAGACTACACGGTATATGTAGTATCTATTAGTGGCATTAACTAATAACTAATTAAAACGCAATTGGTAATATAAAAAATTAATAAAAACAATATGTATAATAAAAAATGTCGGAATAAGGTGAAGTTTATATGATAAAAAGAATTTTACACATTTTATACAAGCAAATACACAGTGATAATCTAATGTTAATGAACACAAACTTGAACTGATATGACTGAATTTTGGCAAATTCTTCAAACTGTGGCCAACCGTGGATACTGAAAACATGGATACGGAATCTAACAGTCCTTGTAACATTTAATAGATATGCATAATTAAAAATACTTAAACTGAGACACTGAAGTTGATATCATTCAGTTAAACAACAATAGATAGACATATCTGCTTGATCTACAGCTTAGCAAATATGTACATTCGCTATTCGCACTAAAGAGGTTAATGATCAAAAAGTTAACTTTCAATTTTATTTTTTTATCTATTTTGAGACTGTGAATTCGACCTTGTTTCTGCTAAGTTTAGTTCACGCGATTTTATTCACTTTAATTGAGATGGTTCTTCCATTAATTAAAATTCTTAGCCGATCAATCTTCGAAATGGACCTTATACGACACTGTGTTTAAAGCTTTTTATACTTGCAACAATACTACTGTATAAACTCACAATTATCATAAGCAGTACTTTTGCGACATAATCTTCCTTTTTTGTGATAGAAAATGTGACATTATTTCATGAAACGAAATACTTATCTGCGATTATTTTTTCTAAAACTAATAATATATTGAACACAGTTATCCATTTGATTTATTCTTAAAGAACGTAATATTTCAGAATCTTCTGCTCACCAGATGTTGAAAGTGCATAAATTTTTATTCTAATCTATTTTCTATAAAATTTTATAAAATTGCTGCCAGTACTGTTATCGTCTCGTGTTTTATTTTATATTGTTTTGTTCTATTAAAGCATATATAATGGACTCTTTGTTTAGTAATAACAACAAACACAAGCACGCGTTAGATAACTTTTATTTAGGCAATATGTACGTTTTCAATGCTAGGGCGACAGAAATTTCTTCCCTTTTTTTATATATATAATTATGTTACTTATAACCGCACAAATTTTGCAAAATTTCAAAGATGTACAGGTACGATTCAGAAAAACTGACAAATTTTAGTCAAAATCATACTAAATACTGAATAAAAAACTTTTTCTCAAAGTAACACTCGCTAAATCAGTAAAAACAAGCATAAAATTTCGGCTGAGATATACAATATCTCAAGGATAAGGTTACATGTATACGTGGCAAAGAAGAGACGATCGTCAATGGAAAAAGAATCGTGTTTAAAGTGGTAAAAAGATATTCGTGGAATATAACATGTGTAAATTTGACCTTTGGTAAATACATTTAAATTTTCCGTCTGATGCAAAAACGTTGACTTGTGTAAGAACATCTAATAAATTTAGGATGAAATTAACGGATACGAAAAAATTAATATTTATTATTTAACATTACTGCTACTAATCTCTAAACATTATCAAGGAGAAATCAACAAAAACAAACAAGAAGATCCATTTGCTTGTTCGAAAATAATCACACTTTGATCATCTTGCACGACTACAACAGGAAATCTTGCAAATTGTTCCTCTTATCTAACAACCATTTTTTCATCTCACATCAAAGCGTCTTTGACGGAGTCAATATCGAAGTTTTAGTCAGTTCTATGGTAAATATTAGACACTCGTGCCAAAAATAAACGAATTATCAATAAACAAATTGTAAATAAATCACAACTAAATCAGAGCATAATAAACTATAATGCACAAAAAATGGCAGGCTAAAACTAATAACTTCGACAGAGAATCATTTAATTACAATTACAAACAATTGTAAAACAAAAATAAAACAGTCCCAAAAATTGCCGCTGAAGTTGTTGCGTACAGTGGCGAGCATATAAATAGGGAAAAACATCTTTCTATATAATAATACATCTTTCAGCAACTACAGCTAGAAAGTTTTTTTTTTGTACATGTTAAAAGTATAAGCTTAACTGTGGCGTAAAGTATTAACAATCAGTTTTGTTTAATCATTAGTAAAAAATTATCGAATACACAATAAGACTACGTTTGAAGGAGCAGCTAAATAGGGAAACAGATTAACTTATTAATACTACTTTATTCCATAACATAACAACCATACAACAATAATTAAACTACATAGTAATATGATTAACTAATATTTAGCTGGACAATCTTTATTTTTTATGACTTTGGCACATAAGCTAGGCAAAATATCGAACAGACGAATGCAGGGATCGACTGAAATTTTATTCCAAGCATCTTTGATTATTTTGTATAAATCGTTCAAATTTAACGGTTTTTCATTTTAATTTGTTTATCCACATCATTTCAGTGGTGCTCAATCGGACTTAAATCGGGAGACTGTGCTGGCTAATGCATAACAGTAACATCGTATGGTCCTCCAAAAACTGTTTCGCCTTTCGGAACGCGCGTTTTATGATCGTTATCGGCCTGAAATATCCAATAATCGGGCACTTTTTTCTGAGTGAAGGGAATTAAACGTTTGCCTAAGATATCTGCATACAGATACTAGTTCATAATGCCATTGATACAACAAATTCGGCCTGAACCAATATACAGTGGCTCCAAAAAGTGTTCGTACACTGTATTATAAGGAAATTCATCTACTTCTGAAATTCTAATTTCAATGAAACTTTATGTGTGTACAGAGCATGGTGTGTCCTGCTTGGAGCAAATTTTTTAGTGGCAATATATCTTTTAAGACGGTTGATAACGAATCTTAAAGTTTCAATGATTGTTCACACTTTGAATACAAGCTTTTTTGGGTTCTTTTTTTATGACAGGGCGATAGAGAATTAAAAATCAAACATTTTCTATTCGAAAGGTTTTACTTCATCAAGTACCATTACAAAGTTATCCTTAAAAAATGAAAGATAACTCAGAAACTTCAACATTGGTTTCACCCCTTTAAAATGGCATTTAGATGAAAAGAAAAGATTAATTGATACGTATACTATTACGATCTACATACCCACCAAGTTTTATCAAATACTTCTATCAGACTCCAAATTTCAAGGTTAAACGAAATTAATTCGGTGCCTTTTTCGCACGGAAACCCATCTTCCTAACTGTTGTACTTTTCCTAACTGAAGTAAACGTTATGATAAGAGTTACGATTGGTGGGTAATATTCGGTTGCAACGCAAGCCCTTCTGTAGTTTTTTAAAAGGTTTTTCAAAAGCTTTTTAAACCTCCTTACTTGTCCTGGATGTGGCATGTCCAATAGATAAAAATCTACGTTTCGAAATCTTTGAAACCACTTTTTGCACGTTCTATACGTCATAGCGTCATTACCCACAGCGAAGCGGACCATTTCTACGTCTTACATAAATTCTGTCATCTGATACAAAACAATTGAACGTGGATTTATTCGTAAATATTACTTTAGCCCATTGTTCTCTTGTCCAGATAACATTATGTTCTTTAGCGAAAGCTAGCCTCGTCTTCTGATTATTTTGGTTTATAAAATAAAAATATAAAAATATTTTAATTTTTATAAAATTATGAAAATATAAAAGGTTTCTTATACGCGACTCGTCGTTTTAATCCAAATTTAATCCATCGTCATTGAACCGTATGAACACTAATTTGTGTGGAAATGTCGCGTTAAATATTAACTGCAATCCGAAATCTATCCGTTTCTGAAAATTGTTTTTCGTGGTCTACTGTTACGTATTCTGTTATTTACACTTTCATACAGTTTAACACATTGCCACAAATGACGTCTATAGCCGTCCGATATTTTGCGATATGTAGGCAAATGACGATTTTAGCCGTCGTGCACATCTTAATCAATAAAAAAGAGAATAGCGTTAGTACGAAGTGTACTAACACATACACTTGTTAATTATTGAGTAACACATCTAGAAAAAAGCATGCCAGACAGCATATTAATTGTTCTTTTATGCAATTTCTCATGCCCTACCGCTTCAGAATATTTGGGCATTTAGAAACAAATGGCGGCTAGAACAGTCGTTCACAGCGAATCCTATCATTTATAATGCTTTCTTGTATGTATGTAATTTGTTTCTAAATTAATTTTTATTTCATTTTTACTATTTTATAAGCAAAATAAATTACAAACGATAATTTTGTTTCAAACTGATTTTTTTGTGTTAAGTTTACTCCTATTAACTCACTTTTAACACATTACCGACCGCTCGTGGTTCAACTTATTCCATACATACTCCCGACCGGCTCATTTTAGCGTGGATGCATCGCTAATGAATTGATTACAATGATTTTTTCGCGTAATTGATAGTTTAATGTTTCTTTAGAGTATATGTATGATATCGCTCGAAGCAGTCATCTTTGTGTAAGCAAACATCACAAAATTTACAAACTAAGTATGTAAAAGCCGATTAATAGGCTTCCGGTCGGTAAAGTGTTAATTCATAGGAATCATTTTGAATTAGTAAAGCAAATGCCATATAGTCGTCGAAAATTTTTTGGAAAAAACTGTGACTAAATGTGATAATTTTCACTTCCAAACATACAACTTACACTCAATTTCATCTGGCGGTCATAAACAATCGAAAAAAAAGAAATGTGTTTCTGAGGGCGATCGTTAATTTAAAAATGTGCGGCAAACTGTTAATATACTTGAATGTTTGACGAACAGCATCGGTAGAAACTTTACGAAATTTCATAAAACCGTCAAATTATCATTCCGAAGGCAGAAAATTTCTAAATGATGGTGCGAGTGTAATATATTGTTCACGTCCCATTTCTATATGCAAAAAATCGATATTCTTAAATATTATGTATTTTAAAATTGTCTATATATGATGATCAAACAAACTTATCGAAATAAGCTTCTAAAAGTAAAAATTATATTTTCCCTATTGAGCTGCTCGTTAAGAATGTTGCCATTAACAGAACTGAAGTTGTGCTGACTGTTAGTAGACAAAAAATCGCAGAATATGCTGATACTACATTGCATTTAAGAGTTCAACGTACCAATATTCCAGATGCAAAAGATCGACATAGTTATAAACATAAAGATGTATCATGTTATACATTCAAAAGTATTTTTTCCTATTTATGTGCATCTATCGTAAAGTTCTTATTATAAGCAATCAACTTGAATAGAAGAATCTCAGTAAGAAACACTACTATAAAATAAAAAAAGAATAATATATAAAAATTGTACTTGATGCAAAAATATAAAGAATAAACAACACAACAGTAGGAAAACGATGTGTGGACAGATGAGTTTAAATCCCAACTTTTCAGCGACAGAACACGTTTGTGAGATTAACTGAAGAACGATCGTAGGTGACAAATATGCAACCAATTATAATGATATGGGGATATTTTGCAGGAACATCAGCAGGTAATCTTGTAAAAAACAAAGAAGCTTGATTAAAGAATATTATGAGTTTCTTACGAAAATATCACTTCATCTGAATTACGTTTATTTTTGCAGAAATGTCGTTATCCCAACAGGGCAATGATAAAAAAAAACACCACAAAAGTATACAAGGTATATTTAGAAAAAATAGAAAAAGAGGACTGATTATAACAAGACATTTCAAAGTCCTGACTTGAATTCCATTAAGTGTTTGTAGGACAAAGTTGAACGAAAAATTTGAGAACGGAATCCCTACTCGGCAACTAGAGAAGAAGAAGGCCTTCAAACTGTCTGGTCGAAAGAATGCCAGTTAGAAGTAGAGGAGGACACATCGACGAGTCCAACGTTTAATCGTTATTGTATACATTGTTGCAGACTGCACATGGAAACAAATCTGGTTTTAATTCATTTTGCAATATTTTACTAAAATACTCGATAACTGTTGATTGTATGTACATATGTTATTTGTACCGTATTCGCCTGATTGGGCTCTTGTTAATTTGAATTTAAGCCGCTGCTTTTTTTAATCTACAATCTATAATAATTAAGAAATATTTTTTAAATAAATCGTATGATATACTTAGAACATCAAAATGATGATACGTATAACTATTGAATCCATGAATTCCTACACTGAAAATCAGTATATTTCACCTCTATTCATGGAGCTATTTATACAAAACATTATAAACAAAAATTTGAAAGATTCTTTCACTCGCTTTCACGATCCAGTATTATAAAGTTCTGCAAAGGACAGAAATAGAAATCTGATAAAGAAGGATGAATGAAAAGCGTGTAGACGTAGGTATGTGAAAGGATGTTAATTTCGCTTTAGAAATTTTGGAAATAGGTAAGGCAACATTTATTAATGATTTATTAATGAATATATAATCTATTATATAACTGACCCGGCGAGCACATGTTATCTACAGGAACCGATTATTTAAAAAGAAATATTAATGATACAATATAATATAATAATCATGCTTGCTGTGATGTATGTAACAAACAAATTATTGGACCTCACTTTTTTTATGGAAATTAAACCGAATAAAGATATTATAAAATGATATCTTTTCCTGCATAACTAAAATATCTTTCCTTACGTAAATTTCCCTACGTAACACCATAAATGTCGACATTCACTAATAGTTGTTGCAACAGTTCAGAGAGAAGGAGCTAGAATTCGATGTCGACAAGCTTCGGAAGTAGTCGTTGAAAAGCGAACAAGAAGTGTGCTGACTATGTAAAGAGACATCATATTACAGTACAAGTTGAGATAACAGATATAACATCAATTTGGTCCAGATCACACAGATTTTATTAATCAAAAAGTAAAGAAACGGTAAAACAATAAATGATGTTCTTGCAATATATACAATTTTGTAAAAAGATCGATTTATGAATTTTCGAATATAGGTAGTAATCTAAATATTTCTTCATACGCATAATAAATGGTAAAATATTTAGAACAGTACATGATTCTCAAGTCATTATCAGATATGTTTAACCTGATAGTTTAACTTACTGGTGTGATGATGTCAAAATGACTGTATCCATGGTAAACATCAACACTTCTTCCAGTTCTAATCAAATTCTTTATGCCACATAATAATATAATAGCTGCCCACAATTATTCGTTATTCAATTAATTGTTGTGAAATAAAAATTTATATTATTTTTTGTTACCGCTATACATTTGTATTTGGTGACATGCGTAATCACCAGTTATTATTTAATTTTTGGATACAATTTGGATTGTAAAGATGTATGTTTACTGTTTACATTCAATTCGAAAGCATCCTTGACTCTGAGTTACGTGTAAATTATTTTCTCGTTTACTGCGAATTTCTGAGCTTAAATTCATTCAAGGTCATTGTGTAGTAGGTAGTTGAATTTACTTTTTTCGTCAGCTGTAATGCTATAAAACCAAAAGTACATAGTGCTATTTATAAAAATCAAGGTGATCTGAGCTTTTTATTGAATGAAAAAATGTTTTAAATTTTTACTATTGCGTTTTGTTCTTCACAAAGTATCCATTAACTTTTACTTCAATCATCTTTTTGTCAGATTAATGTAAATGCCTCAAAAATCGGTGTGACCGTTAAGATGAACACCCTGTATGCACTGTATAGCGGAGTACAGTTTATGGTTACCGTTAGCACGATCGGTTTGCAGCTGTTAAAGAATCTCGTACTTAGACATTTTCGTGATTTTTGTAAGTTGACATGGTAATTGATGAATTAGTTCACGAGATACACGGGACTATGGAATAAACAGACGTCCTTAAAAATAAAAATTACAAATTACAGCCATAAACCGTGGCTCGCTAGCAACCGTTAAACGAGGCCCTTCGCATAGCACCGCGTAAAACCTATTCCACGATTCTGCCAAAAAAAAAAAAAACGTAACAGTGAAGTTTCTTAAACAACCAATGAAGATGCTATTAGCTTGATTCAAACTCTACTCCAATGTAAAAATATAAACGATGGTAGGAACTAATCGAGAGAAGTTCTATATGCTTTGTCGGTCCGTGCCACAACCAACAAGAAATTATTTTTAACTCTTTCCGTCACAATGGATATTTCATTTTCTTCTGTTACTGTTTTCTGGTTCGTTCCTTTTTTCATCTCAGGATACAATTTCGATACAAAAATAAACGAAACTCATACTCTGGTGGAATGGGAAAGTGAGTTGTCCGACACTGATGATCAGGAATTTAGATAAAAATATTTGAATTGAAAATGATCACGATTCGGTCAAAAATAGAAAATACAAATAATAATGATGAACATATACAAGAAGAATATTGGAAAGAAATTGTTGCAAAAGACTACAGTAAAAATTAAAATTAAGCGGTCAAAAGCAGAATGTAAAAGAGATGTCCAGATAACAGCGTATAATATTTTATGGACTGAGAATAGATGTAATCTTATAGACGAATAAGAAATCAGTGTATCGAATAAACTGTTCTTAACCCTTTGAATGCTATGGACGCATATATATAGGAATGGGAATGAATGCAATCGAGTGGATGCGAGTTTAGGAAAATGTGAAGATTGCTTAAGTTGGGCGATAGTCGTGTGAACGTAGAATGTTTGAACTCGAATGTTTCTAAGGCGTGAAAGATGAGCACTTGATAAAACATCGCGACTGAGGAATTTTGGGTGGTCGTGACCGTATGCATCGAGTGAGAAAGGTTGGCAATTAGAATGAAATGAAACGAGTGTTTGGAAGAATATATGATGGGGAAAATACGAGCGCGTGGCAGAAAGTGTTTGACTATAGAGACAGAAAGAGATTGACTGTGAACGCAGAAAGAGTGTGATTCTGAACGTCGTAGTTGCTAAGTTGTAAAGTCGTTTAAGTTGTTACTGTTAAATTCTTTTAAATATACATTTATTAATATTTTAATCACTTCACTTTTACTTTAATCACACCTGAGCCGTACCATCCACTCTACTAAGTTATTAAAGTAGAATTTTCCTATACATTAGGTTGGAGGGAAAGTTCTGTCGTATTTTAAATAGGCAGGTAATTTTTCTTGCAAATAAAAAAAACATCTGGCTAGTGAGTGATTGGGAATTTTTTTTTTGTTTTTTTACCTGCTGTATAATATGAAAGAAGTCCTTTTTTACCGTTCATCATTTACTTGTGATATTTAAAGTGAAAAACATGTCAGTAGATAAAGTGCATTTATGACACTGCATTTTGTATGAATTCCAAAAAGGAAGCAACGCATCGGTTGCATGTAAAAATTTATGTGCGGTATTTGGAAAAGATATTGTAAATATTCGTACTTGTCAAAGATGGTTTAGCAAATTTCGTTCCGGGGATCTGAGCCTCCAAGAAAGTGATCGATCTGGACGACCATCCAAGATCGATAATGATGTTTTGCGATCCATGTTGGAAAATAATCCACATTTAACAAGTCGAGAAATTGCAGAAGAGTTTGGCATTCATCATACAACTGTTGGAGATCACATTAAATCTCTTGGGTTTGTGTTAAAGCAAAGTGTTTGGGTTCCACATGAATTAACGGAAACGGAAAATACGACACAACTTTCCCTCCAACCTACTATATGCATCTGGCGAAATCTACTACAATATTGTTTCTCTATGTGGCAGTTTATTACTACTCTCTAATTGGCAGTCGCTATCCCCGCTCCTTGGAACATTCAGCATTCATATGCGTCTGTTTTTCGATCTTCCTCTTATTGTACACAATTACTAGTGTACGAGTAACAATAATGATATCCACACAAAGCATTTCGACCTAGAGTATTCAACACTCAAAGGGTTAAAAGAAATTCTTAATATTACAGTTGAGTGGAAAAATAAAATATTTATTGCTTTCAGAATGATGCATTTGAAAGAAAATATATCTGACTTAACTGACCTGAATACAACTGAAATAGAAGCATTTACAGGATTTTTTTGTTGTTCACTGCTATTTTTTAGAAGTCCGGGCTCGATAATTTGCAATTTGCAATTTGCAATTTGTAATTTGTAATTAGTTTATTGTGAACGGGCAAGAAACCCTTCGGTCGAGTGCTCGAAGTTGAGTCGGTAGCGTTTAGATTAAGTCCGTAGTCCAAAAGTTTGTAACATTCCCATAGTTAATTCTTACAGCACAACAGATTTTAAGATTCCAGATTCCTAAATATTATAAACTTTCGAGCTCCGGCCCACTCCTATTACTTTCAAATCCAGCCGCGAACATTTTAAATTAACCCTTTGAGTGCTAAAGACGTATATATACGTTTTCACAAGTCTATCAATATATACGAAAGCCGTAAATATACATCCCCACGTATCCATCAATATATACGAAAACCGTAAATTTACGCCCTCTGCATTTTTTTACTATAACATCTTTTACTGTTTTATCGATTGATTTAATATGGGATATAACATGTTAACCCTTTGACTGCTAAAGGCGTAAATATACGCCTTCACAAGTCCATCAATATATACGAAAGGCGTAAATATACGTCCTCTGTATTTCTTTACTATAACACTTTTATTACTGTTTTACTGATTAATTCAACATAGAATTTATTGTCTTATGTAACATAGCAACTAAATATGCCATTATTACTTTGTCATTATTATTTTTAATCCCTAAGAATGGTATCAAACTTCCGGGTATTGTTTTGGTCACTAGTCAGTGGACAACCAGTTGTAGCGACTGACATACGAAAAACGCGCCGTCCATATTGATGGATTCGTCCGAGAGCGCGCTGCAGTCAAAGGGTTAATGTTTACAACTGAGAAAACAGATAAAGAAATATTAACATCGATACCGTCACAAAAATGGTTCCTAGTATGTACATAGATTGCTTTTTGCATTACGATCCGACGATTTCAAGATCAGATTATGTTTTTATTAAAATTTGTCGAAATACAGGGTGTACGCGCTAAGTTTTGTCACTATTTTTTGGGCATTTCCGATACTGCAATTAAAGAATGTTTCGAACAAATGTTTTTTAGTGTTGGATGATCTATATGTTCCCGAATCTTGAAATCTCAGTAAATGCTTTTTACGTTAAAGGTCAAGGTTACCTTGACTTCTTTAAATAGCACCATATGTTTCTAATATTGAGATTATTGCTGATGTCAAGACGAATTCAACAGTGTATTAGACTTTTCCTTATCGCTATAGTTACACCGCCTTTGTTTACTTTCATTGCTTCCCATATTACGTATGTACGTTTCACAGTCATCAATCTAATCAGCTCATTGGTAGTATTGCTTCGAGTTAGCTAAGCGTATTGCGATTTGATCTTCTAGAATGAGTAAGTTTTCAAATACAGAAAGGTATGATATGCTATCTGTTTTTAATAAATCTGGAAAAGTACTTCGAAATCGCATAACAACTGCTTAAAATGATATAAACCGAGACGCCCTAATTACAGCGACAACGAAAAGTCTAATACAAAGAGCAGAGCTCTGTATCATAAAAAATGGATTGCAGTTCGAACATCTGATGTAACCAGATTTTTTTGTAAGAAATAACTCATCATTAGAATTAAGTTTCTACAAAATTTTCAAGTTTCAAGTCATTTCAAGGTCATAGTATAATACGGGGTTGAATTCGTCTCGATGTTAGCAATAATTCTGTGACATCAGAAATATATAATGTCATTTAAAAAAGTCAAGGTCACAATGACTCTTTTACGTAAAAAGCATGTTTTCAGATTTAGGAATATGGGAACATGTAGATCATCTAACACCAAAAAATATTTGTCTGAAACATTTTCTAATTGCGCTACCGGAAATGCCTAAAAAATGGTGACAAAACTTAGCGCGTACACCCTGTATACATTCTAGTGCATTAAACACTCATTAATGAAATATTAGGCCTGTTTCGTGGAAGATTTCAACAACTTTTTACAAAACAAAAACAAGAAAAAGCTAAGCCGTGGTATCACAACATGAACTTGGAACGAGAAGTTATCACAACAATCGATCGCTGCCTTTCGGGACACTACAACCTAGCACAATCACTAGCACGCGTTCATATTATCAATGACCTTACGTGCGGATGCGGTTTCCCCGAACAAGACTTGAACCACGTTTTATGGTACTGTCCCCTATTTAATAGGGAACGCAGGAAATTAATCGAAAATCTTCTGAAAATCATCCCCAATGATCCTCTTTCAACACACTCGCTACTGGCGAATCTCATCAAAGCTATAACATCCTTTACTCCTTCTGTAAAGAGTGCAACCTCTCGCTATAATCATATGATCGACATATGAAAATAATAAAACGCAGGATATGCATAAAATTAATGTTATGCACATAATCTATCAATTTTGAAAATGTAACACCATAAAACGCGGATACTTATAAGTACTCGATTTATAATAACTTTTGTAGCAAAATGGCCTTTTGGGCTCAAAACGTTTTAACCGCTTGAGTGCGGAGAATCAGTAACAGTTGTGCGTCCAGTAAAGCTCATTGCATCTGTAAAGCATATGATTCCTATCTGTTAATAATATTACATATTTCAAATCTGCTTTCTTTTTTCCCTGTTAAATAACGGTGAGACCAATGCTTAATATTTGGAGTGAATCGTTCAAACTTAATTTTTTCTATTTGTAAAAAGGGAATTTACGCGCTTTGTATAACAAAGCAGTCGTGTAAAGGATCATTAGAAATTATTTGTGTTAATTTCAGTGAATTATAAGTGCTTTTTACTACTTTTATCCACAAAATGAATTTACATTTAAGTAAATAAGTGGTATTTTTTTTAAATTTTTATTGTTGCAATGCAATACAAGTGAGTTTATTGTATGAAAAGTGTTTTCCATTTTTTCCTATACACACGCAATTAGTGTCGCAATTTTGGCATAGGTCCGAAAAAATCCGTCCGCAGCCAAACGGTTAATAAAGAGAAAAAAAAAGAAGAAAGGAGGAACATGGGTTAATCCTTTCGCTACAAGTCCTTTCCCAACGACTGACGCTCGCTACGTACGAACGGTGACCATAGTCACCCGTGAAATTTCGCGAACAGAGTATTATTGCATTATGCGATCATTTTTAAGATACCACGGTATTGAACGTACGATGGACAACTGCAGTCGTTCCGCAAGTGCACACTTTTGGCGCGGTGCACAATGGGGTATTTGCCCCGAAAAGCTGGATAAAAGTCGATTTAGAAGTTTCATCTAAATCGTACAATTTTTGTTTCTCGTAGTAGCTAAATGTCCGAGGAACGATGTACCAACTTTTTTTTCTCATTTACATGTTCATAAAACACTGAGATTCATCGAAAAACTAGATTTTTATGAAACTTACTTTCTGACCAAAGATTAACTTATTAATTATTTTTATCCGTTTTCCATAAATCCAAAATCTTTAAGGTAAGTTCATACTATAATTTTAACGCGTTAACTGCTACGTCAGTCATCGGTGACTGACAGTATAAAATGCGATATGAAACTACAAAATTACATTGTTTTAAGTGTTGAGTTAATGTCCATAAGCATTTCGCTCCAAACGTAACCATCTACTATGATAAGAAACAATAGCCTAATATATTTACATACCTACATCGAGTAAATTTGAATCTTACAAGTGTGTATGGCATTGCTATATCACAATATCGCAATACACACTTATAAGCGTGGCCTGACCAGGATTTCCTCATAAATGCGCGTGGCAGCTAACGTGTTAAGCATATTTTACTTATACCGTATGTATATATTCGTAGTTATTGATATTGCAAAATAATCATCGATTTAGACGTATTTTTTATGATTCTATAAATTTATTAACAATTTTGTTATACTTCCAGGTGCGACCCGGCGTTCTCTTCTGTCATTATATTCTATGGAGTTTTTCGAATAAGATACAATCAAAATTGTTTTCAACTCTGTCCAACTTCGTATTTTTATCCCTTTACATTCAAACGGAAGAGATTTGATGCGTCCAGAGTATAATGTTTAGCAGATTTTGATGTATTCAATGTAAAAATAAATAAACTGGTGAAATTTTATTATTTGTATACGTTTGTTTCAGTATAAAATGATTTTTTAGAATACCCGTAAAATGCTTCCCGAAATCGTTTCGAGTTGCTGATTCGCCCGAGCGAAAAAGGCCTCGAATGCAAAGGGTTAAAATTAATTTACAAAAAGCTGAAAACAAAAAACATGAAAATATTGTTCGCAATTAAAATAAAAAAAAGAAAAACCAAAGGGAGAATAAAATAGAAATTGAACAGCAATTTCTATAAAAATCTTTCATGCCATCAAAAACTAGAAATCTTCAACTTTGAAATCGTCTCTGTTTTATCCAATTTGGATAAATTTTAGCGAAGTTATGTCAGTTTAAAGATTGAGTGAATATGGAAAGAGTTTTTCCGGGTTTTCGAGGCAAATACCTCACATTGCGCGGCGGCTTGTTCAGCGGGAGCAGCGCGCTGAAGAATCCGCCCGTAACGAAAGGGTTAAAAGCAATGCGGTTGAAGGTTAAAAAAATAGTTATGTAATACCTATACCTACTATAGGAAAGACACGCAGGGTATTGTTTTGTCAAAACTGTGCAGACTATAATAAAACTGACTAAATCAATTGACATTCCAACTGATGTAAAAAGAACTAGAAGACAAAAATTTAATACATGATCGAACACTAAACAAACGAGAACTGAATTTCAATCAATCAAAAAGGTAAACATTGAAAAGGCATTATATGATTTCACGAGGAATGTAACAGCAATTTCTCATATTCTTAAACGTAATACATACAGCAATGAGAAATGTAAAATGATAAAATATACAATAATTATTCCTGCATTCATCATATGAAAAGATAGTTTCCAATGATTTTATTTTATAAACTTATTAACATCATTGCAAAAAATTCATATACCGCTTAGTAGCCTCAAAATGAAAATTCCATTTATCAGTAACATGACTACCTGGAAAAAACTACGATAAAATTAGTAACTATCTATATAAAAAGGAGATATAGTAGACTCCTGATTATCCGATCCCAGTTTAACCGGTCTCCGCATTAATTGACCATATTTTTGTTAAGACAAAAACAATTGACTAAATGCACTTGTTGATATATTGATCAATTTTTGTACGATAGATCTCGTGTACTTTCATAGGGCCTAAATATATTTCCTGCGTTATAAGAAGTCTTGTATATGTTTTTGGATTAACCGGTCAATCGTTTATCCGGCCAGTGGACCAATCCCACAGAGGCCGGTTGAATGGGAATCCACTTACTGCAATTTGAAATTGTCTGTAGACATTAAATCGTTTATAAAACGGACATTCGATGTTCATAAAGAACGCCAAAAATTATTTACATCATCGAAAAGGTTGCAAGATCGAAAAACTTATTTAATTTATTCAACCAAAAAGGAAAAAAGAACCTACATGTTCGACAAAGTCTGCTGTTCGACAAATTGCTATGAAGACTAAATTTAAATAGAATATCTATTTTTACTTTTCATTCAGATTTAATTGTAATTGTTATTGTATTTATATGTACTTACAAACTGATATTTTTAATAATCGTTAAAACGAAATATTGGCCGTTGATTTGAAAAAATAAAAAAAATAAAAAACCAATTTCATTTTAATTACTAATAAATAAAATTATATTTTGTTCAGAAAATATTATAATATAATAAGCAAATAAAAACATTTAACTTCGTCGCTATCAATGAGATACATGTATTTCGATTGCAGTGGAAAATTAAAAAACTGTGGTGGGGAATATTACACAGCAAACAGCGAAGTATTTCCGTTCTATTGACATTGTGATCTTTAATACAACACGACCTTAAATATATTTGAATAAAACTTCTTATTTCAGTATTATTCAGTAATACCAGTGAATGCTGTAAATAGAAATGGAACTTTATTTCTGTGAAAATAGAAACTTCGATATAATGTTCGAGTTACGTCATTGCATTTAACATATTTGATAAGAACAAGTTAAAATTTAGTTGGTAAGAAATAATTTTTATCATTTGGAATCGTATGACTCAGTGATATATAAACAATTTCTGTTTTCTTTCAAATGATAGAAAGCATTGCAAAAAGGAATAACATTTGACCGATGATCTCTCTGATATATGTGACACTGATGAACCATACGAAGATAGTGATCCTCAGTGAAAAAAAAATGTATCTGATTCGACTGACGAAACTAACGTATTAGTTGCAAAAAAGAGTTCTAAAAATGAAAGTAACGATAAAGTAAGCGATAACACTGAAAAATTAGATAAAAATAACTAAAATTGAAATAGCGAAGCACATTAAATAACAGCAGTAATTAAGTAACGATCTATTTATACAGGGCACGATCCAAGAAAATCATTTCTTTTTTAAAAAGACTTATTATTCATTTGAATTTCGATTGAGCTTCATTGGAATTAGATCTGTTTTTCACTTCTTTTCAAGATATCATCTTTTTTTATAAATTTGTACGGCTGAAACTTTTGAAAGTAGCGACAGATTTTAAAATAACACATTATAACGAATATGAAATTATAATTGTGCTTAAACGTAATATAATGTCTTATACAGTGAACTCTAGCAAATATGTTTTGCGTTATGTGGTACATGCATTACCAGACGAATTTATGCAAATTTAAACACGTCTCTGAGTTCCAGCATTGATCGTATATTCCTATAGCTGTCATAGTTTATCTATGACAAAATAGTAACAGCATTAACAGGTATCGTTCATTGCACTGTCGATAATTGTAATAAGATATGACTTTAAATATTTATTTTATTTCTCTTATATTATAATTTATATTATCCTTCTTTATACGCAATCTGTTTCGACAATCGAGAAATATGTAAAAACGTTAAACTTATCTTACGCGTCATACGAGAATGTTTAACTCGTTGTATGAATACTAGTCACAATTTTTAATCTACAGTAATAATATTCCTGTTCTTCATCATTATTATCTGAATGTAGTTATCCGAATATCGACGAATTAATCATGAAATTCAAGGATAGTACTTTCTTTCAAACCTATAAAACAGAGTATTAAAATTCATTTTAAGAAAATTACAATTGCAACGATGAAATTTTAGAACAAACAGAAGTGTTACTGGTACTTCAGCCTGTTTATGGCTTTCAGTCAATAGATCTACGACACTCGCAAGAATTTACAAGTGATTTAAAATTCTATACTTATAATAATGAGTACCATATATATAAAGAAAGATATGTAAAGAATTGATTCTCATAGCTTCTCAAAAAATTATGCATTAATACTCAAACTATAAGTTCGAACTTGGAATTTCACCTGTTATCTAACTGATTCCTTATAAAGCTTTGAACTCGTATTTTCAGTTTTTTAAAACATTAGGAATATACTCCTTTTCATAGAAAGAATACATGACTAACAAGATTAGAATAATTTTAATTATTTCAATTTTTTCAATTGTTAGTACAATTAAACGGAAAAAGACTTACCATTTGTATCTATTAAATTATAATACATCAAATTACATAATAATTTTCAGCCTACAAAATAGTTTTTTTTTTTTTCATTTCTGCTTCATTTTTAGGGCGAAACAGAAGAATTTCTCTAGTTGATCAAAATTTCATTAATAAAATAACTATAACGACTAATCTAATTATACTCAACAGATATCTGAACTTTTATAACAGCACTCTTATCTGTTTCAAAGTTTCTTGTACATATGTATAACTGTTCTTAAGACAAATACACGGTACCCAATAATTTGTCTTGTTCGTTGCTTGGTCTTTCCATATCATGTACTCTAATGTGACATAAAAGGGCTTGCAAACCCACAGATAAATATAATATAGTAACAAAAGACATCGAAATTAAAGTTTAATCTGAAGTCTACTATCACTATTGTAAGTATATCGGCGTAGTGCATCAGCGAAATATCAGTTAGATAATAAACTGAAAGAACAAGGATCAATTTCAATTGCAAGTTTTATCTAGCAAAAGTAAATCTTTTTCATTTTGGTCGTGTGCGCGCGCGCGTACACGTACACACACTGAACTCAACTAAATTTTTAAAACCATACGGAACACTCTCGCAAATATCGAAGTCTGCTCTCAATTCTCTCACTCTCGACGCTAGGAGCCAAATGAATAGTCCATTGAAGGCCATTGAGGAGGGGTAAATCCCACTACGCTGTTCGATAGCCTACAACAGTTCGACACCTTAAGCAGGAAATACACGGTTCACTTTAGTTGAATAATCCGGGTGACTCGACATGAATACTGTAAATTACTATTCATCTATGTTCTATCAAAGTTGAACTCTGAAAAGAAATAACAAAGGTTTTACTCTGATCAACGCGAATAATTATCAAGTATTCGTTATCGTTAATCTCTACCCATTCTTTCAATACACACTTAATTATTTCTATACATTTTCAGATTTTATAATGTTCTTTCTATGCAAATAATTCAATACAGACACAGATTGTATGTAGTATATTATAACTTATTGCAAATTTTTAATAATAAGCTCAAAATTAATAAAAATAATATGTTTTATTAACAATAGGAAATTAGTAACTTATGGTTACTTTGTTTAGTATAAATCGATTGAAATAAAATGTCAAGTACTACAAATACAAATGCAGTTCGATTAAAGAAGTATGAAATAAGTCATCTGCTTTTTTTTAGAACTTTCTCCTCAAAAACATTATAAAAATTGATAACAGTCGTAAATATCGTTACAATAAACGTTCTGCAGATAAACATTAAATAAATACTGAAGAAACGCAGCAAAAAAAATTAATAAACATGTGACGGCTTAGATAAATTGGTCAGCATCTAGCGAATACAAAAACATAATTCTAAACTGACTCGTCGGCAAAATAAATAAATAATTTTAGTGGCCATAAGGATTGTCATAATTACAGTATGATTACGATACATACTTTCTAAACAGTAATATTTGCAACAGGTGCCAAATTCAATTACACATGTGTTACAATAAAAGTCAGTGGCAGCGAAAAGAATACATATAAAGAAATATTTATGAAAAAGTAACCAAATATTATTCTGTGTATGACTGAAAGGGAAAAAGAAGAGAACAGAGCCGAGTAGGATAAATTTTCGAAAAAGTAGCGGACGACAGGAAACAAGAGTAAATAACTTGGACAAAAAATAGGATTGACGAATAAAAAATGGCATAAGAGCGAAGAATATAGAAAAAGCTAAAGAAAACAGCAAAGCAAAACAAAATAGGAGATAACAATAATAGGAGATAGGAATTACAATAGGAGATAATAATAATAATGTTACAGCAACAAAAGAAAAGCTTATAAGGAGAATACAACTTGCATATTGGTAGATGTCGCATCCCTGCGATTGTGACTGTATATGATTACATGAGCAAACACTGAATAGTTTTTCAAATATTTACAACTAAAGGATTGTTATTAGCTTAAATTGGTGTTCTATGTGGAAAAACATACTCCAATTTCTACGTGAAAATCCAAATTCGATCCCATGCGGATGTTATTACTGTTTTTCTTTTTTTTACCATCCCTCTGTATTTTTATCAATTTTTCACACGTAAAAATAGCTAACAAATTTTCAGCAAATTATAAGTAAAATACTTGTAATTACTAGAAGTGTTACATATATTTTATTTGCTATAAAAAAAAATATAAAAATATAAATTATTGTTAAATGTAAAAGGTACAGGTTTTATTATTCATACAAATACTTATCACAACCTTGGCTTTCTCTTTGATCTTTGGCATCCCTTTGCCATGCTTTTAATCTTTCATTTACATTAACTGTTTGTGTTAAAATTGATAAGACAACTCGCGAGTATTGGAATGAATTCTACGGTCATTCACGATTGACTTTTCTATCAGAGCTATTATATACGGAATAGAAAGTTAAAATGAATCTATAAGCCTTAATGTCGGTCAATATTTCCGCCACAAGTGCTTCTAAATTTGATAATAATCCTAATGAAAAGTAACTATTAAAGGATGTTTTAATATATTCTGAAGAGTACCTGCGTACTAAAAATTTAATTGCCAGCAAAGCATCTACTATAATTTCCACGTCAACAATAGTAGCGAGCGAAACAATTACTGGAAATGTTAACATCCTGATTGAATATAAAATTAAATTTAAAAATCTAAACGTTCTACTTTTATAGTAATTATTGTACATAACTGTAAAATAATAACGGAGAAATATTTGGCTGACCATAAAGAATTCAACTACGAAAATATATATAATGAAATCCCGTACGGAGATTCTAGTTATAGTAATAGATTCTAGTTGATGGTAATCATATCCCATTAGATAGTAAAATTAAAGCAGTCACTCTAGCACGCCAGCAGCGTTCGTGTACATTAGACACATTAACACTAGATTTACAAACATTTCTTGTATATATACTGTTCATATTCATATATTAAGGAATATATATATACATCAGGAAGAATTTAAAATTGCAGAACTGAGAGGGAAATAGATTTGAGTATATTTATATCGTCATCAATAAAACTTATCAAAAATTGCAAGGAATAATAGTAATTATTTTTGCAAATTTTACTCACGAAGTCCAAAATCCGCAAAATTAATGGGTCCCGTAAACCTAGTGTTAAAAAACAGCAATCCCTAAAAATACGCAGAGGTTCGGGGCCTCGAAGTACGAATAACTTTGAAACATCTCTCTCTCTCTCTCTCTTTTTCCTCTCCCTCCCAACCCTTCCGCCCTCCCCTCTAGATCTGCCGTCTATATGTAATAGAGATATAGTTACGTATACACCGCCAATGGAAAATGTTATTTTGTACATATACGTTGCATGCGCAATTTTTAAAATAAAATAGATAAGAAAAAAAGTATATATTACTTGAGAAATTATATGTAAAGATGGTAAAGTTTGTTGCATACATTAATTATACATACTATGTGCACTATGTATTTATTATATATACACTATGCGTACATATATAAGTACGTATGTACACAGTACAAATTAAGGATGATTAACAATATTCAATAAGTACAATGCAATTGATCGATTGGACATACGATCATTTTAAGTAATCCTATAACAACTCCCAGCAAGTAATGACCTACTAATTTCAAAAGTGGGTTCTGGCAGGAGTCAGTCACTATCAATCGAATGTTCCCAAGTTCAAAACTTCTACTTGTTGGGTGTCATATTTTAAAAGTAAATATCAAATTCTTCAAAGAAAATATTTCATTCAAAGAAACTGCAAGTTTGACCACCGAGGATTTTCGGAAAATCGTAAAATTTATTGCACCGAAATTTGATGCAAGACATAATTAGAACGAATCAAACAGGACGCTAATACCAATCTACTTCTGATAGAACTTCAAGAACAGCAGAAGAAACAGCTGTTTTTATTAATCGAAAATATGAATTAAGAACTGTTACCTCACGCATTTTTATGCATGCAAGAACCCATGGGAAAATTTGTAAAGAAAAAGATAAATGAATTGGAAAAGAAAGTAAGAACGTAATTATATCGTGTTCGAAATCGGACAAGCTAACAAATCAGATATATAAAACTTTTTTAAAATCAGTACTTTAGCCCTATGTGAGTAATGAAAAATTACTTTTGTTAATTGCTTCTTGGAGGAAACAAACTCAGTTAAAAATGAATGACGATTTATTTATAACGGATGAAAGAGATCGTGTTTCTTTCTATCGTCAAATTACAAACTTTCTTAAAAAAAATTCGAAGCTACAATTATATAATAGAAACTGAACGAGAAATTGTAAACAGAGAAGATGCCATTAAATTACATTCGCTCATACATAACTAATTTTGCACACCAGTTTTAGTACCTATATTAAAATACGCATGGTTTGCAGCAGGATTAGCAATGGAAAGAGAATTTTTCGAAAATATAAATCAAATCTATTTTTTAAAAGAAATACAAAACCGCAAATACTCGTGCAGCAATTCGACACTTATTTGATGTACAAGTTATTTTTCTTCATTATGCTTCCCTTGTTTTTAAGATAAGCTCCACAGCTGTACTTAACAATAAGTATTTTATTTTTATATTTATTCTATGTACCAATTTTTTTCTTACCATGCTTTTTTTATTTTCAAACACAGTTGACAAATTAGTTAAGGTGTTTCCCTTATCTTCTCTGCATAATGTTCTCATTATTTTATAGTAAACATACATTTGTATAAATTACTGTAGCAAATAAAGGTTTTATAAGTCTTATATTAAATAAAGACATTTCATTTTCAAGTCATTTAAAATCTATTATATGTTTTACGCGTAAAAAATGTATAAAGAATACAAAAAATTGGGGGAAAGAAGGAAAAAGAGATTATACATCCGCTCGAAATCGAACCCGAATCTGCTGCCAAGCCAGACTTTTTTTAATGAGTTTTCCACACGAAGCACCATTTTACGTAATGATGAATCTTTAATTGTAAATATTTAAAAAGCTATTGAATGTTTACCCATATAATCATATATCTTCACTAACAGGGATACCAAATTTACTAAAGCCTTGCACTCTACTTTTTAGTTGAATATGAGTCTGATAAAAGGATGAATCAAGGAGTGTGTTGCAAATTCAAATACTTATTACTGAAAGTGAGCTAGACATTTAATAAGAACATGGTTTGAGAATTCTGGATAGGGAAAGGAGGTAAGTTAGAGAGAGAAATATATTCATAAGAGAAAGAAATACTACATTACATAATGATTAGAGAAAACGAGCAAGAATCGCCGATACATAAGGTAATTATAGCGAGGAAGTTGACTATTTCCCATGAAGCTAGAGATGAAAGCGAATAGAAGTGAATTTTGAAGATAAAACAAAAGAGAAACTGGAAAATACAAATGAACATGGGAAAAAGGAAGAAGTTTTCAAGACTGATTAACCCTTTCGCGACGGTTGCCGTATATATACGGCAGCCACTTTTTGGTCCACAGAGGCTGACGCCGTATATATACGGCAGCCACTTTTTGTCCTTGTTTTAAAATTTTTCATACTGTAAAAGATTATTAAAATATAATATGGAATAAATACTATTAAAAAACCATAATTATATTATTATTTTATTTCAATAGCGAATTCAAAATATAGCTATAAATAACATTGTTAGCGAAGTATGGTTCACTGCTACTTTGTTGTCGTTCGCTTTCGTGACAAAGTATGGTCAGTCGCGCCGTCGCGAAACGTGGCGAAGTATAGTCAGTCACTCTGTTGCGAAAAATAGCGAAGAGTGGCACAGGCGCGCCGTCGCGAAAGGGTTAATGATTGGAAGAACAGAGAATTAACACTTAGCGAATAAGTGAAAATGTGCACATCAATAAAGATCCACTTAAATTTGTTGAACTTCTGACAATAAGACACGATGAGGCATATAGTTTTTTTTTTTTTTTTTTTTTTTTTATTTAAGCATTTAAAACCTCATATGAGGTTTATTTCTGCTATACAATTATATACAATGGTTATACAATACTTAAATTATGGTTATTAACTAAGTTATATTACACTAAATTTTGAGATTACAGTTTTTCAAAAAAGTGAGAATATATGAACAGTTTGGTACATTTGATTCTGAGATAAATAGGTTTAAACTTAAGGGAAGATATAGGTTGATTTTTTGGAGGTGTCTTAATAATTTAGAACGTTGAGAATTAAAAAGATTGCATTGCCATATAATGTGATTTACATCCTGAACTGATTATCCGCATTTACATTTTGGATCATTAGTGATACCTATGCTGGGAGAGTGATGAAGCTAAGTTGTAGTGATTGGCTCTGCAGCGACTTATGGTGACTACTAGTTCGCGTGGGAGCTCCTTGTGAGCATCCCATGGCCTTTATTTGTTACTGTAACAATTTTGGAAGTAAAATGTTCCCTTAGTGTGAAGCATATAGTGACTCGTTATACTTTTTATATGATGTTTCCTTACTGTGAAGGGAATAAGATTTTTATTCCAGCGATCTTATATACTATTAACATTAACTCTCAAGAGAGTAACTTATTGTTGGTACAATAATACACGCTTAATTGTCGCGAAATTTATCAGTTTTGTCAGTTGAAGGTAAGTAACTAATATTTAGTATGTCTGTAACTAACTAAACTAACTGCATTTTAACAACTTAATAATAAATGTAAAATCTCTGCATTTCGTGTTCTTACAAGAATAATTATATATTATGCGTACAATTAACATTTTACAATTGGTTTTTTTCACGTTTACATTTTATTTTTATGTAATTACTGTTGCAGTTGCGGGTGTTGGAATATTAGTGATGTATATCATGTCTTTTTAATCGCTTTGTATCGTCATCATAGGTGTGTCGGTTTCAAACATAAAATCTCCTTAACGATTTCTTTTATTACCGGAACGGTATTTTTTATATCTGGAATTTTCCTTTCTCAAATGAGCTCTACCGCACGTAATATTAAAATATTTAAGTCTCGTAGGAAGATTTGTACATTTCAATGTACAAAGAAGTTTTGTACACTGAAGTCGTATTTAATGATATTAAAAAGTGTGAACCATTACTATAACCTTCTGCTATCTTCCTATACTCACTAGAATTACCGTTCATAATAAAGAGTGAATTAATGACTATAAGATTGGAGTAGTCTTAATTTAAAAAAAAAAAGTACGGGCTTAATTCAGTGATACATGGTAGTTGCACGATAAATGATATCCATACAGAAATCAACTTTTGTGTTATATATTTGAACAGTAAATTAAAACAAACTAATAAGTAAATCCAGGAAAAGAATTCGTTCTACACACACATACATATATATATATATATATATATATATATTCTACAGAACAAATAAAGCATATGTATCTATGTGTTGTTTTATTTACGTTACAAACGATCCGTATATCAGTCCTCGTTAAACTGCAAATGTATATTTGCAATTGATCAACACAATGTTGAACATCGTCTCAACTAAAATAAATAATACCTTTTTTAACATTTCTTCAACTCAGATGCAGGAAAAATATAATTTATGGTACTTTAGCTTATTCACAAAAATGACAAAACTTCAAAAAATCAATTACCTGGCCTAATCATCTTAAAGGCTTTTTTCGAATCATACGCATTATGTTATATAAAAATAAAAAAGAACTTCCATTTGTCTACCAACAACAGAATAATCTAAAAATGATCGCGTTGAACAACTCATCCTGTATATCGATATTCTACCTTTCCTAAGATTTGATACAGAAAAATGGCTAAAAGCTATTAAAACTAAAAATCCTTATTTCATTATTGTATTTGAATATATTCATATTGCAATTTTAATAATTTTTAATATAATTATTTAAACGTTATATTTAGGTACATTTATTGTTTAGCAAAAGTTGCAAATGTATATGTATTTCTTTCCATGCTCATTTGATGTTTCAAATTTTGTTTCATATTTTATTGTATATTTTATGTTGAAATGTAAACTGGAAGGTACCCGAAATTAAAAGGTGCAAATTAAACGAATAAAAAATATTTAAGCATATTTATTAAAATAATCTGCGGATCAAAAATATGATTTACTAGTGTTGGAAAATATTTAGGAAAAAAATAGGAATTACGAAAACATAATAACAGTTGTCGACTTTCCAAAAAATCCAAATCACTAATTAATGTCAATTGCAAATATGTATTGCTATTTTATACGTATACACATCTTTTGTCTTTTGGTATACACTCTAAACTCTAACTTCTAATAAAACCTGGATTTAATTGGTTATTAGAATGCAATGAAAAAATGGGTTTTCCATGTATTGTATATTTTTCTATAAAAAGACTACAATGAAGAAATAGAGAGGTGCAAAGCTGAATTATTTACCCATTGTTACCAACAAAAACATGACATCAATGGTATAAAAGTTTGCACTCGTATTGCACAAATAGGTAAAAATAGTAAGACCACATTCAACAATAAATGTAGAAATGAAATGTATGAATACAAAGCGATTAATCAAAGAATGAGCTTCGATATTTGAATACAATATAAACAAAGTATGTTGTCTACATCGTCCACTTTATAACTTAAATAACCTGGCTACATCGTAATCTTACTGAAGAATTAAATTTTAAAGCACCCAAATTAAAGTATTGTGTTTACACTGGTAATATTGATGCATAACGTAATAGTTTATTTCCAATAACAGTTGCTTAAGTAAATGATTTGGTTTTAGTTTCAAAATTGATCTAGTTTCACGTCAAAGCAAACAAGATTAAATGAATTTCTTAATATACAAAATTTAGAATTAGTTAACGAAATATTGAAAACTCAAATCAAAAAAGAAAGAAATACAAGATCAAGAAAAATTTTACAAAAAAATGCATAAATAACTAAACGATTGGAAACTTATTAAAAAAAAAAAACTGAAACAAAGATTTCTAATAGAAAGAAAAGGAGCTAGAAAGCACATCATACAAAAAATTATTACATAGAATTAATAAGTACTTAGCTAGCATGTGACATTACATTTACCGTAAACAGATATAACGTAAATTCTGATACATAACATTGACAGTGCGCAAAATTTGTCATCAATTACCTGAAACGAGGTGCTAATTGTAAAACAGCGTATCGAAAAATGAGAAAACCATTGCATGCCTTCGCGTAAAGATTCAGGTGGAGCTGATGATCAAGATTGTCGTAAATTTTAGTTAAGAAACGTATTTACTTACAATAGTCAGAGGACCCATAAGCTGGTTTTTTAAAGAAACAATCGATACACTTTCGCGTATGAAAGCCTAGTGAGTAGGTCTCTACGAAGCAACAATAGAATTTATACATGTGCGTAGATTAATTAAGGAAATGCGTATCAGCTGATTTGTATGCGCATAAATCAACGGACATGTTATGCAACAACCAAACCATAATTACGCCGAGTCAGGGGAATATGGTTCACAAACACACTGAAATAAAATATACAGGGTGTCCGTCCATAAATGTTGAAATAAATGTCTCGTAATTAGTTGAAGTTACAAAAAATGTTGGTAAGAGAAATTTACATGAGTCTAAGTCAGCTATAAGGCGCATGGAAATTTTCTTTTTGTACGTGACGTTCCCGAATTATGATATGTATAATTTTTTTGCATATTTAGTTAATAAAGATCATTTGCAATCAAAATGATTTCTTATAAAAAATTGTTACTGTACATCGTTCACAAGATAATCAGCATTTTATATAATGAAGTAATTAGTACTGTATTTTTTATTTAAGTTTGAAATGTTAATGAACTTAAGAATGCAAACAAATAATATTTTGTTATTTACTTTATACTGTTGCATAAATTTCGAAACTGTGACCAACGTGCTCGATGTAGCAATCAACACGTTTTATAATATTTCTTATTGTTTCTTGCAACATTTCAGTTGCAGTGCCTTCAACAGCTCTACGTTCCTATATCGTAAATCCTCTTCATTTTCGAACGCAACTGCATACATATTGTCTTTTTAGTGTATACACAGAGAAAACAATTATTACCTTCTGTGATCTGATAGATTTTCTTTCATGTTGTAGTATGGAAAACAAACTCTATTTTATCATTTAAAATGCCGATTATCTTCTAAACAATACATCGCAACAATTTTTAACAAGATATCATTTCGATTGTAAATGATTTTTAGTAACTAAATATGCAAAAAAGATTATACATATCCACTTGAAAAATCTAAGTTGATTTTCATAACTCAGAAAAGTCACAAATAAAAGAAAAATAATTTCCATGCACCCTGTAGCTGGCTTAAAGCCATGAAAAATTTCTCCTATTGAACTTTTTTGTAATTTCAATCATCATTGTAACTTATATCATTTTTCCAGAGGTGCTCAAAGTAAAAGTTTAATTTATTTCTAGAAGTAAGATCGAGTACTGTAAATATATTAGCATACTTTAGTAAAAGGAATAAAGATACACTCATTTCTTAAAATTTATATTCAATTAAGACAAATGCTCGTGTATATTTCAGTGAAAAAAGCGTAGTGTTATGAAATATCGTATGTTTATTAATAAGTTTGAGTTACACACTATTTATTAATATATTATAATAATATTATAGAGTAGTGTATAAGTAGTTTCCTTATTCATTAGCGTACGATCCTCGCAATCCCTTTACAGTAAGTGATTGATAAGAGTTTGACCATTGCCGCAAAAAGTTAGAGATAACATGATAAAGAAAGTACGTGCACCGAAAAATAATGGATGTCTACTCACCCATTCATATCGGAAGCGGGGGACAAAATACCACATAAATTTGAGATTAATGGATTACTCTATATAAGTAATAAATTAGGAAATTAACGTTCGAATGTTGCCAGTACGTAACGACAGTACGCGAATCAAAAAATATTGGCTATGTAAGTCAATCATCTATATCGTAAGCAAGGGTTAAAAAATCACATAAATATTAAGATTAACGCGTTATTATGTAAGTATTATATTAGAAAATCATATTAAAAAAGTTACACAGAATTGGACTAAAGAGGAATATTTAAAAATAGAAATATTTCTACGAAAGTGGCGAAAGAAATTCTAGAGAACATTATAAGTTTCATCAAATTCGTTTGAAGATAAATAAAATTAAACAGATTTACATCTGTAGGCAATTTGCGGATTAGGTCGGCATTTGCATAAGGAGAGCGGCAGAGATTAATAGTAAATGCCGATTGCCATTACTTTCTTTGGGCGGCCCGCGGATCGGCGCCGAAAAGAAAACGCGACACCTAAGAGAACGCGGCGACACCTTGACTTTGATCCGCGGGCCGCCCAAAGAAAGTAATGGCAATCGGCATTTACTATTAATGTCTGCCGCTCTCCTTATGCAAATGCCGACCTAATCCGCAAATTGCCTACACATCATTTCTTAATAAAAAAAAATTATAAAAATCAGAACAATGTAATAATTCTGTATTTCCTTAGTCCTTTATTTGTAATATAAAGTTCAAACTAAGAATTTTGGGCATTCGAATCATTTTTGACCAAAGATGTGAACTATTGTTGGGAATAGAATGTTAGATCACGAACGATAATTCCTAGGTCAATGCAGTGGACAAAGTAGGGTAGAAAATACGTTTCGCGCACGAAGTGTCCCTTACAATGTATTCGAAAAAGGTACACTACGCATATACGCGCTATCCTGAAACACTGGGCCTGTTGCGACAAAAGTCTAATATCGGCAATAAAACAAAAAACGACCAACCGCTGCCCGCTGCCTCGTCTTCTGAAACCTGTGTTTTGCTTTTTCGAACTGTATGCGACATTGTCTGTGGCGACTCGCGAGGAGCGCTTTCAAATCGTGTATAAAAATAATATTAAAATTAAAGAAAAATAAAACTGCGCCTGTTTATTTATTTCCAACAGTATAATTGAATTGAAAATCATAGCAAAATTAAATTAAGTTACAAGTTCTGAATGCTTTGAATAATTTATGAGTTTTATGTATTTAAATAATCGTGGGAAATAGGAGATTAACCCTTTGCACTCGAGAGGTGGTGACCGTTAGTCGTTTAATGATACTAAAATCAAAAATGTTCAAATTTCAAATATTTACTGAGATTCGCCTATATTAAACGTTATTTCGTTTAATTAGGTGGTATACTAAAATTTGCATATTTAACCTCTGAGTTTGACTAATAAATAAATTAACTAAAGTCTGAAAATTTACGAAACTATCATTTGATAACTAACAGTCACCTCTCGAGCGCAAAAGGTTAATATTTATATTTATCCTCGACAGGAAGGCGTTATTAAAAATAAACATCTAAATCAGAGAGCGGTGGAAAAGTTATAAGGAAACAATCTCATAAACTTTAACAAACACTAAGGCTGAAGTCAGACAAGCGTCTTTTTGACGCACATTCGCATACCTTTGTTCTTTTTATTGGGCTGAAAGAGAAAGGTAAGGCAACCGAACATACGTCAAGAAAACGCTTGTGTGACTTCAGAGTAAATTAGGAATAAATGACGAGAACTACTTAACACCTTGGCATGCAAATAAAACAGAATTTGATGCGTCCGAAAAATATTGTTTAATTTGGCTCAACTGTACAGTTATATGCAAGTTTAGAAACAGAACATTTTATTTTGAAATTTGTATTGCTATATATCATTCAATCAGGATGAAATATAATGTTAATGGACAATAATTAAGTAACATTACCAAATGATAAATTAATAATAATCTAATAATGTATTGCATGGCGTCTCGGAGATGTCGAAGTCTACAATGGCACATGAAATAAATCCGTCTCACAGACATTGTATATCAAAGGGCTAAAGCGAACCCAAAAAAGAGCTACAATTATAAATGTGTAGAAAAATGAAACAGACCAGAATACATGAGTGATCCAAATCAGATAAAACATAAGATGTGCATACATAACAACGAAAAAAGTAGAAACCATAAAAAAGATACTAAGGGAAGAGAAGAAAAAATTATACTTCTGAGCAAAATTAAGACATTAGCAAATTTTAATAGAAATTCAATCTTTGAACTGCTGTAACTTCGTAAAAAAACGTCGTACGACAATCAATTTTAAGTTTGCTCTTTCAAATACATGAAAAATCGATTCTAGAAACTTTTCCTTGAGTTAAAAATGAAATGAAAATAGCCTTGTTTTAAGAAGTTTAAGTTCAAACAATTCTATAGACCTTGATAATTCTTTCTGCAATGAATTTTGTACCACAAGGTAGAGAAAAGTCTCCTCGTTACACAATACCTCCTAAAAGTGGACGTTCGATTTTTTATTGTCATTTTATCACAGTTTCGATGAACAACAATTTTTTATCACGATTAATATTTATGACGTGATTAATGTCTCCAAATTCAATAAGTGCAAACTATTTTCACCATTCGATTATCTCTCGACCCACCTCGAAGTTCTTTTAAGAAAAGTATTTTTCGTTATAAATTTTTAACCACGCAGAATAAGAAAAAGTGTCTAAAGTAAAAGTTATTATTTTTGATAGTAGCTATCCAAATAATGAGAAATTAATATGCTACTTCATTTAAAAAAGTAAAAGTTAACACTCTTTTCTCTTTTAGGAAATTTACTCCCAAAATTCTTTACCCTCTAAAATGTTAGTTCTTTTAACCCCCGCACTACTGAAAATTTGCGCAACTCACAGCCATTATCATTTTTGACTCATACATAAAAATCGCAAGAACTTCTCACCGATATTGTACTGATATAATAACGGTCTACTAATTAGTCGGTTTCAGAATACATTCCGATTTTCCGTAAATGTTTCGTATACGAAAGAATAGTAACCTCCTAAATTATAAAAGAATGATATTTATGGTACATTTGTATTATTAAATGTATTATATGTAACTGTATCAAGTTTAATTTTGATTCACGATAATGCAATTCTACTGCCTTATGATTGTCTTATACTATTGCCGTCTTCTATAAATTGGGTAATAAGTAATTTCTCGTTCGTTAGTATCATAGACGTTGTCAATAAAATGATATAAAAAAGCAACAGAAACAATAAAAATGAACTTTTGAATAGAGTAAACGTTTTAACGAACAGAAGAAAATTATATTTCTCCCTCAAAGCATTATAAGAAACAGATTCGCATCTTTTGTTTTGACGCTTCTTATTATAGAGGATGGTAATATGTGCCGTTAGACTATTGTTACTTTGCAACTAATACGAATAATGTCATTACCATAACGCTTTCAAAACAACAAAATGTCAATGATTCCGGCACCGTATGCAGAGAATTGACTGTTTAAATCCCAAGCAGCGCAATTGCCCTGTTTAGATTTCAGAGTCTCTACATTTGAACACGATGTGCATTTGATGATACGTTTGGATTCTGTCGATGTCTAAGTACTTAATTTTACTGGTGCTTCTTCCTATTATCGGTTCTATTTTCACGTAAACCATACGAATAATACATTTTGTTTCCAGTTACTATTATGGTTATTGACATAAATTAATAAAAGCGCTATCACGCTGCTTGGCACTATTTCCAAGATCTTTCCAAGATCTTTCCAAGACTCCTGGAATTCAAACGGTTGAACCATTTAACCCTTTACCGCATATGGGCCCATATATGGTATTGCAGTTTTGATTCAATTTTATTTCGAAATTAAGTATTATAAAATAATTCAAACTATTTTAATCCATCAAATATATATTTAGCAATAATAAAACGCGAAAAAATTGTCTATGATTTTATGATATTTCGAAATAACCTCACTTTTGTGCAAATGGGTGAGAAAGCAAAATTGAGGTGCGAGTGATTCATTTTCAGAAAACGATAATAGAGTAAAACGTAAGTACTTTTTGACAGAAAAAATATTTTCATGGAGTCGATATACTCATCTTTCTCGACGGATAATAATTTTTCCGCTTTCTAATTGTTTTCTATACTTCACAACTAGTTTTTTTTCGATTCCATATTTGATATCGTATGCACCAAAATATAAAACTTTTACATTATTTTTCTTTTAATATGTCTTATTGATAATTAAATAAAGCTATTTCCACTGTGAAACAATTTTTTTGTTTCAACGCTTTATTAATTCATGCAGTATAGAGTTAACACGTAAAAATATCAAATCCTTATCTCCACTAATTTCAGCGTTAACAACAACTAACGGTTCAGCGCGAACACCCTGCATATGAATAATATTTGACCAAGACGTTCAAGGCAAAGTTTGCACCAAGTTATTTGTTTCCAGCTAATTACTAAGAAAACCCCACTTCAGTGACTTTTCTGGCAGTGACGGAACTTTCAGTTTTTTCGAGGCTAGTATAACAGATTCTCTACGAAGTTGTGACCACAACGTAAAGTTAGTCATCGGTAAATGTCAACAAATTGTCCCCACTTTGCTGCTCAGTATGGCCAGGTTACCGCTCACTTAATATGCAGTAGACTTCCGTAAAACGCGAATTCCTACAACGCGCCTATGATACTGCGACTATTGCTTTTATATAACGCGATTTTTCATACAACGCGCTAAATAATAAAATACGGAAAATTCCCCGCATTTACAAATTAAATCTGCTTTAGCTGAGCATTAAACTACTTTTTCCATCATTACCAACTCCTGTTTCACAATCGTTCTGTCTTTTCACGTGACCATAAAAAGTAAAGGTTGGCATGTCAATAATTATTCCGAACGTGTTACTTTAAATTATTTGCATTATGCGACAAGAATTCTCGTACAACAGAATTTCTTATAACACGAATTCCTACAACGCGTAAATATTAGCTGCGTTATACGGCAGTTTACTGCCGAATCCATCTCGTAGAAATCTGTAAGTTGAATTATTTATCACCGCTTTACGGCTCTATTGCTTACATTTATGTGGCCACGGCGTAATAACTATTAACGAGTCTTATGGCTGTAGTTTTTGGGGACGTTTGTCTGTCTAGAAATCTTGCGTACGACATAAATTAATTTCATAATTAAGGCGTCAATTTACAAAAACCATGAAAATATTAGCAACAATCTTCTTAGTAGCTATAAGCCAATTTCATATACAGTAAACCATAAACTATGCTCCGTTAAATGATAAAGTAAATCTAATAATATCGACCGTGATTTAATAGCTTTATAAGGAAACATTTAAAGAAGAAATTAATACATATGTAACGGCATAAAACAAACCGGAAAGAAGAGTCAAAACAGAAAAATATTTATATGTAGAAAACAAACTTTAGATATGAAAAAGATGTGTAAAATTAAGAGCTACTTATTTAGATAGAAAAGGAGAAAAAATGCGGTAATTATTTAGTAAAATGAACCATCTTATCGATTTTTATAAGATCAGGGACATTATTTTGAAAAATTTTTTCCTATGCCTACATCTTGCCACCGCTCGTCCATCGTTTCTAAGATAAGCACCAAACTCATTTTTGATGCTATAGGACCGTGTTTTTAAATCTTGAGACAGGTTTATATCGTGTTTAATTTAGACTTACATTAGTAGCAGAATGAATTATTGCTACTAAACCTTATTACTAAATTCAAAACCAAGTTTTGGAAGTTTATTAGCTAGTGATTGGTTGTCGGCTTGCGTAGTTAAACTTTCGTGCTTAAACAAACATGTACTGTTCAATCAGTACATCATTTTTTTAACGAATAACGATTACAGTCCGTTTTAGGTTACTCAACAGGGAGTCCTATATACATATTGAGAGGTCAAGGTCACTGGAACTTCCTCTCCTACATTAAATAATTACCAAAGTTTTTTACAAGTATCTCGAAAGCTACGCCGAACATCGATTACATGTATAGAGGAATGTTACTCACAAATTATTCAGTATTTTGTGCTCTATCAACCTGTTACAAAAGAAGTCTTTCTGTATTATCAATATTTTTAAACTACAAATTTACTATTATTTTGAATATAACTATTTAACGCTAAACGTTAGAAACAATTACTATAAAGAAAGAATTTTGTATTCACACTCTGTGTATACATTATATACATTTTAAATGATCTAGTGAAACATCGAAAATGAAATCTTTTATTACCATACTTACCATAAACAATTAATTATCTTTATAGACTATTACTATAAAAGTTTATTGTATGGAACTGAGTTGATTCGAATTAGGATCAAAAGCAAAACGACCAGGTCTACTCAACTGGAAAAGAGTTCCCTCACCAGACATACACAATAGTGTATGACAAAACGAATATTTCAAGAATTTAGCTTAAAAAGAATAAATTATTCAGCACATAGTTCAAACATCGCACCAATGTTTTTCAATCGAAGTGTGCAAAATTATTTAAATAAAAAAATAATGATCAACGTCAAGAATATCGCGAGTATTCCAGAAAAAGTCTTAACTACAATGCAATAGAATTTTAGCAAACTGATTTTTTTTAAATTAATAAAAATATAGTAAAAACTTGTAGTTCTAATTAAGTTTTTTGTATTTCAACTTCCACAAATAAGAAAAATAAAGAATAATGTAGTAACACTAGGCACATTGATAGCAGCAAACAGAGATTAAAATGTTTCATACACTTAAACAATACAGTTCAAAGTCACTTGCTAAAAGAATATTTGAAATAATTGATATTAAGAGGTATTTGAAAAAATTTGTAACAGTGGTAAAAAATTCCAATCCAATAAATTCAAATTTCTAAGAAAAAAAAATGTAAAGGTTTATTTATGAATGTATTTAAAGTTGTTATCAAAACTAATTCATCAAAACTAAATATTATAAACAATTTCTGCATATTGATAAAAGTGTGAATTACTATAGAAAATTTATAGAACTAATTTCAGGTATATTAAATGCTTGTATTTTTGGAAAAAGAAAAGAACAGCAATTTTGATGCATAACACAAGAACAGAAAGACTTTTACACATTTAAAAAAAGATTAACAAAAGCTTCCTCGTTACAATATTCAAATTCTTCGAAACTATTAATGATTGATTCATCTGAAAAAGCACAACTTGAAGCAATTTCTGTTCCACTATGAACCTAATTCTGTATCTCATATTTTCCAGATTTTGTCAACATCGATAACAAATAAAAGTTTGCAAAATTAATTATATTATCAATAGGTTAATATAAACAGTGGCATAATCATATTAATTGCATTCTACTTCCTTAATATTTCAGGGTTCGTTGAGTGCATAATGCTGAAACACCAACTTCGACGTTATCATGCGTTCGCAGCAATATCGTCATACGAAGAAAGTTGAAAGTATTAATATGCAAAAATTGAAGTTACAAACGGCACTTAATACCGGACAATGATAATATCTTTAAGACTTCAAATGTTATGAAGCCAAAATTCCATGTAAATACACGTTCCAGCTGCATATGTATAATTAAGGAGACCAATTCACTGTTACATTTAACAAAGAAGCCAGTGTATCGTATAAATTACTAGGTATAAAATCGTATAAAAAGGTATAGGTATAGGTATAAAATCGTATAAAATACTAGGTATATCTATCAATTTTCAGAGTCAAAAGACATGTAAGTGGTATTATTATGTTTTATTTTTGGTAAGTACTTTTTTAATTAATTTTGTAATTATATAAAGTGCACCGGTTTGTATAAAAAAAATTGTTTTTGATGGATTTACTGCCTTCCAATTTCAAACAGAATGTCCCCTATTTCTGACCCCATTAATGTTTATTATTTTAGTTACAGTGGTTAAAAATATATATGAGCAATATGAGCAATAAGAAAAAAGGTCCCAAAAATAAAGATAATCTAAAACCTGCGCTTCAGAAAATTTTAACATAAGAAATGAATCTAAAAGAGGCACTTTCAACCTGTTGATAATTCTTTGATAAAATAAAATTGATGAAATCTGATCAAAGAATTACTTTGAAGTCTATACTAGGGAAGAATTTCCACCAGTATGAACAACAATCGGTGAATCATGTCGACGATCAAGTTAATCAAGCTAGTTTGCCTTAAAAAAAAAAAAAATATTTAAAGTTAGATTACGATTTAGCAATATAATTAAAACTGCCTTATCGATTCAGCACAGAAAAAGAAACAGTTGACAATCACTTTTACTAAAATTGTATGGCTTATTCATATGATTTGTGCAAACTTTCGTGGTTTATTTAGGAATCAAACGAATCAAACTAGATTTAGTGCTCAAGTTGTGAAAAATGAGTACACAAAATTTTTATTAATATTCCTGAATGTTCTGATGATTATATATGCGATTTCTGTAAATTATATTAAAACTGTTTTGAATCACATTCGCAATCTTTACTCTATCCAGTTATTAAGGACCACTTGGCGATCTGTAGAAATTCTGTACCAAAGTTTAAAGTCAACCATTATATTAATATTATTTTATCGCTTTATCTTGATTTCTAATATAGATAAATTATAAATAAAGCAGGGCAGACAGCATAAAATATTTATTTTATTTATTTATTTTAAAAAGGCCATAAGCTTCCGCCACTAGGGAAATTACCTATAAGTAAGTTCATTTTTTGGTGGTCTGCAGGACGCCGTACTTAATACATTTTTAACATATCGTCGGTTGAATCTATTTGCTAGCGACCTAAACGTAATTAGAGCAATTTTCCGATATAATCAAATCATCAAAAATAATTCATATTACTATACGTTGAAGTACACAAAACAGCTCGCATATGTGTTAGTGGCTTGATAAATACTAACACATACGTATACAAGGTACTAATACATATATGAGACACTCTTAAAATCTCAAGTGCAACTTAACTCTCAAGCTATTAATTGATCAAGCAATTTAATTGTCGACGAAACATATGTTTTCCCACATTAGCCTTTGTTTTTCAGATTCGCATACATACAGTCATCTCCGTAACGATAACCGCAGGTGATCAATTGACAAATCACGCACAACTAATTGCTCTCTAAGAGAAGAACGAGCAAAGAATATTATAAATGTTGAAATAGGTTTATTTTGCAATAAAAAGTATATTAGAGCATATTAAGATATGTATTTTAAATCTCGCGCCTGTTGAAGAAAATTCGACCGGCAGATTCTACAGATTGTAATTATTTCAATGAAAACGCAACATACATACAGTCGGTCTCAAAAATATTGGGACAGTGTGTAAATTTGAATTCTAACATTTATATTTTGGATAAATGTACAACCAGCAACAAAATAGCGTTACATTATATTAAATGTATAGTATCTAGATTGTACATACAAAAGATGGTTTAATTTTTCTATGTAGTTGAGCAATAACATAAAATAAACTCAAACAATGTGAATTTTTATGTCACAAAATTATTGTGACGCTTGTAATAGAATAGTACACGGTTGTATATGACCGGAGAGAAATAATTGTAAACAATAACCGAACTCTCTGTCTGTTGACGTGTTGACTTCGCGTTAATCTTGGTACGAATCTGATATAACATGGATCGCAAGAGTAATACTTCGTTTGAAATACGACATTAGTGGTGTATCACTACGAAAAGAAGAAATCGGTGCGAAAAATTGCAGAAATATTAAATGTGGTTAAGAGCACCGTGTAGAATATCATAAGAAGATCTCGTGACAAGGACAGATTTGAATTAAAGCCTCAAAAAGGTCGGTCAAAGAAACTTAATATTCACAATAGACGCTTCATAGTAAGAGAAATTAAGAAAGACCCGAAGCAAAGTGCACAAAAACTAGCTACAAAACTTAACGACAACCTTGGAACTAGAATACATGTAGAAAGTGCACGAAGAGTATTGAGATCTGAAGGATATCATGACGGATAGCCAGAAAAAAGCCATTTATCAACGCAATCAACAGAAAGAAAAGAGTACAATACGCGAATCATTATATATCAAAAGAAAGTGAATGGTGGGATACTGTAATTTTTGCAAATGAAAATAATTGTAGATAACATTATGGACAAAAACACGTATCTGAACATTTTGAAAAGTAATTTGAAAAAAAGTGATAGAAATATGGGAATTGGAGAGGGGTTCTATCTGTTCTATATAACTATTAAGTTCTATCAGGACAATGATCCAAAACATAAAGCTAGAATCGTGTAGGTATTGTTGCTTTATAATTGTTCTAAGATGTTAGAGACTCCTCCTCAATCCCCAGACCTGAACCCTATAGAAAATCTATGGGATGAACTCGATCGTAGGATCCACACAAAAACAATAAATACAAGGGATAAATTAAAACAACGTTTGACAGAAAAATGGAAGAAAATCGAACCTGAAGTTTTGCAAAAAATAATTCATAATATGCCAACTCGGCTAAAACATGTTTTTAAACAGAAAGAATATCCATCAAAGTATTCAATGTTGATTAAATTTTGTTTTATAAGTGAAATTTATAGTGTCCCAATAATTTTGTGACATAAAAATTCGCATTGTTTAAGTTTATTTTGTTATTCCTCAACTACATGGAAAAATTAAATAATTTTTTGTATGTACAATCTAGATTCTGTACCTTAACATAATGTAACGCTATTTTGTTGCTGGCTGTACATTTATCCAAAATATAAATGTTAAAATTCAAATTTACACGCTGTCCCAATATTTTTGTGACCGACTGTCGTTTATGCATAAGTGCACATGTGGAAAATGCAAAATACTGATTATACCCTAGGATGACACTTTATTTTAAACTCTTTATTCTTACATGTACCTCCTAAAATACAAAATTTCTGTAAATCATTATGAATTTCTATTTGAATGACATAAAATAACCTCTTCACCTTCTTCCTTGGGAGCCTATTAAAAAAAAATGAACTCACCAATTAACCCTTTCTACTTAGAAATCTTATAAGATAAGATTTAGCATGCCTTTATGGATTCAATCGACTAGTTAGAGGTTTAGTGCTTATTCTATGTATTTTTCTTGGAAAAAGAGAACAGAATCATTTGTAAATTTACAGATCGTCGAAATTTTGTTTCCAACCGTTCGAGATGAACTATATCATTAGATTTGAAGATCATCGTGTGTACCCTATCATTACAAGTCACAACAGCGTACTATGTTTATTTAATGTCGGATTTTTAATTTCTCATAACAAAGCGATGAAATCTACACACAATTTCGTTATTTTTTATTTTTATTTTATTTTGGTTTTAATAATTGCACTTTAAATTTTATTCAACGAATAATCAAACACTGTATTACATAAGTAATGAATTTGATGAAGACAGATATTTATAGTTCTTATTTATATATATATATTAATATTTATATTTATATAAAATTCTACACAAGACACTTACTACTTTGTAATTACTTTTAGACATAAAAATAAGAAACTCATAAATAATATATCTAATCTCAAGTTGAAGATAGTATATCGCATATTCTTTTATAAATTAAAGAATCGGGAACAAATTATTTCTTTCTAACAAATATTTAAAAAAAGAAAACTAGTATATCGCTGCTTAATAAGGACAAAACGAATGTCATTATTTAATGTAATGAAAGATACTTGTTACTAAAAATTGTAGAAGGAAGTAAAATACCTAACTTATGCTGTAGTAGCAAAAATTAGAAAATAATACGAGTGTGCTTCAATAAATAAAATTGAAAAACCATAACCTACTTATAAATTATTGGGTTTGATATTAAAGAATTGATATAAAAGCAATAAAATAGAAGTGAAAATCTACCCTTCCGAACAAAAATGTAAACTTAAAGGAATGATTTACAAATCGATTATAAGATGGAAAAATTATGTTTGAAGAGAATAAAGACGTAAAGTATACTGCACGTAAGTATCAACTTCAAGTTATGTGTATACATTTTTGGACTCCGCTGTAGGTTTACGTAAATTTGCAACAACGGCCATGGAATTTGTAAATTTAAAAACATACGTACACGAGACAATCGACTCATGTGTTAACATTTGCAAACAGGTCACATAACATTTAGTTCGTATGAAACCAATTACGTCAAAACGTTCCAAACATGGATCGCATTACCTCGCATAACCTGTTACCATTCAAAGAATTAATTAAAAACGAGGAGCGCTAATCCCTCCATTTCTTTGCACCTTTATTAACATGATTTAACGATAAAAATTAAATTTAAATAAATTGAAACGACTGATTATCCTTAAAAAAAATAAAATAAATACATATACTGAAAAATTAATAATTTATGCTATTCAACGCAACTGATAACAACTAAAATTAAATGTATATGACACTTTTTTTCAAGAAATTTAAACACTTTACTTACCAGAAACAAAATAATTTGCATAACGTACAAAACATTAAGAAAGATCACTAAGATTTAAGAAAAGATGCTAATGATTCATTTAGTATCTTGTCATTTCTTTTAGTTTCCTTAATTTTACGCATTTATTTCTTTTTAAGAAACCGGAAAAGCTATGAAGCTCCTTGTGGCATATTTATTAACATTTTTAACATCTTACTGTACTTTTATGTATTTAAAAAAAACTTCATTTATAATTGTCTTGAACAACCTCAATTCAGTTTTAATTAAAATAAAAAAGTGGTTTTAATTATTAAATTTATCGGTATATCAATCTAAATCCAATGCAAAAAGGTGAAATTCAACGAAACCAAGTTTTTAATGTAAGAAATACGTTTTCTCTATTTTTTCGCCTTATTTTTCTATAAAACATATCTCTTAAAACATCATAGCATATTCAAAAAGTAATGCTGTTTTGGGTATTTAAGAAAATCCATTGTGAAAAAAAAGTTTTTATTAATAACAAACAACGTGCAGCATTTGTTGCCAATTTAAAAATAAAAAATAAAAATAAAAATAATAAAATGATAATACTTTAAAGAAAAAAAATCCGTTTTAAGTAGAAATGTATCTTCGGAAAACAATATATTTTAACATCTTTTTCCTTTGTGCTGAAATTAGCTTTATCTTTCAAAAAATTTCATAATTTTTAAGGCTATTTTTATTTCATTTGTAATCATCTCACCTATATAGTGATAAAAATGAAAACGAAGTTATCATCACTATAACTGTTCAGAACAGTATAAATGAAATTTTTTTGTAATAAATAAAATGTGATTGAATGCTAGAAATGTTAATAATTATATTTAAAAAAATGTATATAAAAAGTGCTTGTTTTCCCAATATGAATCTCAAGAAATAACTTTAGCGTTTTCTTTCAATACGCGTCTCCCTCCCACTCACCCACCCACCCACCCACCCATTCGCAAACCCCACTCCTCCACTCATGGAGTGGCGTGATAGAAAATACAGACAAGTGCAGATAAGATGGCCAGTATAGATAACGGGATGAAAAAACAAGTCGATTAATACTATTTTGAAGGCACATCACTTAATTAATAGATAAATAAAACAAAACATAAACCACTATATAAAAAAGACACATATATGCCGTGTACTTATTATAACTGCCCAAAAAAATTATGATAAAGATTGGCCAACTTCAACTTATGATAACTCCGTGAAACATCGTTATAGGATGACAATTTTTGGTAATGATTTAGAAACTACCCACCCATTGCAATGATTTTTGGATATGTTATAGAGAACACGATTTGGAATAACTTTTTTTTTCTGCAAATATATGGCAGTCGGCCTTAATTTCCGAGACATCCACAAAATATTTTTGCTAGGTTTACATTGCATTTGGCTTACGCGTACAGTGGGTCCAAAAAGTATTCGGACACTACATTTCAAAGAAATTTACCTAATCCTAAAATTCTGATTTCAATGAAAGTTCGCATGTATATAGAGCATAATGGGTTATACATGGAACAATTATTCTTCTAGCCGGGAATTCTTTTTGAGAAGTTAAAAGTTAGCCTCAAAGTTTTAGCGATTCTTCATGCTTTGAATACAAGTTTCTCTGGAATCTTTTTCTATGACTGAGTGATAGAAGATTAAAAATTGAACATCTTTTATCTGAAAGATTTTGCTTTATCACATACCATTATAAAATTATATTTAAAATACGAGAAAAATTATTGAAACCATTAACGTTGTTTTCACCTCCTTAAGGTGGTATTTCAATAAAAGAAAAAATTAATCCATACACAAAATATTACATTTCACATATTTACAAAATTTTATTAAAAACTTTCATTGAAATCAGAACTTTAAGGTTAAATGAATTTATTTGTAACACAGTGTACGAATACTTTTTGGAGCCGCTGTACATACGCGGTCGCGACAGCGTGCGAGAGTTTGGTAGCCATTTATCTATTGTTTCTATAAACACGTCACAACGGCCGACAATAGTATCAACTAACTGTGCATGACGGATGAACCAAACGATGTTGAATGAGTGGCTACTACTTTGGGGAGTGAATGGAATCGTATCGATATTTTTTCACGCATCAAACCAAGCTGGCGTGGTGTTGCACTCGCTTCGAGCCACGAGCGACCCTTCACTCGGCGACGAGAGAGAAACTAACCCAACCATAACCTAATTCATAAATAAAAACTAATACTCTTTTGATAGTATTAGTTTTTATGAAATGGTTTAGATTTGGGCTGGTTTCTCTCTCGACGCCACGTCAGCTCAATTAATGCGCAAAAAAGGATCGATACTGAATCCCAATTTATCGAAGACATTACTGAGATTAATTTCAATTGATGAAGCCGATTGTGAACCGCTGACGAGTTTATAGAAACATTAGATAAGCGGCTGTTGAATAAGCGACGGGGACGCCTGGCTTCGCATACTGACGTACACCCTGCCACGAACGTGCATGTACAGTGGCTCCAAAAAGTATTCGTACACTATGTCACAAATAAATTTGTTTAACCCTGAAATTCTGAGTCTGATAGAAGTATTTGATAAAACTTGGTGGGTATGTAGATCGTAATAGTATGCGTATGAATTAATCTTTTCTTTTCATCCAAATCCCATTTTAAAGGGGTGAAACCAGCGTTGAAGTTTCTGAGTTTTCCCTCATTTTTTAAAGATAACTTTGTAATGGTACTTGATGAAGCAAAGCCTTTCAAATAGAAAATGTTTAATTTTTAATACCTTATCACCCTGCCATAAAAAAAAGAACACAGAAAAGCTTGTATTTAAAGCGTGAAAAATCGCTGAAACTTTGAGATTCATTATCAGCCCCCTTAAAAGATATTTTGCCGCCAAAACAATTGTTGTACAATTGTTGTACACACAAGAAGTTTCATTGAAATCAGAATTTCAGAAGTAGATAAATTTCCTTAGAATACAGTGTACGAATACTTTTTGGAGCCACTGTACGTATAGTCACAATTCAACATAGTAGTGCCAACAGAATTTTTCAAATATCTCGGAAATTATGGCAGACCGTCAAATACATGCAAAGAAAAAAGTTGTTCCAAATCTTGCTTTTTATAACATATCCAAAAATCATCGTAATCGGTGTGTAGATCAAACTTTTAAATAATTAACCAATTTTGTTTTTTTAAATAAAACTTAAAATCTTTAAGATACTATTTTTCGATTTTAAGTTTGATATACCTTCACCACTGTAATCCTTTAAACGTAAGGATATGTCTGTTATATTGAAAATGATTAAATTTGACAAAATACACGGAATTTGTAAAATTTTTTTCAGAGAATCCATTTGTAGCAGCACCAAGCTTGGATCTTCTCCTTCAATTTAAAAAAAAAATCAGATAACTGTGATTCTTTTCGCAAAGTGTCAGCAGTTTAGAAAAACCCTCCATTTTTGTCATCATACGATGATTTAAAAATCTTTTTTAAAACTAAAATTAGTCAATTTTTGTTTAAAACTTTTCTATGCCATAATTTTTTTGAGCAACATATGTATGTTGAAATCCCTATGAAATCCTTAAAAAAAATCTTCTTTTGCTTCGAAACGTCTACCAAATGAATTTTCAGATTAAAAGTGTTGTTTAATATCCTTTAATACGCTTAGGTATAATGCTTAAACACTGGATAATATACTATCTAAGATTATTATTATTATTATTATGATTTGAGAAGAATATACATAGCATGATCGTAAGTTATGAAATTACAATGTATACGTAGGTAGACCGGTGATATCCGTTGACACCGTAATAAAACTGTACGCGACTTGAAAACTATAAGGTGCTGAAGAATAAAACGGAAAATATTGTCAACGAGCTATAATCAGAGTTAACTATGAATCGATTAAAACTTTTAATGCGATTAAATGATTCATGAAAACGATTTAAAAAAGTAATTAACTGAGAAAATTAATTATTATTTGTTGATTGAAAAAATCAATAATTGCTGATTTTTAAATGAAATTAAAATGAAATCTGATATAATTAAAATTTCATTAAAAATTATCTTTACCATATTTTACCATATTTATGCATGAATATCTTCGAACATACCTCAAGAGCACTCACACGAGATTCTAATATCGCTACGAAAAAAATCTCAGTATTTAATCGTTATTCAATTACTTATTTGACGATTAAACACCTACCTTAGTCGTTAATCACAACTAACAATTAAAAGGATATAATTAACGTTTAGAAATAATTAACAAAAGCAATTTAATCATTAGTCGTCAATTAACTTTGTGCTGAACTCTGAGTATATAATATATAATTACTTATATATTATCTAAAAGAAATTTAGCTCTTTATAACCTGCTATTAACAAGAACAAAAGTCGAAAGGACTAATTCGAACAGTAGTATTGCACAGCATTGATCAATGCTAGAAAACTTTGCTTTCGCTTCGATCTTTGATCACTTTTCCAACGTAGATACGAAAGATGTGTATTGTACTATCTAACCCACTTTAGAATTACGCTATATTTCTATCGTAACTATAATTCTATATGTATTTATATTCGAACAGTCAAATTCAAGACATCAGATTCATAACATCATGAAAGATTTAATTAACGGTTGATTTCTCTTTTATTATCTATATTTATCCTTACATTTAAACTTATTATTGCAATAACATAGTAGAAATCGGTGCACTTCTATACGTATCAAATGTACCATTTTCATCACTAACACTAAGGCAATAAGTATGATAGCGATCTACGAGTTTCTCACTACCACAAAAAATCGATACGCGCTCACATCGACTCATCGTTTGACAGTGTAACGTTTTGATGATAGTTTTCATTTACGTATAGATGGTTAAAGAAAATAACAATACAGATAGAAAAATAGAAACTATTATTATGGAGATGTTTAAATATTTAATTACTTTGCACTATTCTCTTCTGTGTATACAATAATGCTTGGATAACTGTGGGACCATTCTGCTTGGATAAGTGAAAGGTAGTCATTCACACTGTTGAGGAGGAACTCCCCTTGACGTGTCCAGAAGCTCAACGTCGAGCGGACCGCGCATTAGTGTAATCTGATCCAGGCTCGAATAGCGATGAGACAACACATGCAAAGATGAAACGTTATTATTTTCTACTTTTCTTTAATGCAACTCTTACCAATATATTTGTGAGGTTTTTTTTATTAAAATGAGATCAAACACGATATAATTTTGATAATATTCGCTTACTGAAATTAACTGTATATCATAAGCTAGAAGTGCCAAAATGATCGCAAATATGATCCAAATTATATCGTGTTTGGGATTATTTTAATCGAAAAGACCTCACAAATACATTGGTAAAGGTTCCATTAAAAACATTAAAGATAAATGTTATTAACATTTTGTTTTCCTTCATTCTCTATTCTTTTATACGTTCGGCATACTACAAAGACGAACCCTGAAGCTCGGATGGAGTCTTTCTTGGAATTGAAACTTGACCATGCTTTCTTAGCTGTAAGTCTTCCGTCTCGTGTTATTATCCACTTAGGTATCTAAGAATTACTGCAGTCTTTTTAAAAAATTATAAATCATCTTCTTCTATTTGATATCTTGATTCAAATTATCAAATTACCATTTTTGTAAAAATAAAATAGTACGTACGAATAACATAACAATTTCAACAATTCATACTTGTTGTTAGAACTTAATGTTTTATTTTTGTTTTGTTCCGCAAGCTTTTAAACTATTTTTAATATAGATGTAATTGATCCAGGACTTAATACCGGTATAATTCCGATTCCACTATTATGCTAGTAAAGCTATACCAAAACCAATATAATACCTAAATTGACTGTTGTACCGTCGGTATTGTGTCGACATCGATATGTTACCGAAAACCGAGATAAATGCCGATATTGTTTCAGTATTTTGATCGATCAAATGAAAATAACGATCAAAGTTTGATGTCCAACAGTCATTGAACTTGGAAACGAATCTGCACTTGTTTATATTCCATCACTTTATGGTCGAGTCTTTATCACCACAAAAAGGAATAAACAATAAAACGTTTTGATTCTCACGAGTCAAGATACGGTAATACCGACTAATACCGTAGTTTGAAATCTGCGGCTTCTTTCATAGAAAAGAAGAAAGCAGCGATGTTTTTTTATTACGAAATCGAAAGAGTCACGTAATAATATATCGTTTTCAGTCTAGCGGCTTTCAATTCTTGCCTCAAATTGAAAATTGAAACAAAATAAGAAAACTGAAAATATTACTGATAAATATAGATAAATATGCCGATATTTCTATATTTCGGTTTGTACAAAGGTTGCGTTATTATAATTAAAAATGTCAGTATAATACCAGTATTTCGCATATCGATATAAATCCCTCTAATTAATAGATATCATACGGAACAGATGTTTTATATACGATCTATATCTTTATACTTGTAATATCCTAAATCAAGATGAGGATCGCTTTATGTAATTGAATAACTTTAATTTTGAAAAATGACAATAAATCGAAATTGATTATTGTCAATACAATTAATGAAATTTTGGAATAAATTTTAAAAATTTATTCATAACATACCTTCGCATTAATAATTAATAACTCAAAACATTTAATAATCAAATGCATGTTAGATTAATAAACGTTTCTAGTATTCGTATCACTTATCCTGTTTATAAACTTTAAATGAAGTCCATAATCACCACCAATAATTAATAAATATACATTACGTGCTTAGACGAGATATTTTCATCAACAATATAAAGAAAAAAAAAAGGATACATATTCAGGTTCGTGTAAGTATTCACAACGTCATTCGTTATGTAATCAACGTTGTTACGTTAAACAGACACACAGACACCAAAAGAAAAAATAATATTTAAATACAGTTTTACTAAGCCAAACTCTTGACAAACATGTAAGGCTACGAAAAACTAATTCAAACATTGAAAACAAGAACTGCGGAATTGTTTCACAAATTAACAAACTTTCATAAATGAAAAATGTAAAGTATTATTGATCAGAAAAAATTTAGGCTATTTTTATTCTGCAGGTCAATGTATGATTTTACGATTTACAGCAGTGGTTAACCTTGAATACGTAAGAAGTTTCGAATTCAAATTCCAACGCGCATCATATTTGCGCATGGCATAATGTTTGTGTAATAAATGCGTAGATGTAAATCAAGATATACTATCTATATGCAGTAATGTTTTCGATGATCATTTGTATTAATGTTTTTCGGTATTGAAGAAGCTATATCAAAAATGAAAATTCGCAAAAGAACAAAAAGAGTAATGGCAAAAAATGTGAAAACAGTAACGTTTCTCAAAGAATATCAAAACATTTGAGCAACCTATCCTTTTAACATATTACGTAATATCACTGAATAGTAATTAACGATTTTAACAACAAACACAATACTCTTATTAATAATTCTGGTATACAAAATTTGACTTTTTTTATAAAACATTCAAAATATACAAAACCGATTTTGTATACATATGTACGTATATATACATCCGGATACGTAATTGAAAAGTAAAAAGTATTATACTTAAAGTGTGTTGATTTCGTAGGGCATTTTACTTCACGAATACAGAAGGAAATAAATAATTCGAACTATTAAAATTGTACATACTTCCCAATTTCACATGAGAAAGTATGGAATAAAATATGTTTCATGCTTTGCTCAAACAGTATATACTTTACCCAATTGTGAATCCGAAAAATACATATTACTAGCTCTAGATAAAGAAATCGATACATTTTATTTACTTTTGTCTTTTATAACCGTAATTGATTATTGCTTTTTGATATAACCCAATAACGCGTTGACACATGCAGAAAAATTTTGTTTCTTCGATTACATTTAATATTAGCTTTGTTATGCGATATTTTCTTTTATAATTTCATTCTTTTTACGTTCTATAATTGTTTCTAAATAATATTCATATTTCTATCATATGTACAACGCCAAACAAAATGACATGACGTTTGATATTTTTGAATGTTTCGTGTAATGTGTATATAGATTTTACACATCCTATATGTGGATATGTCCTCTGAATCGAGCATACAAAACTTCAAGTTTTTATCTTGTATACGAAGAAATTTTGAGAGTAAGATGTAAACATGAGTTGATCTTACTCGGTCAAAATGATAGGACATTAATAAGGAAATACAACTATCTGAACAAAAATATTGTATTAAATACTACATTAACATTTAGCGGGACTACGTCTTCTCTGTAAAACGTATAATAAGATATCAAGAATTGATTTAAACAATTTTTTAATATGTTAACTGTAATTCCCGTCTTTTCTGCGATTTTTCTAACAATTTAACCGCTACTTTTCGTGCAGAAATATCAGTTTCTGATCTTCCAGTATAATCAACATATTGTTAATGAACAATGGCAAATGACAATCAAACGTAACATAGCAACACAGCGACGTAAACTGACTATGGTTAAAGACATTCCTAACAAGAATAATGCAAAATAAACTTTAGAAAGCTCGGTTTTTAAATATTTGATCAACTGTACGCTCAATTCTGTGACAATAAAATGGGTATACTTTTACATTTTTCATCAAATATATATAAATAATTTATTTTATTACAATTTTTTTTCAAGAATTATCTGTTAACCCTTTCAATACGCGCGAAAAATCAGTCCGAGTGCAGCCCATTGCCGGGATCAGTTATTTCTCCTCCAATCGATTATTAGATAAAATAATTATTATGCCTAAAAGGTTGAAGGTCTTGGAAAAGTCCCCATAAAAGCGCACCATCAACAACAATGATTTCACAAGCTTCATTCATGGGACAGCATATGTCCGCCAAAAATCCGAAGCATCTGAACCAGGGGACAGGGTATGTCCCGGCCGGAATTCTAGAGTCAATAGCTCATTTTTATTGATGTTTTACTTAACATTTTGATTAACATTTCGATGATTATTTTATGCAAAGTTTTTTTATTAACATTTGTATGTACATTTGCGTTAACATTTTTATTAACATATTTATTTATAAACCTTTTTCAGAATTAACAGTCATAAAATAAGAACGGTAAAAAAATTTTTTAAATTGAAAGTAGCAGAGGAGCAACAGTATCTAAAGTCTGGGTTTCTTGAGGATGTGGTAGGACTGGAAACAGTTCTTGCGTTAGAAAGAAATGAATAAATTGACGTAAGAAATGAGAATCATCAACTGAGCAACCTTGACAGTTGCCGCTTGCTTGATTAGATCGGGAATGATTGAAATGAGAAATTTTTGAGGCCCAACGTGGCGTTATTTTCTGTCCTAGATGTTTTTCAGTAACTAGGACATGTGTTGTCCCAGCCGTAATATCAAAAATTTTGCAAACTGGGACAGCACATGTGCCGTCTGGTACGAAAGGGTTAAAGTGTGCAAGTAAAGTATATATTGTATTTTCATTTTTGAATACGTCCGTTTTTACTTACTTTCCCGCCAATTATCATTGCCAACCTAGGTGTACGCTCAATTTTGTAAGCAATTGTATATTAAAGGTACGCAACATTTGATACGTTGACAAAGTGGAGATGACCAGCGAATTTCAATGATTCGAAGCGAAACTTTGAAAAAACTACACGTGGGAAGAAAATGTTTCAGGTTTCAGCTTTGCATTCAGCAACAAAAGATACATAAGGATCAGCGTAAACATTCTTTGTAACAAAAATCGTATTTACCAGTATAATCTACTATATCTATTTGAAGTTTAAGTGTATTTTAATTACGTTTTTCAACACATATTATAACATAACTTTTAATGTAACAAATAGAATGGCATTCAGATTAAGAATATGTTGGAAATATTATATAAAAGAAACAGATCACGCTACTTTTCAATACATACATGTATTGCTAAGTGCACACACTGAATTTGTTACCGTACACTTTTTAATGCTGATTGAAATTTTTTTACGAAATTTGTTTTACACAATTACCAATAAAAGAAAACATATATGATTAAAGAATTATTTAATGCAAAAAATACCTGTTAGTAATTAATTAATCACGAAAGCAGTTCAAATGTAAAAAGTGGTATAAAGTACAGTAAAGCACCCTTGTGATTCAGATAAAAATTTTTCGATTTTATAATACAACTTTTAATCGCACCTTAGATAGTAATTGTTTATAAATTACATCTTTGAATTTTATTAAGATCTTTATTAACCTTTTAAAGACCCTTATCCAAAGTGTGCACATGTCTAAAAAATGTGTATGTATACGGATACCTAAAAATGTATATGTATACGGATACGGTTAGTGTTCGATTTGTAATGAATGATACACTATTGTACATATTATATGTTATGTAATGAACAATATCAAAAGCCTCTCTGCTTTTAAAAACACAACTCCACCTTAGTTTTACTACTGTGATTATCGTATTGTAAATTATTAAATATTGATTAATTTTAATTTCTAATCGATTTTTTATTTTCTTTATCCATTTTTATCGTCCTTTTAAACTATATAATATATCATAAATAACATGAATTTTATTTTTAATAACAAATTTTATTACTTTATATTTAATTATCATTATATTTCATTCGATTTAATTTCACATTTTATAGATGTTTTACAGCGCCTCAGACAGTTATCACGATTGTATGCGAATATCATATATCGCATAATACTGATGGTTTTTTATTATACCGTGCCATAGTTAAAAGGTTGAAAAAGTTATCACCTTACATTAGCTCATGATACAGAAATTAGTAAGTTAAAATCCAGTATTTATCTAAATACGCGAAAAAGCATTACCAAAGTCAGGGTATAATCTTTCTTAATACTAACATATTTAAGTATTATATTAATTAGAAATAATCAAGAACAAAATTCAGAAAAATCTATGATAAGAAATCGAAATAAAAAAAGAATCTGAAATCTCTAGTAATGCACATAAGAAGAGATTTATATATGTAAAATATTTGCCAGTTTCATGAAAAACATTTTCTTTAACAGTAATTAAAACTGCCAAATTTTTATTTTAGTTGCTTACAATCTATTCTTTATACTTAATAACAAAATTTTAAATAAAACTTAATTTTTTTAATAACAACTATTTATGATAACATGGGATATTAAAAAAAATATCTACAATATACAGTATTTTGTTTGTTGTCAACATCACATCTGTTCTAAGAATCATCATTGAATATGTTGTCTTAACTAATTCTAAACGCCAGTAATATTAAAAAATACTTCATAAAACAAAAACTTTTCGTATAAAATTTTTAATTATAAATAAACCAAATTTAATTCAAAAAATTATTTTAAAACATTTAATATAAAAAATAAAGAGAAAAGTGTCAGAAAAATTAACATGTAAAAAGATATTCGGGGATATCTTGTAAAAAATAAATATAACAAATATTTTTAAGAAATAGACTGATGATGTAAAAAAATTGTAATTAATTAATACAAGAAAATCAGTAATGGGAATTCCTATATTCATTACAAATGGAACAAAATTTAACTTAAATTAAGACATAACAGAATTTATGTATTTATAAAAAATACTAAATATATAAGCATAAAACGTAAAAGATTGTAATGAGATATGTTAAAATAAAATAATTAAATATGAGGTAATGATAATTGCCATGGGAATTTTGAGTTTCCAGCCAAGAAATTCGATGTATAAATAAGGAAAAACGTGAAAAATTCTCGAATAACTGCTTAATATACGATACTTTACGGATTTAAACTTTTACAACCGTTTTCAATTTAGAAGTTGAACTCAAAAATGAAAACTTAATCAGAAACTTACTATTTTCACAGAAAGAATAACATAAATTTCACTAAACTGCACAAAATTCACGGATAAAGAATGAAAAAATTGCATAAAAGTTAAAAATTAGAAATACATACCTTAAAATGGACCGAAGAAATAGTAGTTTAAGAACAAGTTGATAAAAGAAGAAGACACAAGGTGGTCAAAGAGAACCGTTGGTTAACTTTGTTTATGCACACCGAAAGACAGAAACTCGCACTAAACAGCGGGCAGTCGCGGCTGCCTGCTTTAAGTGGGCATATTCGCTGAACACGATAAAGGAGGGCTGATTTTCAGTGCTAGTACTTTTTACGCACGCCGCCGGCCCAATACAATGCAAATGGTAGAACACCGCAAGGCGCCATCTTTAGTTAGATAGTACGCAAGCGCTGAGTCTATTGCCACCATCAAACTTACTTCAAAAGGAAATTTCGCAAAAAATACTAGACATCAATGCTAGGAATGTCTACATATCTCTATCGTGATAGAAATTTAATACATTAAATTCCTTAAAGCAGGGGATCCTATGCTGTAAAGACAAAAAGAAGGCAAAAAAAAAGAAATTGTAAACAGATCTAAATAACTAAAACAATGATTTTAACTACAAATATTTAGGAATTTAGTAACTATTTAGATGTTTAAAATGTAAACAACGCTATAGACATTTCCAAATATACTGATTTAAATGTTTAATATGAAATATGATTTCACACTGATCAATTAATTATCAAAACAACGAAAATATAACCCAATAACAGTTTGGTGCCAGTATGGTATTTCAAGTAATTGTCCTTTAGATTTCTGTATTTCTTTAAAACTCAGTTTTATCCTTTTTTCTAAATAATCACTCTTATTTTGTCCTTTCTTTTTACACTCATGCCAGAACAGAATAAAATGACATGTCTTGTTAACCATATTTATCGGTACCAGATTTTCGAAACATGTGCTACATGAAATGTGTAAATTAGTACCAGAGTGGTATGTCAAGCTTTAATATCACATTACTAGTAACAGCACACAAAGCCTTACATTAATGTTTGAACCAAAAAACACATGAAATCTTGCAGCATAAATAACGCCAAATTGGTTACGAAACCGCAACAAAACTTTTAGCAGTAACTACAAGGTTCGATTTTTTTAGCGTCAATTCATCCCAAAGTTGAATGAAAAATTTGACATCAAAATTCGTATAGTAATCATCCGATATATCAATCTAGTTAGTAAAAGAAACGGGGTTTCCCTTCTACGTCAAATTACATTTATGGTTCCCGTTAGGGATGTAACAAAACCACGAAATAACATACAGAGGCGAGGCTTTGCTAATTTTTTAGACCTGATTTTTAACGTTTTCAATACACGTATGCATAAATTACCCAATGACAGTTGCAAATGATGGCGAGATTTTAAAGTGAATTTAAAATTTCCATATCACATAATAAAAACGAAATCAAGTGATCGTTTCGCACTCTCCGTTATATGGGGCATACAGTTAGTAAATACACCTTGCATGTATAAGGAATACTCCGTTGGTTAAAATATTTTACCCGTACTGTTTGTATAAGAATCGTTCATTCAGATGGAGAAGCCAAATACTAAAGGTTTTGATTAGAGATTCCTATTACACGTGTATGTGTAATACACATGTAAAAATAAAAATGTAGGTTAAAAATTAGAACCAGTAGATTCGATAAAATTGTCACTTCTGTATATTACTCTGTGACAAAAGCATAGCTATTATTAATTTACGTTGACCTTGTGTCAAATTTTTCGTAAGAAGCAAGCTTTTGGTGTATTTTTATGCCAAGCTTTATGATAATTTTGTAAACAATTTCGTGTTTACACTTTTGCTGTCAATATGTTAACAAAATTTGACATGCTAGATTTTAGTAACATTTTAAAAGCAATACTTGAACCAGGTACTTCGAAAATCTGATAATAAATTTGACTATCAAGGTTAATTTTAATTATTTTAACAATATTTCTTACCTATCGAAATCTTATGGATTATGCTTTTAATAAAATTTATTAAAATTTAAATACGTAAAAACTCGAAGCATTAAACTTTTATAGTGTTTTAGATTTAATACTATAAAAGTGTTGAACTACTTATAATTTAGTAAAACTTCCAATGAGTTTCTTATCATGTAATTTTATAACATTATGGGGACGCAGTTGTAGTGTTAACCTTTTTTTGTGATGTAAATGTAAATTAAGAAATTTTAAAGATAATTACGATTATAATATAGAGAAACTGATACGTAATTTAAAATAGTGTTTACTAGTATTGAAGATAAAAAATTTTTATATAACTGTTATATTGTTATTATCCATAAAAATATTCTTCATAAAAGGTTATATTAATAAATTAATAAATGAAGCGTTTAAACGAAGAAAAGACGAAACTTATTCTAGAAAAACTAACAAAATAGTAAGTAACATACATATTTTAATCTGTATCGAAATTATTGATGAAGTAATTTCTACATACTGTTGTAATAAAAAAATTATAATTATTATAAATATAAGGAAAGAATAGAATTAACAATGGTATATTATCAGTACTATGAAAAGTTATATTATAAATATTAAATATTAAAATTAACTTCCAAAGTTTAGAGTGCTCTATTCAAATTTATCATTGTATTATTTCTACCTCTTTTTGATTTCATTCGTTGTTGATGTCTATTGTAGGTAATAGTACTGCTGTATATTATTTATTTTTAAATATATATGAAGTTAATATAAAAATCAAAGCTACTTATTATTATCATCATTATTTTATAAAAGTTATTATTTAAATAAAATATTCTTATCATTTATGTTCTTATAACTTATAACTTACATATGCTTTGAATAAATTTCAGTTTCTAAAATTCAAATTATTGATCTATTAAAATTTATTTAAATTATGAATAAGATATATTTTTATTTTTCACATAAAGTGCATAAAACAAATTTATTTTTTAGTGTTGGAAGCAACGTAAAATTATTAATTGATAGACCAGATGGTGTTTATTGTTTTCGAGAAAAAAAGAATAGAGTATATTATGTTTCGGAAAAGATTTTACCATTAGCAAGTATGGTAAATCCAGATAGATTAGCAAGTGTTGGAACATGCTTTGGAAAATTTACTAAATCAGGAAAATTTAAATTACATATTACTGCATTGTATCATCTAGTTCCCTATGCGCAAGTAATTATACCATTGATTATTTTCTCAAGTATAATTCAATTAAATTGAATTTTATCACATTGATTGTAAAATAAAGTTTTTTATTCTTTAATTGTTTCCTAAATTTATTTATTAAAATCTAGTTATCTTCAAGGATTTTAAAGTAGTTGTTAACAAATATAAATTTGATGATTTGATACTTAAGCAATTCAGTGTCTCTTGTTTATAATATAACAATTAAAAAAACTGGACGTGAATAATTCTTGTTTTCCAATATTTTTTGATATAATAATTCACATTATAAACCAAATAGATACTATTATTTAATTAGTCTTTTAAATGTTAAAATTAATAGTGACTTTATTAACTTTAGAATGAATATTTTTAAATACATATAAAAACTTATTTTTTCTTTTAGCATAAAATTTGGTTGAAACCATCAGCTGAACAACAATTTTTATATGGACATCATATTGCCAAATCTGGTTTAAGCAGAATTACAGAAAATACACCTCAGTACCAAGGAGTAATAATTTTTTCTATGAATGATATACCATTGGTACTTAAATTTTTACTACTTATTGCTTATGATAATATCAATTTTATTTATAAGAAATATTGTTCTAGGGTTTTGGTGTCACAGCTAAAAGTACAATAGACTGTAAATATGCAGATCCAATGGCAACAGTATGTTTTCATCAAGCAGACATAGGAGAATATATTCGATCAGAAGACTCTTTAATGTAAAAATGTATTTTATATTTTATTTAAAAAATGTTAAATAAATAATTATAAATGAGAATTATAAACAATAAATTATTTTTTTAATTAAAATGCTTTGTGCTGTATTCAAAAAGCCATAATTACTTACATATATTTAAAAAATTAGATTCTCTAAATGTATTAGACTTTTATTTTACAACCATCGTATAACATGATAAGTTTTCTTTCCAACTCTTAGCAATGTCACATTATTTTTCAGTATATGTATTCCAGGTACAATGACTTCTTCTGTATTTGTAATTTTCTGATGATTAATATAGAAACCACCAGCTTCAATAATTCTTCTCGCATCACGATCCGTTTTGAAACAATTTATTTTCATAGCTAATTCATAAACACTAATGCCTGGTTCAGCAAGAAGTTCTACTAGATTGGCACCTTCTAATGTCTGTACTAAATCATTCACACTCATTTTTTGCAAAGATTCAATTGACTTATCGTAAAGAGCAGCTGATACTCTCTTTGCTGCAACTATTCCTTCTTCTACAACAAAATAGGTATAAATACTTATAAAGGATACATTGCTACCACTATCCAGTACTTAAATAACAGGAAATACAAATACAAAGATTTTATCATTTTAGTTATTTAATTTGCATTGATAAAAAATTGTCTTCCTACCTCCATGAACTAATAATGTAACTTTCTCAGCTAGAATTTTTTGTGCTCTTCTCAATTCTGGCTTCTTGAAGTGCTCTTCTACAATTTCTTTAATATGATGCGTAGGTAAAAATGTGAAGAAATGAAGGAATTTTTCTACATCAAGATCTTCTACCCTGACAAAATATTGATATAAATGAAAACTGTTAGATTTTTTAGGGGAGAGCCAAACTGTGTTGCCAGTAGATTTTCCCAATTTTTTTCCACCATCAGCTGTAACTAATGGTAACATCAATCCATAAACTTGTTTTTGGGTATACTTAGTGACTAAATCATAACCAGATACTATATTTCCCATTTGATCTTGACCTCCAACTTGAAAGTTACAGTTATATGTGCGGTGTAAATGTAGCCAATCGTATCCTTGGAAAAGTGGATAAGTGAATTCTGTAAAGCTCATTCCACTTTCAGATTCTAATCTAGCCTGTACAGATGTACGACCAAGCATTGTACCCATTCTAAAATATTTTCCAACTTCTTTTATGAAAGACAGCAGATTCATATCTTTATACCAGTCTAAATTATCCAATATTGTTATAGGAATCAAATGATTTCGTTTTTTATAGAAATATTTTTCATGGTTTCTAATAATATTTTTAATATCTTTTTTTATAGATTCCAAGTTCTGATGAAGTACAGTTTGTTCTATTTCTACACGTTCTGATTTTCTATAACTGGGATCACCAACTAAACCAGTGGCACCTCCTAATAGGACAATTACTTTGTGGCCACAGCGTTGCCAGTTCAAAAGATTTATAAGAATTAATAGATTTCCTATATGTAAACTGTCTGCAGTTGGATCAAATCCAGCATATACACATTGCGGTGGGCTTTTCCATAAGTTTATTATATCGTTCCTAAAAATTTACTTCAATTTAGAAATTATATAAATAAAACATAGTATGGGAAATGAAAATGTTTAAACAAAAATTCTTCAAAATTATGTAAGGTGTCAATAATACTTACTTGCAAATATTGGGAAAAATATTTTCATATAATTGTTTGTTTTCAGCATCTAATATATAATTTGCAGAATGTAATCTACGATTATTTATGCACTTGTTGAATGAACGTAACCTTAACATGCTATTCATTTTTAAACAAATTTTCTCAGTACCTAAAAGAATGCAAAGTTTTATCTTAATAACCAATCATTTCATCATTATTTTTTGAATTACTAATATATCTATTTTATTTAGCTCGGCAAATACATGCGCCATAAAACATAACCACAAAATTTAATTTCATAGTATACATTAATAGATGGCGCCATTTTCACTCTTTAGAACTTCGTATCCATATAATAAATTTTTAGATAATTAATCTACCATGAATTATTTGTATCATAAAACTATAAACATAAACGGGACTCATACTATAAGAAAAGACCAATATTCAAATAATATATCTTTTGTTCTAATAATTGAGAACTCAGGAGCCCATTTATCAGTTTAGTGCCTCAATATTACCAATTGAGCTTATTAGAATTAGATTACAATTCATTATAAAATACAGACGAAATATAGAATTTTATGTATACATATATTGAGATGATTATTATAACTAAAAATTATAATGTTAATTTTCTTCTGATCTTTATACATCGCACAAATAAATATGAAAAATGTTCATTTCTAGAATTATTAATGAAATGAATATGATTTATTTCTCTTTTTATTTAGAGAAACATTATAAGTGTTGTATATCCTATAACAGTAATGAGCAATCCACGGATCTCTAACTACTTTTCCAACGTACATTTTACAGAACGATTTCAAAAAATGCATTTGTTATCAATATAAAGCATGAAATAAATACTTACTATCGGGAATTATTAACCCTAGAACTTCTGGGCCTCGATTTGTTACGCGGAATCCTAACGAGGGGGTTTTTCAAACCCATACTTCCTTTTATATATTTATCCTGGAAAAAGTTGCTTTTGGAAAATTTTTTGCAATGTGAGGGTATGCTATAGGTTGTAAATAAGACAACATATGTTTTTACATTCAATTTGTATTGATTTATACATATTTATGAAATTAAATAATATTATAAAATAGTATAGTGATGTGCAACTAGTTTGAACTTGATTCTTGTGATTCTTCTAATAAACATGAATGGCAGAGTATAGTATTAAGTGAATGTTTTTTGCAGACATGACTTTTGCATTTGTGACAACTTTGCTCTGGTTTTGATAAGCTATTATATTTTATGCACCTGCTTTTAGCATCCAGTACACACTGATAACATCTTCCCTTTTTTGTCAATTCTGTATCTTTTGGTATTTTAGTTTGTAGTGTCTTTCCAGTTAAAGTTCCCATTCCATAGTTTCATTCTTCGTTCTGTAATTTTTATTCTTTGAAGAAAAGAAGAGGGTGAGGGTCTACTTCGCGTGATCGCTAACGCGCTGTGGTGTATCATCATCACGACGCGTAGTCAGTTATATTTCTCTCATGTTTATTAATTTTTTACACATAGCAAGGGGAACCTCTTAATATCAAACTTAAATGTGTATACAACAATAAATAATTTTAAGAACATTTTTTATGAAAAGGAAATGATTCTAATTTAAGGTTTTTCAATTTGTGGAATCGAGAAATCCCCCCCCCCCCTAGGATTTCTAGGATTAAAACAGTGTATTAATGTCATGGTTTTAAACATATCCCCAGTATTGAAAAGTTTGTTGATGAGAAACGAAATCAAATATTTCATCAATTAAACTGTAACTGTATATTTAATTTCATCTGACTGAAAAATTACACATACTTCCTTATACTTTTACATTTACCTGTATATACAGGATATCCATCTATAAATGTCCAAGCAAATATCTCGTACATAGTTGAAGTTCTAAAAAAGTTAAATAAGAAAAATTTGCATGCTTTTAAGTCAGGTACAAAGTGCATGGATATTATTTTTTTTATTTGTAATGTTTTCCATTTATGAAAGTCATAAATAGTAACAATTTTTAAAAAGACATCATTTTCATATCATCCAGTTTACAAATTTAAGTTGACTTTCATAATTAGGAAAGGTAATGAATAAAAAAATAATTTCCATGCACTTTGTAGCTGATTTAAAGCCATGTAAATTTTTCTTATTGTATTTTTCTGTAATTTCAACCATTTCTGAGATATTTGCCTGGACATTTATGGACGGACACCCTATATATAAATATACATTTGTTGTGGTCTGTATGGAACGCTAGGTTTTTAATTTTGGTTTACTACATGACAAAGGTTGTTGATTACTGTCCTGTAAGATTGTGATTACAATGGATATGTACTTGAATAAATTACTATTCTGATAAATGAAACACCTGAAGACTAGCATCTATACAATGATAAGATTCTGCTATATAAGTATTTGATTATTTTTATGCATTAAGCACGTCAGATATCTTGTCCAAGTTATGCACCTCAGTCACTGTAACCGTATCCTAAACGTTATATCCGCCGTTCATTTGTACCTTTTTTCTTTTCTTTTATTTTGTATAATATTACAGAAAAATAGGAACCAGAAGTATTTACCGAAGATTTAACTAACGGAACATCTAGAAACACCAAATATACTGTATCACCAATCAATTTTCTTGAACATATGTTCTTAAATTACACATTATTTCAAAAAGAGGAAATATTTACAAATCTTGTAGTAGATTTCGATTCAGTATAAGTAGAAGATTTGATTTCAAAAGATATTTCTACCCCTCTCTATCGCACCAAAGAGATTTAAAGGTAAATGGGCTAAAAATGTGGAGCAATTACGCTTATATCAATTTATATGTTCTATAATTAATTCATGTGCATTAAATATGCACTACATTTATCCTCTTATGTAATTTATTATTTAATTTATAAGTATAACTATATTAATTTTGTATATTTTAGGCTAAAAAAAGTCTTGAAAAGTATAAATGATATACTTACATAAATAATATACATGCATATATATGTAAAAAATCTAAAAGTTACTTTTAAAAATTAGAAAAATTACAAAATCGTTTTAAGAAAGGAAACTATTAAACTCATTTCTAATCAATAAAATATTAAGCGATAATAAAAAGAAGAATTTCTACGCAGTAATTTCCTTAGAAATACGATAATTGATATAAGTGTTACTTTAAACAGCATTTTTATTTTTAATGACCCGTAGAAAATCTTAGATGCCTAGAAAATGGATAATTACTTAAAATAGATTGATGCGTAGCATTAAAAAATAATACGGAACTCCGAAACAAACTACACTATCTATTAAGGTAATCATCCGTTTAATGGTAGCTGCATAATTGGAAATAAGTGATCGTATGTACATAAAAAGTTGTATTCATCTAAAGTAAACGGCAACAAACCAAAGAATCATTATAAATTAATGGAGGAAGTAGCATCATTATTGAAAGCTGTAGTTCCATGTTTCGAATTTTTTGCGGAAAAGTTTTATCAACTACAAAAAATCATGTTTTATTTGAAAACATGTATTTACAAATTATAAAACATCACTATTTGATTGTATTTTTACAAAGGTATTGATTAACCGGTCCAATTCCCGTGCCAATTCTCAATTGCTCGACAATGAATAAATTACTTAAAAGTTAAACAAGAAGTATGTACTATTTATTATTTATTTATACATAATCCGCACCTTTCGGTTTTGGATGGCTTCCGGTTACACTTACTTATTATTTAACTATATCTAGCCTTAACCTAACCTACCCATTTACCCTATTCTTCTCTCCTTATTCTACCCTATTCTAGTTATTATTTTATCATATAGCGTCTTAGAGCAAACATAAAACATAAAACATAAAGACATGAAATTCATAAAAAACGTAAAAAACATAAAACATATAAAACAAAACGAGAACCCAGTAGCCTAACCTACTACTAGAATACATAAATCTCTTTTCCAATACTTAAATATCTACTTTTAACTATACTTAGTCCTATTGTTCTTAACTTTATCTACCGTTCTTTGGTCACTATCTTTGGTAACTATCTTTTGTTGTAAGAAGTATGTACTAATTAAACATGTTATTCACGAATGTAAAGTATTTATTATTTTGTTTAATCTTTAAGAAACGTATTCATTGTCCGCTAATTAAGAATGGGTGCGGTAATTGGGCCAGGTATTCTTACTATTATTATAGAAATTGAATTCACAGTTCTATATGCTATGATTCTTTTTTCTTGAAGATTTTCAATAATTGGACCGTTTATTTTGAAAGTGGTGCAAGTCCATTTAAAAAAAAAGAGATATCACGTAATTTATGCTTAATTCAGTGTAAACTTTTTATTTATAACTAGTTAGTATTTAATTTCTAGAAAAATTCCCATGCTTTGTCCAATTTAAATGTAGTCAATAAAAGAAATTGCGTAACCATTGATTATGAAAGTAGTGTAAGTCCAATTTCCAGAGACAGGTGTCAGGCATTACGAAAAAAGAATTTCCTGTACACACCACAGGACTATTATACTATCATAAAAGAATGTAGACAACATAATGAATTCATTTTACATGAAATAAAACGAGAGGATTTCGTTTCAACAAAAAATCTACAAAACGCAATCAAAAAACAGATAAGTAAATTGGTTGCAAATATGTTGGATGGGGTTTCTCAAAAGTGCACCATATACAGGGTGTTCGGACAACCCTGGGCTTAAATTGAAAGAGTAACTCCCTGAGACATTCTAAGACGAAAATCAAAAGTAACGATTTTGCATTTGAGGCTTTGTTTACGAGTTATAACTAGTTAAAGATATCGTTTAATCCGGACCGTTCAACGCTTGAGCATCACTGTGGACTCAGCGACGTTACCGACCGAGTTGCCTCGGTTACCCGCTCTCAAGAGTCGAACGATCCGGATTAAACGATATCTTTAACTAGTTATAACTCGTAAACAAAGCCTCAAACGCAAAATCGTTACTCTTGATTTTCGTCTTAGAATGTCTCAGGGAGTTACTCTTTCAATTTAAGCCCAGGGCTGTCCGAACACCCTGTATACTATTTTATATAAAGCATCGATGGAGAACAAAGAATCTAAGACTAAGTTTATTACATGTCTGGGAAGACCGCCAAAATTTGAAAAAATCACCCTGATGCTTTTATATCACGATGCTACGCCTATTACTTACGAAAAATATAAGGATATGGAGCAGTTATTACCCTATATGCCTCCTGTTCATCATCAATATTTTAAAACACAGCCACATGAAGAGCCTAATTTAATACCACTAATATCTTGTGTTAATTTTTCAACTATAATTAACGTTTAAAATTAAAGATATTACTTCTATTTTATATCTTATTATTATTTGTAAACAAAATTGAATTAATATGAAATATTTTAAGTGATATCTGACTTTTTAAAATTGAAATTGAACAATTTTTACAATTGACTAATTTTGAAAGTAGTGTAAGTCCATTTACAGTCCGTAAATATACATTATTTTAGTTAAATTCGTCTGATAGAAATTTCTATAATCAACTTACATGTCGATAAAACAGTAAAAACGTTGCCAGACTTGATGTAATTAATCTATATTTTTTTATTGAGAGATATGCTAACCTTTAATTTTCTCGAAACACGAGAAAATGGACTTACACCACTTTCAAAGTAAACGGTTTAATTTGTGTTTAACAGATTTCTTTGTATTTAGTCTTTATCAATCCCATTATTAATAATCATTTTTAAGTAATATCTGACGATTACGTTTAGGAACAGATTGAAAATACAAATATCAATAAGCATATATGTACTGTGTATAATATTTATGCGAGTATATACTTTTCCTATTGTAAACTTAGAATACTGTGAATAACAATATCATGTATTATACGTACATACATGAATTCATCTCGATATTCGCCATAATATAATTCAATCATGTGATCGTCAACTGTATCGTTAGGGATGGACAACATTTTGAGGATTTGTAATATAAACAATAAGTGCATGCCATCTTGACAATAAATAAAATTTGATTTCTTGTAAAATTGGGTATCTTCAGTGTTTAAGGTTATCTAAAAGTCATGTATCAGGCATGTACGAATGTATTTTTGCAAAAAAGAATTACAAATTAAAATAGTTTCTCTCTACAGCATTCATCCTTTAAAATCATTTATATTGTATCATACAATGAAGTCATTAACGCGATCTCCTTCAGTTGAAGCATTCTGTATATTATCCACTTAACAAAAATAAATTTTTGTTAATCACATTTTTCATTAACTGTAACACAAAAACCGTAAAATCGTGTGAACTGTTAGATCAAACATCTTACACTATATCATGTTATGATATTACGTCACTATTATATTCAAGATCTTTAAATGTTAGAGAAGAATCTAGCTTATTCTAAATTACGTAATCGTTTCGTGGAACAGTGTTAACATCGTTCAATTAAAATGTTTTGAAAACCTTTAAGAACTACTTCCATTTCACTATACAGTATTTGTTTTATACGAGTGTTACGCCATCTTTCTCTTTCGCTTGTTCCTTTTCGCAATGACGAAAGGTTATGCTGTTTTATGATTTGGGCAATCTACGAGCTCGGCGTTTATTTCTTTTCTCAACTAGATGTTGAGAAAAAAAGAGAAATCAAGAAGCGTAACGATGAGCAGAAAATTCGGTAATTATTTTATCCGTACACAATTACCCATAAAATTTCATTCGTGTTAATTACAATTTATATAAAAGTATATTAAAAAAAGTCGATACAAAAATGTTCGCAATTATTATACTCTGACTCATATTATTATACTCTGTTCTGTATTATTATACTCTTTCATGTAATCATTTATTTTTTGATATTTTTCATTTGCTGTTGCACTAGCTCGATCACATTGCTGACTAAATCAATCTTATAAAACTTGTAAACTAGTTCATTAATGAAAACAAGTTAATACAAGAAAAAAGAATGGAGAAAAAGCGGTATAAATATCGAGTAGTAACAAGCAGATTTTATAAACCGAGGAACCGTTAATTGGACAAATTAGCCTTTTACAGATAAATAGATTCTTGCCGATCCACTCAGGTGATGTAATGATTACATAGCTATTCCAGCTTGGGAAATTTCAGTTTCTTGATTCTTTCACTTTAAAGATGTCGTTTCGTCCTCGTTTTTAGGCATGGGTTTACAAGAAATATGAAAGAGTGATACATAATGTGTATAATTGGAAGATGAAATAAAATTTCTATTTAAACGATTTAACACTAGAACTACCGACAATTAAAGTGTACTTATTTGCATGGAAGAAATAAAATTGAAAATTACATGAAAAAATGCCGAATGCATAGAAAACAAATCTTTATTCATATCTTTCGTAGAAAATCATAGTAAATTTTAGAAACTTTATTAAAATCTGGATTCTACATTTAATTGATATATATGTATATAATGTATACCACCGACTAAAAGTTTGGAATCATTTGCAGATTTCTATCAAAATCGAACATTTTTATAAATTCTGCGCTGACGAACTGCTTGTATAGTAGGTATTAACAAGAGTTAAGATATTTTAGTACTTTCTTATACTAAAAATACTCTTGTATAGATTACAATTCCAATTTAAAGTAACGCTAGACGTGAACCTCCCTACAACCTAAAATAATAATCTGTTTTCACGTTATATAGGGCTATCTGATTGGTTTGTTTATCTAATGAGAGTTTAGTACTATAGTATTATACGCCGATTGGTTGACGTTGATACTGTAAAGAGGTATAAAAAACACATTTCCTATACATTATTATCATTCTTGTTCACGAAGGTATTTAACTGAAATCAGCAGTTCACATTATACTCCAATATTTAAAAATGATAAAGACGATACAGATTACTGTTGAAAGCAGAAGTGCTATTATAACACTTAGAAAAGAAGGTTCTTTTTGCAGAATATTGCAAGCAAATTGAAAATATTATAGAAGGGAGTTCAGAGTACGGTAAAGTGATTCGAGAGTTTAACCCTTTCGCTACTACGGGTGACTGTAGTTACCGGCCACAAGATGCCACCTATACACGACGGGTGACTATAGTCACCCTATCATCTATCATAAAAATGGAGCCAAAAGTCAAGTGTTATCCGTGTTTTGAGGAGTTTTATACGAAATATGATTATTAAAAAGTTATTGGTCAACAGTATGTTATAATTATAGTTATTATTTTGTTGTATAATATAAAAATATTAATTGTATTATTGAATTAAAAATATGTTCATGGAAAAATTATGAACATGAATCATTTTGCTTCTAAAAGTAATGTTTTTGAGACAAAAGTCTTGGTCCTGAATGCTGAAGACTACGTTTAATGTTCGTACTTTCGGCACGGTACTTCCGTTCTACGCAAGACACTCCGCGGCGAGGCCCGCCGTAGCAAAAGGGTTAAAAGATAAACCACAATCAGGAAGACCTAGGATAACGTCGTAGGCCGAGGATATTAGAATAGTGATTATTTGCAAAGGAATAGACGGTTAACGGTCCCACGAATTCGTGCTAATTTTAATAACAGTACATTAAATAGTAGATCGACTTCAGTATCTCTGACCACAGTGAAAAGACCACTAAGAGCTGGAGATTTAAACGGCCGCATAAGGTCAGGAAAGCACTGCTTTGATAAAAAAAAATTGCAAAATGGGGTTGAATTGGGCGAAAAGTCACAAAAATAGAAGATTTGAGGATTGGAGTAGAATCCACTGGATTGACGAATCCAAGTTTGAGGTATATGGGTTTCACCGCAGAACATTTGTCCTTCGATGTGTAGAATAAAAAATGTTGGCAGAATGTATTGTACCAACTGCCAAATATGGCGGAGGCTCAATTATGGTGTGGGAACATTTCTCGACCGTTGGAGTAGAAGAATTGATAAAAGTAAAGAATAGAATGAGAAAGGAGGACTATAAGCGCAGATACTTGAGTAACATGCGCTGCCATCAGGTTGCCATTTAATAGGTCAAAATTTCATTATGCAGCAGGATAACGACTCTAAGCACTCATCTAAATTGTGTAAAGTGGGGTTTTGAAGAACATGAGTTGGTCACCACAGCCACTAGATTTGAACCCAGTTGAGCTTTTAAGGGAAGAGCTCGATATGAATATCCGATTCAACTCCCTAACATTGAAGGAATTCCTATGGCAAATACTACAAGAAGCGTGGAAGAATATAAAATTTGAAACAATTAAAAAGCTCATTGCCAGGATGCCTAGAATATATCAGGCAGTTGTTAGCAAATGCAACTTTTTCGATGAAAAAGCGATTTAAGAAAAGTATCTATTTCTTTATGAAAAAAGCGAAAGAAAATGTAAAAAATGTTATTTACTAAACGTTTTGATAAATAAAATGTTCTCAATTCCTATAAAAATATCTGAAGTTACTAATTGAAGCACCTAGAAAAATGTATGTAAATGCAATAGCAAAGAAGTAGTTTAAGATAATAACATGAACCGAGACATCTGAAAAAATTCGTCAAAGAAGGTGTTCTAATATCATCAATAATAATAATATACTTTCAAACGTTTTTCCTACAATTCTACACTACATCATCGAACAAGCTTTCCAAAACAACAAAATCAGGACCATATCTAAAGTATCGTTTTTGAGAGCTGGCATCCGCGAACTAGGATTCACGCACATATTGAGATTTAGACGTCAAATATTCGTCAATCCGGAAGATGTAAACAAAATACCGGAATTTTTCACTGTCACCTACGAGGAAATAACATACAGAATTTTCGTAACCACCGACAAATACAGCTGTTTCCGCTGTAACAAAATAGAAATAGAAGAGAAATGAAATTTACACTCAAATCACCGATAACATCAACTGCTCTACATAATCACAGATATAAATAGATCCTATGGCTGCATCCCACCACAACACCGTAACTAGAGGCGATGAATCCACCATAGAAAAGTAACAAGAACAGTATAAACACGAACCCAGGTAACAAAAGAACTTTCTCATCATCTACTGTTAGTCTGAAAAATCTCAGTACTGATGATAATTCAAATCAATTTGTTCCAACACAAATTAACACCCAAATTCTTGAAGTTCTGGAAATAAAAAAGAAAAGGACTAAGTGTATCAAACTACTAAACGACCTTACCAACAAAATAAGCAGCATTCTTGGACCAGCAAAAACTATGGTTAATGATCCACAATCACATTACCCCCTCAACTATAATCAACTTATCAATCTCATTGAAAATACACATAGTGTCCAAGATCCCTACAATATAGCACTAGACTATATCCAAAATATACCAGCCTTAATCCAAATGCTAACAGAAATGTACCCCTGCTTGAAAGAGAGAAGCATAAAAAATAAAATCCATAGACTCACCAAAAAACTGAAACACAAACTAATAGATCTCCCCATGACCTCCACACATAATACATCGGATATCTGTACCCCGGCAACAACCGATAATGAATCAGAAGATGAATACAAAGACCTTCCTGCCAAGTTAACTATTTATAACGTAATCTCTCAACCACTCTCCTTATACATTCATTTAAACTTACTAAATCCCACTGTCATTGTCGCAATGATCACAATTTTGCCATGGAATTTAAATCGTTTTTCCGCTCGACTGCCATACCTACGAGTACTCTTGATCAAATACCAATCAGATGTAGTCTGTTCACAAGAAACCCATCTTAAACCCCTCCAAACAATGTAAATAAAAAACTTCACATCGTTTGTTAAAAACCAAAACTCACAAACTGCTAGCGGAGGAGTAGCCATATTACTAAACAACTCATTGTTCAGCGAACGAATTCAAACCAATACAAACATAGAGACAGTTACGACAAAAATACATTTACCATTGAATTTAAATCTCTGTAACATATATACACCGAATAGCTACCAACTAATCTTAACCCTTTGCACTCGAAATTCTTTTTCATTCATATTACCAGTAACTCGAAGCAATTTCAGTGGAAAGATCTTATTCACGTATAAGTAAATGATATACGCATTAAAAAAAAAGTCATTGTTGATTTTGGATACAAATGTTATAATATATAAAAAAACCAAGAGCGGAATATCTTATACACAATTTGTCTTCGTCCTTCTGTTATGAACTGAAAGTTATTTGCGTTGTTTCCATAGCGGAGCCCTCGAGTTTGAAGACAAATTTTAAATGGCTCCACTCTGGAGCCCTCGAGTGCAAAGGGTTAATAACAAATTACCGAAACTCCTTATCTTCACCGGAGACTTCAATAGCCATAATACACTTTGGAGCTCAAAGAAAACTGATGCAAGAGGGAAAACTGTTGTGGAGGTCCTACTAAACCACGATTTAATTGTGATGAATGACCAAAGACTGACACATTTTAACGTAACTAACGGAACCTTCAGCATAATAGACCTAACCCTATGGAATGCTAATATTGCATACAAATGTGAATGCGAAACCATCCCAAACCTATTTGACAGTGACCACCACCCAATTTTAATAAAAATACAAACAAACAGATCAGCAAACCTCGTTCTACCAACTCCTAGATGGAAATTCGAATTCGCAAATTGGAGTGAATACCGTAGGCTGATCGAGCTTAACGTCCCACCCCTTGACACTAATAACAACGCTAACTCACATAGCATAGAACAAACAATCAAAGAATTCATTTCTGGCATAACACATGCAGCCAATAACTCAATCCAAAAAACAAATCCTAGATCGGATGAGAAAGCTCTACACCGTATCGTGGTGGAATCAGAAATGCGAAGACGCAATAAAAAAAACTATAAATATGCTCTTAATAGGTATAAAACCCAAAAAAACAACTGAAAATTGGATACAATTCAAAAAACATAGAGCAAATGCAAGGAAAATTATAATAAAATGCAAGAAATAGTCTTGGATACACTTCCTATCCACAATAAATAGTTCTACCCCTACTAAAACGTAATGGCATAAAATTAAAGCCATACAAAACACCTACGTAAATAGGAGATCACTACCTTAATAAACCCTGACAAATCCATAAGCAACAATTACAAAGTTATAGAAAACTTACTAACTCAGACATTCGACAAAAATTTCAACGATTTAAACTTATAAAACAAATCCTCTTGTATTTTAAGAGATACACTGATTGACTTTGGGGTTATTTTCCACACCCTTAAAGGGCGATTAGTCCGAATGAAGCGTACTGTTATTCTTGCCTTGGATCACTGTATAATCCCACAAAGTTTCATTTAAATCCGTGATTAATAGTTCGCGGTATTTCCTTGTTAGAACCAGTCAAGTCATTCATCGACAATTGATACTTACGACACCCGTTAACGGCTGAGATTTGGCATTAATTGATAAGATCGGTGAAACAATGCCAATGCAACAATAAAATTTATGAACGTATTCGAGATTTCCCACCGTAATATGCTTTAGTACCACAAGATATCAACAACAAATTAATGAAAGCGTTAACTACACGTTTTTATTTCTCACTTCCACTTTTTTTTCTTCTCAATTTGTTCGACCTGCCGTATAGAACGATTCCGAGCAATATTTGTATGATAAACCTTTTATTACAGTTATAATAAAGCTTTATCAGAAATTTTGTTTATTAATGACTATTTATTAATGAAAATATTATACAGAAATTACATATCATATTTGTCAGATTCTTTTGATTAAAATTAGACTAAAAACGACTCTATTTAGATCATATTTACTTATTTAATAAACTGTAATATATTATTACACATTATTTGTTAAATGAGTAAATATCATTTAAATCATGTCATATTTGATCTTGTCTTACAAATATGTTGGTGAAAAATTCATTAAAAAAGGACCAAACATATAGAAAAATATAATTATATTAGTGTTGCAATTGATCGCTTCGACGTTCGATTCTCTTTTCTCTTTCGCTAACAATCTTTAGAATTTTAGGATCGATTGTGAATTGGTATTAAAATGCTGGTATTAACAATGATAAACTATTTATTACTAGTTAACACAAACTCTCAAGAAGACGACTTTGAACAATACAAATAAATCACGAGAAGTGCGGAAGTACATGCAAAGGCGGCTAGCTGCTAACTAATTGTTTTGGCATCCGCGTTTCGGCTGTCGTCGAAAAAAAGACGCGACAAAAAAGTTTCAGGAACCTGGAAAGGAGCTAGGTAAAATCCCTAGGACCACTTAGCTACGCTGGTCCTCCGGTATCGGCAATAATGATAAGTACACTGATTTATTGGCTCAGGTATAAGGATGGTTATACGTACCCAACAAATCTTTTTCTAAATTCGGTGCTAACAGTGAAATGTCGACAGGAGTATTGAATTTGTTGTCCCCTCGATCATGAATGTAATTTTCAGTACCGAAACTTTCATCGGGGGAATAGTGTACTTGGTATGCACTTATTCAAGCTAGAAAACGCATATTAACTTAGGGAACTAATAGATAATATAAAAAGTCTACCTATCTTTATATAAACTACACGTAAAAAAAAATTACAAAGATATAAATTTAATCAACGATGTAATTTTTTTTCCAATTATTTGTTATTGTTGTCTTACTACATACTGACATCTAGTTCAAGAATGTATCTACTGCAATTTTTATTGTCTAGTCATGTTCCACGTAGAAAACTGGTTTCTATAATTTTTAAGTAAGTTCTTATCACTCAGCTCACAGGAAACATACTTTCTTAGTTTCGACGCGTTCGATTACTTCTAAATAGCAGTATGTGGTAGAATTACATATTCTCGATTTAATAACTGTATTTGATGGACATTCGTAGAGTTTCTGATTTTTGAGTCCAGAGTCATCATTATGAAATCTCAAAAACCAGCTTCTCAGCTTCGATCTTCAGTAAAACAAATATTTGTAATTATTCAATATAAGAGGAAGCACTCCAATAAACATGATCCTGACCTTGACGTATATTGTCGAGGACACTCCGCTATGTAAATTCCAAGAGGTTTTAGTTATCGCTCGTTAAAAGGTCAATAACAACAAATATTATTATAACCTTCTTTGATGTAACGTAATACAAAAACGTAATGGTTTTTTGTTTCATACAGTATTAATCAGCAATCTAAACCATAAATTCAATGGACTAATTTGTTGTTCATTGACTTTTACGCATAGTCCTGATATAGGCATAATGACAGTTTCTCCATTAAGAAGATCTCCTAAAACCTTATTTATGGTCAATTGGCCATTTTCTTTTTAATTTTCTGATATTCGGTACCTTAATAAGTGGCCTGATGAGTAGATGTATATGTCCATCAAGTTCGGCGAAATGTCTCCTACTTCTGTCACAAATGATGTCTATGACAAAACGGGTGCCCAAATCGTTAAGTATCGTTTCATTGCAAACGTACCATAGAGCATTTGCCATCAAGCGAAGTATCATAGATTGAGTTCTTTGGATAGTAGCAATGTTCGACTTGATAGCACTTTCCCATAGTTCTGAACCTTAGCTCCATGTCGAAATTAGTATTGTTTTGTATAATAGTACTTTACTTTCCAGAAATAATTTGGATTTTTTGTCGAATAACCAATATATGGTTTTGAATTTTTGGCCCATCTGTTTCTTTTTTTTTATAATGTGTGTTTTCCAAGTTAGTTTATTGCTGAAATGTAACGACATCAAGTGTCAATAGATGTTCTCCACAGGGATAATATCTATGTACTAATCAACCACACCCGATACTACAATTTACCGAATGTCCTTACTGGACAAATTGTAAAGACTTTTGGAGATACTAAAAAAAAACATACATTATCTTCATACCTGGTCCTTATTATAATTAAATACTTGAATAAGTGTACCATATATTTTTATTCTATAAAATTTCATCAATGAGCGTTCGTATATTATCGTAATATTTTCGTATTACTCTACGTAGCAATTACCAACGTTTGCTGCGATATATTTGCAGGTAAAATTTGACGACCGTAGCTCGTGTGACTTGCCCTCCATAAAACAATCGAATACTATACTCGTGTGATCCCAGTTTTGATATTGTATGCAAGGAATATACTACTTATGTATACTTATATGCGAGTATCCTTCAGTTATCGAAAAATCGTTTATTTCTAGGAATGCTGCTTTATAACAGATATAACTGAGAAATTATTTTCAAATTCCCAAACTTTACATTGAATTCATACAAACGGATAAAATAAGAAAAATAGTAGATAAATAGTAGTATCATAAATTTCTTTTAATAGATATACTTTTACACTATACAATTCAAAGGAACAACTATTATACGTTCACATTTTTAATTTCTAACCTCTAAAATAGTTTCCTTAAGTTTATTTATTTCATTATTCTTTCGACCACTTTATCCATTGTCAATAAACGGTTTTAAATTTCAGTCATCACAAATTTCAGTCAAACTTTTTCATAATTATCTTCAATGATTTTTTAATCTCTTCAACTTTCCTTGAAACATTTATGAACATCTATGACAGAAATATATGAATAAGTACTTGACGATTGTTTATTAACATTTTGACCGAATGAGGAAATCTCCCATTTTGTCCTCAACAAAGCGTTGCAATTGATTCTGTTTGCTTTTCTTATTAGTTAGTCTTGAACTAGTACTGTTCATAAATTTTTCAAAATACAATTTTTAATAAATTCAACATCAGCTTAGGACCAACTAATAACAAAAGTAAATAGAATCAATGGCACTGCTTTGTCAAGAAAAAAATGGGAGATCTCCGCATAGTCCTGATCGGCTAAGTGTTAAACAACTTAGTGGTTTCCATCAATGTTTTGTTTTTCTTCCTATCACCAAGAAATAATACATAAAGGGATTCTATGTAAGCAGTATTGAATTTTGTAATTCACAATGGGTGCGCAACAGAAGTTTTGAAGAACTTTGAAAAAACCGTTTGTCAAAGTGCATTAGTATATTATAAATTGAAGTTACTGTAGCTAAAATACGCTGTTAAAAAGTTAGTTCGAGAACAAAATTATTTTTCTCTTCGTAACATCATAAACCTCGCTGAGAAGTGTCTTGTTAAAAAACTTCCTTTCCAACGCGTTTGCAATGCTCTCTTTTGTAAAGCAATTAGTTTTATGAGATTCTGTTCCGTTTTCTCAAGACTCCGTTTCACATACAGATCTGATAAAAAACCTTTCCTCTGCCACAGGTGATCTAGATACCCATTACGCTTACCTCAAGTCACTTATATTTCTTTGCAACTTTGTCATATTACGAACTTCTTGAATATTTAACTTTAACGATTTGTAAAGATAATTTTTACTTTTCGACATTTTAAAATTTATAAATTTATAAATGTAAGACTGTACAACATATTCTAATATTATTTTATCGACTTCTGTTCTTTGAAACGACCCAGAGATTAACCGGAGAAATCTTTTTTCAAGCTGTAACTTCAATTCTTTTGTTAATTATTTTATTATCAAAACATATTCTACAACATTCAAATTATATCTCAAAATGTTTTTAGTTTAATGTTACTGTTACTTTTTAAATAACAGTGAAAAATGAAAATTGAATTAGGTTTAGAGTAACCGTCACAACGAACAGTTTATGGAACTTTGTTGGGTAAATTGGAACCCCGTAATAAAAATAATGTTGCGATTGTTTAATTATTGATTAAAATAATTTCAAGTATTAGTGTTAAACCGAAGAGTTTCCTCTAATTTTTTTGGATAACGTAAATTTTGAATTTTTCAATTGTAGATACTTTTCATGAAATATATATATATATACTATTTGAAAGGTACAGTGAGTGTAAAAAATATTCGTACACTGGTACAACTTTGACTTCTATTCGTTTATATATAGCAAAAACATACATTTCAACCGATTTCTTTTAAATTTTTCTTCTGATAGCATTAAAATCGGAGAAAATCGGACTTCTACTTTTTAAAAATTCAGGATATTTTATAACTTTCAGTTATGAAAATAAAATGACAAAATATTTGCCAATAGTGGGATCATTTTTGTATAATGAAATGGACTGTATAATTAATAAAAAAAAACAAAATAAATACTATAAGAAAATGTAGAAGTTCTCTATTTGTGCAATTTTCAACAAAGTTAATTATTAATAATAAAAAGGTTTGAATGTGTAAAGTTGTTTAAAATATATTGCTGAACAAAATGAGTTTCCAATCAAATGTTTAACTTTTATAAAAAATTATTATTTTTGTTTTATAACATTTATGAAATGTACGAACACTTTTTACGCATAAAACTTCACATTCCATCGCAGTTTTTCTAATTTTTAACCACTTGCGCTATAAAGACGTGCCACGCACGTCGAGATGCTTATGTTCCAAAACCGCCAGCGACATGTATACAATGTTGATAGGTATTTGTCGCAAAAACAAAAACGACGTCCGCCACGTCAAGTAACAGTTGGGAAGAAATGCCTTGTGGCATTACATATTCCCAGCTGTTTTGAAATTTACCATACAAAAGTAGATTGTTAATTAATAAAATCTTATTGTTGTTGTGAATATTTATTCATATCCGTGTAAATTCTTTATGTAAGATCCTACCAACGCGTTAAGGCACTGGTTAAAGATTTGCGCTCGCAGACGCGGTGCAATGTAAGCTTTTTTAATGAAGTCGAAAAATAATTCCCCTACTGAACTACTGAAAGTTTTGACATGCCCTTGTGGATTTTGTGAGTAAGCAGGTTTGATGTCATTCAACATTTTGAAAAGTGACTGAAGTTTTGATTTTCAATTATCCGCGACAAACAAGTTTTCCTGCGCCCCACGAGGTAAGCGTTATAATACATGTTGATACGGTCCTGGGTTCTCCCGTGCGCGGCGAGCCCAACGGCCGGCGCTGCAGCCGGATTGGCTAATTTGGGCAATCTTTAACTGCTAATAATTAATTAACGAAGCGTTTAACGAAATTTCGTCACTCTTGATTTTCGTCTTATTTCATCGTCTAGAACCCCCCATTTTATTTAAGTCCATAGGTAGATTAACACCCTGTATATCGTAGAGCGCGGCTCGGCTACCGAAAGTTAAATCGTAGCGCAAGTGGTTAAGTAATAATTTATGAAAAATATACTGTATTTTTATATACTACAACACGGTTTTATTGATTAATGTATGTTTTTGCTACGTATAAACGATAAAAGTCAAAGTTGTACTAATGTACGAATATTTTTTACATCCACTGTATATTTACATCAATGTAACGAAAAATTTTCATGCCGTAACAAGAAGTTCGATAAAGTTTTTTAATTACTCATAAATACAAATACAAGCTCAACATGGAAACTGGGTTCGCATTATAAAGGTAGTATTTGCATGTTTTGCTCTTATAAATATTCAGAGGATAACATAATAAAATGAATTACGAGTCTATAACATATGCATTAAATATAAGAATGAATACTATATTTGTGATATTTGTTAATAACATTATATAAATAATAATATGCAAAAGATAATAACAAATTTACTAATCGTTATATTTAATACGGAGTTAGAGTTCTACATACGTATATTAGTAGTATCAAAACCTTTGATTGGAAAAATTCATTTCCGAAGATTAGGATAATTAAGTTAATTAGCTCGTTAGATTAACCCTGGATTCATAAACATTCGTCTCACAGACCGCGCAAAATACGTAAACACTTGTAACTTTTAAAGTGAAAGAGACAGAAAGATGAACTTCGATTGCTCAGAATAACTATTGTTCATCTTAATTTTAGAAAATTAATAATTAATAAACAACTTTTCAGATTCAAAGTGTGTTTTATTGCTCCTTGTGTTCTATAAAACAAAAATCATCAATATAATATGTTCGTCTGAGAGACGAATGTTTATGAATAGTGTATCTCCTATGCGTGTTTATGAATCTAGGGTTAAGGAATGGAAATATACTACATGGGCTGAAAAGTCCCAGGATTTTTAATAAAAACAAGCGTTTTTTGGGCAAAGTTGTATTTATTCCTCAACATAGTTGCCTTCGAGGTCGATACACTTGCTATAGCAGTTTTTCAACATTTCGATGCCCTTTTTGTAGTACGAGACGTCCAAGCTTTCGAAATACGCCTCGGTTTCCGCGATGACTTCTTCATTCGATGTGAATCTCTTTCCCTGGAGTCACTGTTTGAGGTTTGGGAACAGATAATAGTTGCTGGGAGTCAAGTCTGGAGAATACGGTGGGTGAGCAACCAATTCGAATCATAATTGTTTCAATTTGGCCATCGCTTTCAAGGACGTGTGTGACGCTGCGTTACTGTGATGGTACACTGGTCGTTTTTTATTTATTTCGTCGTTCAGTTTATCCAATAATACTCTCCGGTAACTGTTTTACCCTTCTGGAGGTAATCGATGAAGATTATGCCATTCGTATTCCAAAAAACGGAGGCCAAAACCTTCCCGGCCGAGCGTTGGTCTTTTGGCCGCTTTGGTCGGGTTTCGTGGCTTTTCAACCTCTCTGCCGACTTCCTATTGGACTCAGGCGAATGGTAATGGACCCACGTTTCATCCATTGTCACAAAACATCGAAAAAAGTCCGCTTGATTACGCTGTAACAACGCCAAACCGGCCGTTGAATCATCAACGCGCTGCTGTTTTTGGTCGACGGTCAGCAAAAGCGGCACCCATCGCGCAGATAACTTTTTCATGTCCAAAACATCGTGCAAAATGTATCTCATCCGTTCTTTTGAAATGCCAACGGCTTCAGCTAACTCGCGCAACATTACTTTTCGATCATTTAAAACGCTTCGATGCATTTGCTTTACGATTTCCGCATTCGTAGTCTCTTTTGGCGTTTCAGAGCGAGGTGCGCCTTTGGTGCTTGTACGAACCATTTTAAACTTACTAAACCACCTATAAACTGTTATTCTCGAAGGTGTAGATGTGGGATAACAATTCTTCAACCATTTCATTGATTGTTCAGGAGTTTTTTCCATCAAAAAACAATGTTTGATCAAGATACGATATTCCTGTTTTTCCATTTTGTTTACGAAGACTATGGTAGCGACACTTAAACGACACTTAAACTTCACACATAAACTAGTGACAGATAGACCTCTCAAAATGAATCATGCTCATTTTCTCAGTGGCACTACCATTGAAAAATCCCGGGACTTTTCAGCCCATGTAGTAGTACTAAACTCGGTTTGGAAAATCTTAGTCACAGGGGGAAAAGAAAATGTCTCGAATTTGTAAAAGCGTATATTACTAAGGATTAAAGGTTTTAGAATATCATATTCAGCGATGAATGCAAATTTACTGTTTTTACTACCGATGAAAATATAAAAATTTGTAGATAATCAAAAGGACAAGTGAAGTCCAAAAATTTACTTCCAACGTTTAAACACGGAGGTGGCAGCGTGATGGTGTGATGAGTGCAACGGAAGTTAGAAATAGTGTTTATTGATGGCATTATGGACCAGAATATTTATCTTAACATTTTGAAAGAGAATTTGAATGAAAGTGTCAGAAAATTACATTTCGAAGGGTTGTTTATCTTCCTCCCAGCAAGGTAACGACCCTAAATATATAACTCTTAAAGGATTGGGTACTGTACAATGTTCCGAAACAGCTGTATACTACTCCACAATCTTTTGACATTAATGTAATCGAACATTTGTGGGGATATATGAAAAGAAACTTGAGAAAATACAATAATTAAAAATAAGGAAGACTTAAAAGCTAACATATTGTTAAAAACGGGAAAATATTAGAACAATGCAAAAGAGAATTCAAGAAATTGTAAAATTAAAAGAATGGCTCGGCTGACCTCGAATTAACAAATTATAAATAATAATGCTACATGTACGGAGTCGTTTTTGACCTCATTTTTGTTAAGTTTGATTTTTCCTTTTGTTTATTTGTTAAGAAATGGATGTAACACCGTTTTTTGTACGGTTAATAAATGTAATGTTTGTGAACATAACAACGAAAAAATTATTTATTTATTACTATTTACTTTAAAATTATACAATATAAAATAAAATTATATGCGGTGTACGAAGACTTTCTTGACTGACTGTAAGTACAGTATATTTGTTTATGAAGAATGACATAAAAGTAACAAAAAAATAAAAAATAAATTGGATTTTACCATTCAGAAACCTCTTGGGATTATTTATTTTATATAAATAACAGTGTTATAAATTTATTTCAGTAGTAATGCTATTTTTATTGAACAATTTTTTTCATTGCAAAATGAATAAATTTTGAATGTACATATTTCAGCTAGTTGTACTGTACTCTGTTGTAGAACGTTTTACAAAAAAGAACATGGATATTCTTTTTTTATTCATGTTTCTTCTACAACTTATAAATTATTTACTTCAGTCGCTAAAATTAATAGCTCTATGCTAATATTAATTTATAGGACTTTAGTCCTGTTTTACTTTTTTCCTTATGCATTTGCATGTATTTGAATAAAGTGTAAACTTTGTCACTAAATGTAATTACGTAAATCTTTTTCTAAGTCTAAGATTAAAAAATCTTCCTGCGTATAATAAAATTATGAATATTCAATACAATGAATATTCGTTTTCTTGATACATTTTTTATGATCTTGTTAATTTACAATCTGTAACAATCTGTCTGGATGTTTTATCGTTTTGATACAATCAACATGTGAACATTGTTTCATTCGATGATATATGGGTGTCTGCAAGCTACGTTATCGTTAAAAAATTAAGATATTAGATCGTTTAACTATTTTGCCCAATGATACTCGTTTTGAACATATTGTTTGTTATAGATAGTTTGGGTGGTATTTGTAAGTGAAATAAATTTTATTTCTGTTTTAACCAATTTGATTTCTAGATCTGTTCGAGGATCCTCACTATAGATGTACATTGGTACACAGTCATCGGCAACTGTACGTAGTATTTTGGATTACAACACAATTAAAGTATTTATATTATATTTTTTTAACGTGGCTACCAGCTGGTTTTTCCAATGAATGGGTGCCATATGCTTACATATGATGATTGTAATTATCATTTTATAGAACAGAGTTTTATCAATTTAACTGGGTATGTCTATTGTATGTCTTCTTTTTATCTTTATTTATTATATTTTCTTTTGAATATAACGCTTATACTACGTTAACTTAGTGTCTAGATGTATTCCAAAGTACTTCACTACATTTGTTTGAAATACATTTTTATTGTTGAAAGTCAGTGACAGAGGTTTCTTCATGTTTAACGTAAATGTAATATAGTCGGTTCTGTTTATTTTTATTTTTCATTTGATGGACTAGTATTCCGCTTTGTGTATGATGTCTTACAGTCAGGGCTGGCGCAAGGCAGATTCTGCGTGTTCGCCGGAACCCGGCCCCGTGGTCTACGAAAATTATCCAATTAAAAAACACCGACTTTAATTAACTTTTTACAGAATGATGATACCATTAACAGATGCGAGACATTTTTTTAGTAGCGATGATTCAATTTAAAGAAGTGACAAAAATCATCAAAGATTAGTGTAACTCCATAAAGTCCTTGTAATCTGAAAACTACTTTAGATAAAAAAATCCAGTCATTAAACTACATCAATAGTTTTTTGTAGAAGTCATATACGATTATAGATTTTTCTTTTTCATTGAATTTTTAGCCCCTTAAAAGCGAATTAGCCAATTCAATCGATTTAGATGCTATTATAAAAGATTCAGCGTCGAAAAAAGGGAGAAAAATTATTTAATATTATTGTTGGATTGTATTATTATTTAATTTAATATGCAACAGCATTTGCAAATAAATAATTCCTCATTGTAAAATTTAAGCGTAGGATTTGAATGTGTATTCAGGCCCCGCAAAATTTTTGAACCCGGCCCCCCAAAAAGTCACGTCGGCCCTGCTTACAGTATTTCGGATGCTATTGTTGAATCTTTGTGAATAGCAAGAATCGCTATATTACCTACAAATGTTGACAGACTTGATTGAAGACTAGTGGAAATGTTTGTAGAGTACGAATATCACAAATATCACAGCGTATACAGGATTAATCCTACTATGCACTTCCTTGTAGAACTCCTGCATTTATTATAAACATATAAGAGATTTCATATTGAATGTTATCTACAAAAGTTCGATCAATTAAGCAGGATTTAATAGATAATATCCTGGAGGAAAGCCTTTTACTAGTTTGTATATCAAATCTTTATGTCACCCTTTATGTATCAAAGGATTTATTTATCATAATTATTGAAGGTTTTTTCAATGTTGAGAAAATCAAATTGATGTTTCAGTATTAATTTTTTGCCTAAAATAATTGTTACGAGCCTTCGATGAATGATGTTCTTTGATACTTTTGATAAGGTTGAAAGAAGCGAAATGAATTTGCAAGATGTGATTTGTTATGGATCTTTTCCACGTTTTTGCAGCATGACAATGTCACGAGATAAATTATCGATGATTCCGTAAAATATTAAGGGTACGAACACAAAATATAACGTTTGATTCCTTGTTGCAGACTGACTGCTCTTTATTAGGCGCATGGATTTTTATATAGAGAAAACAGGGGTCCTATGTGGTTTTTGTCACGAAGTTGTTAGTAATAGGGAATTGTGCGCAATTGTTCGGTTCGACTGATCCCGGAATTGAATGAATGTTTGAAGGATTGCGCTGTATCTCCCGCCAATTAATTTTGGGCGACTGGTTCACGGGACGTCCGAATGTTGACGTCTTCTACAATTCGATTGTAAGAAGTGACGCACAGTGGTTCGAATCGCCCAAAACACAAACTTAATTCAAATTTTCAAGTCCGTTGGAATTCTACGAAATTTTAACCATAATTTCTTATATCCATGGACTAAATTTTGTCATGCAAGAGAGTTGCCATAAGTCATTCAGAATTACTTGAGAGAGCTTTGAAAACCAGAAAAAATGCAGGTTCTAAAATCATTACACTTTTCTTCTAAAATTTCATAATTTATGTCGTTATATCTTTATAGGGGTAGGAACTTGAGCAAATCTAAGTAGGTCATTTTAAAGAGTGTTCTTTCAACTATAAGAATATGTATAAATTTTTGGAATATATATATATTTTAACCTCTGAAAAATATCGTAAAAGTCCCTATGTTTTCTCGTTTTTTTTCATTTACTGACGATTACAAAGCGAAGGTTACGAGAGGTTACGACGAATTTTGTATGAGAGCATTCGTTGGAACCTGCTGAAAATATATACAAAGGAATTTCTTGCGGAACCTTGCAGACCTAAGAATTATAACAATAAATACATAGTTAAACGCTGAAATCTCTTGATAACCGTTATGCTTCGGGTCGTTATGTTTCGATGTTTCCTTTTGTATTATAATCGGAATGGTAACTAAAGTACAACTATATTGAGGTATTTTGAAATGTTGTTAGCCACTTTAATTTATTCCGCTTACTATTATAGTGATTTCGCGAACAATTAATAGTGGATATGAAATAAAAACAGAAGAATTTAAAAAATACTGCTTACGAACTGCAGAAAGATACATAGAATTGTACAATTGTAATTACATGCCGGTCTTTGCACTTAAAATTCTAACTCACAGATTGAACATTATTGAAAACGCTATCATACTCATTGGAGCACTTTCCGTAAAAGCTTGAGAAGCAAACAACAAATACATGAAATATTATAGAGAACACCATACTCAAAAAATATCGCGGTTGTAGTCAAACGATCTGTTTCGCCATTTAATTCAAAATTTGGTATTATTTATATTTTTTTTTTGCATTTTAAGTGCTCTAATGATGATGAGGTTATTGTTATAAATAAATTTTACTTGATACCATCTGAGGAGTAATTATGAGTCACATATGAGGCCACTATAATCATTTTGTAAAGAATTAAAATACAAATTAGACTTTCTACATAAAAATGGATATCAAAATCAGATTCTACGACCCAAAAACCTTATAAAACCGCTCCTTTTATAGGGAATAATGTAAAAATAAAAGCATTATGAATTAAGTTCGTGTTTTGGGCGATTCTGACCACTGTGCGTCGTTATGAACTGCAGGTGTAGACTGTTACGAAGATGCGATACGAAGAATGCTACGTTTAGCATTATGATAGAATTATGTTATACGAAAGATTTTATACGTTACGAATAAGATGTACGAATGAGATGCCGTTACGACGTAAGCTGCGTTATACGAAAGATTTGTACGAAAGATGCGTTACAATGTTACGTTGGAATCGTTGCATTAGAGATGTACGAATAAGAAACGTTATACAAAAGATTTGTACAAATAAGATGCGTTAGCACGTTAGGTTAGGTAGATACGAATAAGATGCGGTGCCGAAGTGACTCGGTTTTATATGGAGGAGTTCGACTGGTCACTCCTCCATACCTCAAGACAATACGCTAATTGGTTAAAGTCAGAAAGTCAAGACTCCAATCAGCGTATGCCCTGAGTGCCACCAACCCCCGTTCTTGTGCCCTTAGCACGCGTTTCTAGAACGAGGGTGCGGTGAGTCACTCGGAGCTGGAAGGTTTACCGAATTTTGGCAAAGAAGGGGAAATTTCCTCTGGGCCCGTGTACCTTTCGAATGTGGTGCCGGGCTTTTTGGAAGTTCCTTATTTATGACACACTCTTGGCCATTGAGGAACCACGATTGACTCGAAAATTAAGACTATCGTTCCTCTACAGATGTTAAGAGAGTTCGAGAAAAAAAGAAAAAAGGCTAAAATTTCTTAATCTTGAAAAATAGCAGTACGGGCAATACCAATGGAAAACTTCCCGTTGTTGTTCCGTAAGACGGCACAGAATGGTTCATTAGATAACGGATATTATACGGCGACTAGGCTGTGTCACAGCGGATGAATCAGTGGGTAAGGGCTATCGCCTAGACATTAAGCTGCTCCACAACAGCATGAGGAACTATTTTAGTTTTTTAATTAGTACGTCATTGAATGCGATCATTAGGAACATTATAGTTTTTGGAAGAAGTTTCTTGAGTACTTTCTCGCTAATTAGGTTATACCCAGGGCTTTCTCTATTTTGAATATTCGAATATCCATCAGACCGATGATGATACTTGTCCTGCAAAGTCATGTAGTTGGAGTACCTTCTATAAGTGTTTTGTAAATGCGTTTACTTTTTCTTCAGCATTTCTTGTTCAGCTTCCGTTATCTTCTTTAATTGCAGAAAGGCTGATTGTAGCTCGGTTAATTTTTTTGGTGTCTATTTCTGCGAAAGTTTTCCTTTTATTATAATCATCGATGAAATCTTCGATTTTTGGGTTATTAGTTATTGCGTTTGGGTTAACAGAGTATGATTCTTGTTTCAGCGTGGGAAACACTTTTTGTTGCATCTGCTTTTTAATGTTACAGCCTTTATAATATTTTGATCCAGGCAGTTTACACATTTGACGTTATCTATCTTTTTTTTTTAAATCTGCAGTTTATTATACGATGATTTAGGATTTTAATGGATTGTTTATTGTGAAATTAAAACACTATTATTAATGGTGAATAAACTACATTTACTATGGATTAACAACAACAGCTCTTTCAGAGACGACTCTGAGCGCACGATAAGTTGCGAGAAGCTCAAAAGTGCTTGCAAAGGCGGCTAGCTGCTAACTAGCGTTTTTGGTGTCCGAATTTCGGCTGCCGCCGAAAAGGGACGCGATGAAAAACTTTAAAATAAAGAAACCTGGGAAAAACCAGGGAAAAACTCAGGAACCACTTCATTATGCCGGCCCGACGACTTAGCGTAGTGCCAGCAATAATGGTTGGTACGTTGCTTTACTGTCCTAAGTATTAGAATAGTTATGCGTATCCTATAATGACTTTTAGCATGTTTAACACATCCTGATTTTTTGTTGCAACAGTGTGGCAATTGCGGGGTTTCTCGTATAGCTCTTGTTGATTCAATGCAGATAAATAATGGTGTTTAATAATTTATTGATTTCAAAAATGTCTTTGTTGTTGTCCGATGGCTCCAATTCGATAACAAATAATGGTACTTAATGACATATTCGTGATGTGGTGAACTGTTATTTATTGATTTAATCTTATGATTTAATATTTTAAGTTCATGTAATATGTCATCTTCACTTACTTTTGGATAAATACAACTAAAAAGAAGACTCACCAAATATTAATACATTGCGTACGGCGCTCTGCTCGCCAGAGAGTTGAACACAGTGCATACAAGCACCTTTTTCAATTTATATTTGTAAACTCTTAAATTTTAGTATATGTTTATTATATATCGGTTTATTGTGGAACAATAATCGTAGCAATGTAACAAACATATCAAATTATTTCGAGTCGTAGATACGCGTGTGCAAGAAGGTATTAAAATGAGATATCTCGTGACCTGTACGCAATGTGTTAATGTAACGCTTGATGAAATATTTTTGTAAAAGAAATGCCAATTTTGTATTCTTGTCTTATATTTTTGTCCAACCAAGTTTAGCTTATCCTGATATTTTTTCCCATAATTTCAGCGTTGTATGTTCTCTGACCTTAAAATTTTTGACATACATTCTGGACATGCTATATAATAAATATAGGATGTACAAGAATGTATATTTTCTTCTTTCGAACATGCGATATATGAAGATATGCAAAGTATCTTATATTTTTGACCATCACTATATGTATAGTTAATAGTGTAATCGTTGTTTGAGATATTTTGTAAGATTGTCATAGGAGTTCGATTATTATTTGTGTGGTTATGAAGATTGACGATGTTGTGTGTTGTATTGAAGAGGATGATTCAACAGTTGTACTTATGTGTGCCGTTCAGATGTTGTAAATGTTTGAAGTCGGTACGTCAGTATGCTGTTTCTTACCTTGTTCGTTAGTGATAATATCTAGTAACATCCGTTGAACCCTGTTTGTGTTTACGCTCCTTAGTGGCGTTTAATTTCCGACCGCTATTTTTAACATTGCTTTCACTAATATCACTACATTCTAATCACGTAATCTCACTATTTGCATAGCTTGCACTGGGACACTTATAAGTCTCCCTTCGTAATCAGTGTTACTGGTATTATTTCCACTTTTTCTTATTTTTATTATCATATTCTTATCCCTTTTAGTTGACATTTGCATCCTATTGGCCTTGTCAAAGGCAGGCTTCTCGATTACGCAAATCCTTCATTGTGGGACGATTGCTATGTTATAATTTGAAGCTTAAGCGATACGCTTTATGTACACATGACTTCAAACACTCACATCAATTCTAAAGTAAGAAGTTTTCCTTGGCATACTTATGACATGAGCGTGCCGTACTGCTATTTTTGAGGATTAAGAAATTTTAACCTTTTTTTCTTTTTTTTCTAACCCTCTTAATATTCGTAGAGGGACAATAGACTTAATTTTGTGCGTCAACTGTGTTTTCTCAATAGCCAAATGCGTGTCATAAACAGGGGAGTTTCGAAAGACCCCACGTTCGAGAGATACTCGGGTCCGGAGGAAATTTCCCCTTCGTTGCTTAAAATCGGGAAACCTCGTTCCGTGTAATTCAGCTCATCCTCGTTCTAGAAACGCGTGCTAAGGGTTCAAGAACGGGGGTAGGTGGTACTCAGGAAGTACGCTGATTGGAGTCTTCATTTTTTGGCTCTAACCAATAGCTGTATCGTCTTAAGGTATAGAGGAGTGAACATTCGAATTCCTTCATATAAAACCGAGTCACTTCGGTACCGCGAATCTTCAATGTTCAATCTTCATCTTCATCTTCATCTTCATCTTCATCTTCATTTTCGTCTTCATCTTCATCTTCGTCTTCGTCTTCGTCTTCGTCTTCGTCTTCGTCTTCGTCTTCGTCTTCGTCTTCGTCTTCGTCTTCGTCTTCGTCTTCGTCTTCGTCTTCATCTTCGTCTTCATTTTCATCTTCATCTTCATCTTCATCTTCAGTCAATCGTTCAAACCAGTACATCATTCGATACTGACTTCAGCGTCGCGCTTCGACGACTCCAGTACAACTATTCGGTACTCGAGTCATATTCGTCTTCAATTTTCAGTCTTCATCTTCAGTTTTTTCAGTCAGTCAACAACATTTTTCAATCCACTTTGGTGCCGCGCTGCGACGATTCCAGTATAATTATTCGTTCACAAACCGTATATCGTTCGGTACTGATATCACCGCACACCAGGTAACTCACTATACTCACTAAACGAGTCGCCCAATATTAATTAGGCAGGCAATCATTGCAATCATCGCGTACGTATCATCGTTCGTATGTATCGTCGTTCGCAACACACACAAACTTCACACACATTTTTAATTAGTTCTGGTATAACAATCATTTGTTTACTGTTATAAAAAAAGGAGTTATAAATTGACTGTAACATTTATTCCATATAAACATATATAAATAGAAAAGTTTTACTTTTTTAAAAATAGGAAAAATTTTAGGTGGGCAGTAACAGATATTCTGCTTTTTGTAGTCAACCTTTGTGCTACAGATCGTGCTAGGAGCCGTGGTATAGAAGACGATTCGAAACCATAATACCGAAATCATTGTTGGGCCGAAGTTCGAACGAGTGATAGGACGAAAGAACAATCTTGAGTTTTGACCAAAGAGTCGACAAGCATGGACCTGTTGCATATCGTTCTCATCTAGCATTGATAATTTTCCGTAAATTGTGTTCCGTAAATTATTAAAGAAATTTATTAGAAGAATTATGATTAGGAATTTATTATTCACATTTGAATAAGTTAAAGTTCATTCGTTCACAAGGCACAATAAAACTGATTTAGTACGCACTAGCACTTCACAGTGTTTCCGTTACACAAGTCAGCACGGAAAGAGCATTTAGTGCTCTGAAGCTTATTCTCAACAGTATTATGACTAGTATTAATGAAAATACTTTGGAAAACATGCTATTACTAAAATTAAACACTGAACACTGAACATAGATGTATATAAATAATTGCTTTTTGTTTTGTACAAATTCCTCTTAATGTAACAGTATAATAAAATAATTGTATAAAAATCACGACTTGCTTACTCATTTATATTTATCTTGTTTTCAATTCTATAAATAATGTTGAATAAGAGAAATATAGTTTAAATTTATATATTTTACTTTAATATATCTCTTAAGAAATAACTGTTAAAATTGGACATTTATAATAGAATTAAAATGTTAATGTAAAAGTTTTCTAAGTAACTTTTATTTACACAAGTTTATAGCTTCATTCAAATTATGAGTCTGAACCATTCGGCTAATCGGGAGAGACTGAAGTTTTCTATGTATATAAAAATAATATACATTCGTTTTTGTCATACTTAAATTTGAAATTATGATTTCTTAGTTTGCATGGGAATTCATTATTCATTCTGTTTGATTAAAAATAAATTATTTGAACTAGTTTTAATAGTGATATTAAATTATATGCTACATTAGATAGAAAAACAAGGAAGTAATTTTTCGTATGAGTCATATGAAATTAGATTATTAATAATAATAATAATACTACTATTTAATTAATTTTATTTATTCAAAAAAGGGTGAATAACAAAAACAGAAAAATGTTAAGAAAATAGATTCAAGCATAATTCACGGAAGTTATTTGAACTTCGATTTGCTGAAAATTTCCTTTCTAATGTACCTACTGTCGCTTTTATTGTCTTTAAAATTCTACTCCATGTTCCCATGACCGTTTCACATGCATTCTTCGCAATTTCACTTCTCCACGGCTCATATTCTAAAAAATTTCACTCTCAAATATACTGAACTTAATTTCCAAACATTAACATTTTTTCTGTCTTTCCACTTTGTCTAACTATTCATCGTCCTATGATGTTTTATGTTAACAAAATATTATAAATTAGATCATAAATTAGAGTAAGAAATAGCTGAACGAGATTGAAATGAAAGATACATCCATGTAAGAAAGTATATTTTAACGTTTTTTATTTGGTCACGGTGCTTAGGCAGCTAATTGGCGAATTCTAAACAGTAGATAGGAAACTATTAACGGGATGTATATATACACTTCTCTACAACGTAACGCAACATAATAGGTAAATTATGTGCATAATATTGAATTTTAAACTGCTTTGACTTTCATTTTTTATGCATCATAGTTTGGTTAATGTAGAAGACATTCTATAGCTAAAAATAAGTTAAAATAATAAAATAACATTGAATAATAATGACTTTGAAAATTAATGCAATACACGTGCACCTGGCTAACATTTCACGTAACACAACTTTCGCTACAGACCGCTATTACGATCGCTTCTACATATACACGATACATTTCACGATACAATAACAATTCATAGATAAACCAATTACATTTTGTTGAGATATTATTCAACGTATTCGTCCTATATCAAAATAAACATGTATTCTCTAAATTAAATTATAGCAGATTGGTCATAACATATTTCATCTTTCCATTCTTTCAAACATTTTTAGCTAGAAGACCTTTTTCTTTAGGCGTTTAAAAACCTTTAGATATCAAAAAAAAACAAACAAGAAAAGGAGATAGTTGCTTTATTTTTATTATTTTTCGTTATTGATAATATTTCCTGTATTAATTACATTTTATCTTTTTTTCGTATTAGAAACTAGTTGTAATGATTTATCTCGAAGTATAAAATATATAGTTATAATTATTTATTCTATCAAAGCTACCTAATTTTCAGTGATTTATTGCAATAAATATGTTCACTGGATGTTTCTCAGTTTCAACTTTCTTGGTCCTTCATTATAGCAGCTTATTTAAATGAAAATAAATTTTCTTCTTGTGTGCTATACCAAGGAGATGTAGTTCCTTATTTACTTATGGACTGTTGAGGGATTTACAAGTGTGCCAGGCAGTATCTCTTATTATTCTTAGTGTTCCAGATCGAGTATTTTCAATTTTCTTTACTTGTACGATAGTAACTAATGCTCGGAATAGTGATCCATATGTCAAATTAATTTATTGAGCAAGGTGTACATTTTCGTTTTCAGTTGAATTTTGAGTTTTGATTCTCTTTTTAATAGTCAACCTATACAATTGGCCTACTGGATGTTTTATTTTCTTCCTTGTTTCTTTTACGCAATCTACTCAGGTAAGTATTTTGTTCAGTATTAGTCCAAGATATTTTGTTTTTTATTTCTTTTATTTATTTATTGTCTATCAGTTTTTTCAGCTTTTATGTGAATCATTTGTTTGTTTCTAAAATATAGTTTTCTTTCTCCATTATCACTGTGTCATCAGCAGAAGAAAAGATACCCGCTATGGTGTATCTGCCATGCATAGTGAATATGGAATTGATCCTAGTACACTGCCTTGTGGTATTCCTGATTTGTAGTTTTTGGCGAATCACTGCGCTTTGTAGATACTAATGTAGAAGTATTTGTTGGAGAGACAACTTGTTATCAGTTTTGTAAGTAATTTAAGGAGTAGTTTAATATAAGTTGTTTCAGCTTATTATGTAGTACTCTGTCGAATGCTGTTGCAGATATATTATAGTTGCAATATCGAAATGTGGTTAATACAGTAGAATTCCGATTATTCAGCATGTTTGGAACCGGGATACTGCTGGATGATCAAATACGTCAAATAATTGGACTGTATCTACGTATGAAGGCATAAAAGAGGTATAACTTAAAAAACAACCTTGGATGATATACTAATGCAGTTTATTAAAAAAATGAGTTATAAAATAGAATATATGCGTATCAAATGTGTAAAACATATTAACTGATACATACATGTGTAACTGTATTTGTATTGCTTAAACATTATCAATAGCAGATGCCGATGAAGTAGACCAAAAGAAGGATTGAGTATTACACGAAGGTTTTTAAAAAATACGTACATGTCGACAATGAGTGGACACATGTGCCGGTTAATTGGTCATTACAGATAATCGGGTGCTACTGTATTAACGGAATTCTACTGTATTATTTATTGTATTATTCTATGGCTTTGTTAAATGGTGTTATGGCCTTTCCCAAAACTAAATTAGTACTTAGGTATTAATTGCTTTCTTTCTACTTCAGTTAACAGATATTTAAGAACTATCCTATTAGAACTTCCTATTATTTTTGGTAAAATAAGATGAAAAAAGATCGGTTTGTAAGAATGAGATATATTTAGTGGTTTCTTTATTTCTGGGTAAGAATAATTTCTGCACATTTCCACGGTACAGGAAAGGAACTAATTTTTTAAATCAAGCTGAAAAACATCATGATGAATCTTATTGGTTTTGTGAGTTTTTGTAAGATTAGAAGATGATTGTAAACCGACTTACAAAACTATAAATCATACAGCACGAATCACCAGCGTTTAAAATTCAAGATTTATATTCTCCATTACAATTAAACTATTTATTACAGATAAAAAAGACCAAAAACATTATCTTTATGTAGACGATATCGGGGATAAAAGTAATAATTTTATGTTGGACTATAATTACGCAAAAATTGTTACTATTCCAAACAATTTGTACATGAAAATGTTATATAATAGAGTTATAGCAACATTACTCAGTTTAATATTATTGAGTCATTATCAGTTTTACTTTATGACGATTCGGTTGGAACACGGCATGGGGTTGACATTAACGCAGATTTAATTTTACAAAATGGAAATGCTTATTGAATTAAATTGTAGTAGTAGATAAATGAAAAGAAATAAAATACAACAAATAAAATACAAAAACTTACAAATCAAATTATTAGAAAAAATCACAATATTTTCACCTTAATACAGATTATTCGGCTTCACAGTTAAGAAAATCATATTGCTTATTGTCAGTGGATTTTTCATGTGAGTAATTTTGTTCTTGAAAAACAGTAAATATAAATCAAATTCTCGTGTAGAGTTTTCATTAGTCATTCGATTGCAATGATACCTCTCCGACTATTGATGTCACAATTGCCCCCGATCATTCTCTTGCGCAGTAATTACAAATTTTCACTATTCAGGCGTTTAAAGTGTTAAGTAACGATCGGTATTACATTCAAAAGATCAAATTAAAGATAAAAAAGCACTTATTTGCACAAAATATGTTGATGTCACAATTTGGAAGTACTAAGAAAAAATTACGTTAAGGTTTCAAAAAATCATTGTGTTCATTTTCATGTTAATTAAAAATGAATATATGTTCTTAACTGTAATAGTTTTCTTATATTCAACAATATAATAGTTTATATAATAGTTGGACAATAGTTATAACGTTTTTTGATTGATCAAAAATGTTACTATTGCCTCCAGTCTTCGTGATCAATTATTTTCATAATAATTCTATTCATAAATACTTGAAATTTTCATGGGTTTCTAAAAACAAAGATTCTTAATTCAAATTCTAATTTAAAGTATCCATTAAAAGAAGTATAAAAAAAGAAGAAGCGCTAAAATTTGTAATAGTAGAGATTAAATATAATATCAGATACGAAGGAACTAAAATATTTGAATATTTTGGTAACAAATGACTTCTTTCTGGCGTAATAATACTTCTAACATTTGAAAAATATCACTCGTCTGTTTTTTTGGCTGATTGAATGAAATTTGTAGAATCATATTATATTTTTAATGAGTTATTAAAATATGTGGGTGTCCATATATTAAAGATCAAAATAATTAAAATAGGGGTACGTTTATTACAGATGTACACAGTGAACGATGCGATTTAAAAGATCAAAAATCACTTGTGAAAACTATAATTTACACGTGAAACATAAAGTTGAACCTCAGAGGGAGGCAGTAAAAAGAAAGAAAAAAGATAGAAAACAGTAAATTATTGCGAATCACAAAACAATAGTTTCCACGTATGACGCGTCCCCGCCTGAATTTCGATTTGCTGAAAATTCCCTTTCTAATGCACTGTCGCTTTTTATTCACTTTAGGATTCTACTCCATGTTCCCATGGCCGTTCCGCATTTCGATCAGATGAAAGAATCCACGAACCTTTCTACCTCCGAGCGGTTCGTTCTAGTCACTAGCTCCTAGTGGGACGTCCGGCGTTAACTGATCCACACACACACACGTATACTTATGTGTAACAACCGACACATGCGTAAACACCAAAAGAGGCGAACAAGCTTCTCTTTTTCCCATTCACCAGCCTTACGCGGCTGGTTACGTGCTCGGTCGTTGTTACTCCTCATGATATCCGTTCGCGATGTCCTATCCTAGAATCACGATTAAATCGTTCACTCTTCTTTGCACGATTCGTCACTGCCAGCGGTTCTCATGCAATTTCTCTCCGAACTTGTACTCATTTCTCATTATATTATACGTTACTTAACATTATTTTATATTATTTGATGTTATTTAATGTTATTTAGGGTTACAGGATGCAGTTATAGGATTGAAAAATTGATTGTTGGATAAAAAAGAATTTCGACATCGATGATCATTTATCACACCATAAAGTTAGAATGATCGAAGCAAATATTAAAGCAATAGGAATTGATTTCTTCTATTAACGTTCTGGTATAGGTATTTAAATTATAATAATCCAATATATGGATTATGTTAACATAAACAGTTGTTGCTGCACAAAAATTAGGAGTTTAGGAGTTCAGATGTTGCAAAAATTCATTCGATATATAGATAAATATTTTTCGATCCAATTACGTTTTAGTTTTTTTTTAAATCGATGACGTACGAAAAATAGGCGAATTTCAAGCAAAACTAAAACACAATTACTAATAGGGTTTAGTACAAATTTTTTTAAATAGAGAGTTCAATATTGACACATCCTGATGATTTCGGTGATGGGTTAATTTCTTACCTAGTTAAATCGATTACAGGACATTTAATACGCGAGGAGTAAGAAGTAAATAACTGGAAGATAAAATACAATGAAAGATATTTGAAAATTTTTAAAAGAAATAAATGATTATGTTGGAGAATATTTCGAAAAAGGAACATTAAGAGGAGTTGAAAAATATTCAACTAAATTAATAAAGGAGAAAATATTGGAAAATATATAGGATGCTCCTAAAAATTTTGGTCAAACGGACAGTAGGTGGTTCTTTATAAAAAAAAAGTATGAACAAAGTACAGAATAACAATTTTTCGTTCGGGATTTAGTTTTCGAGGAAATCGAACTTAAAAATCCACTTGGAATCTATGCACTTATGGAGAAGATACAGTTTCTCGAGTGACGTATAACACTTATCATGTTTGTAAGTGATACATATGAAGTATTTATAAGTGCTAGGTTCAACAAGAAATATGGAATATTTTGTTGTATCAATTATAATATGTAACCAGAATATATATAGTACTTTATATGTTACATACTTGACGAGCTATATTTTTGATGAGTTTTAGTTTTTTCAAAATTAATTATTTTTGTTTTCATTAATTTTTTTATAAGGAACCTTAATGCTTGCTAGTAGATAACTTGCAGATGCATCTTATATATAGAACATTAAATAATAATTGGATATATTTCAGGGAAAGTTTTTGAATACAGGGTAGTAGTATTTTAGATAATATTTTATTAAAGTTCCAAATATTAAAGAAGATTATTAGAAATTAATATAAGAAAATCATTATATTAAAATATGTTTTAATAAAGTGGACCTCTGTTTATATGAACTTCATTAATATCAATAAAATTTTAACAGTGTCCAATCCATTGAACTGTTTAAAAGCAAATGTCTGTTAGAATCTATTTATATGAATGTTCCTATTTTTAGGTGAACTTTTATTATATTTATGAACGATTTGGTTATTTAATCTAATTTGTCCCCAAAAGATTGATATAAACTGCATAGAATATTTAGAAAATAAAGTTTTTAATAAGTTTATCAAATAATTTAAACGGATTAAATAAAAAAAAATAATTACATTCAGACCACATAGAAACGACAACTGTTATAAAATGTAGTTTGGTCAATTATATGATAAAGTAGATATACAAATTTTACTCTGAAATTTAAAAATAAACAGAATTTAGTTTTCTATTTTACTAATTAAGATTACTTACAATAAGTAATTTTTTCACTTACTACAACATGTATTGAGTTCGAAGCTTTTTAAAGAAGGTCTTACGTATGATATTTAAATATTGTGTAATAGAATATGATAATACTCACTATAAAAAAATTTGTTTCCATACTCAAAATGAGTTTATTTTAAAGCGTAATAAACGTCACAGTGCAACGGTTTCATTCGATAATGCAGAAAATACGAGGACCAATGACAGCCCGGTCACATTGGTCAGCAAGAGAAGGGTATCGCGCTCATCTCCGCATTACGAAACTGAAAGTCTTCTACTTCCTGCGAGGAAGTCTCGTCCTCGAACGGAGAAAGGGAACCTCGAAAATGAATTTGACCCAAATCATTTTTTTTCGAGAGTATATGAATGTCTGACTTTCTTTTTTTCTTTTACGATTCTCTGATACCTCTCTTTAATCAATTATCAAACCTTTGATCTCAATCTGCATGCGTATTTTCATTTGATCAATTAATATATCTACCCATTAATTATTGATGTTTTAGTACCTACTTAATTATTAGTAAGAAGAGTGAATATAATTATTACATTTAAGGTAAAATAATTAACTCTTAGGGTATCCTTTTTATTTAAGCTTTAAGGTCCATTCCTATATTTCTGTTAGCATAATACTTTTTAGCGGGATTAATTACAATACAGTTTACTTCATCGCATCTCATCTTTTATTAATTCGTAACGGAACGAATTTTAATATTATGTTTAATATTCCAATATCATAATCAGACCTGCATTATTTAAATTTAATAAGACAAGTGGTGATCTATTAAACGACCAATATGATTTAATGAATGTGTTGCAAAAAGTTAATTTAACTACCATAATGATAATTTTATGGCTATAAATAAAATAAGTAGAGTTAAAAAGGCATTGCTTTTAAATTTATTGTCTTTTCCTGTTTGTTTAAAATGATTGTTACATAATATGGTAGAATTTATCTAATGCAATGTTACTATATTGAAATTATACATTGTTACAATTTAGTAAAACAAATGAAATATTTGATATAAATCATTTGATTGGTGCACAATTTAAGTAAATTGTTTACATTTTTTGTTCTATGTTTCATTAAAAAGATTAAATCACTGTTATTTCGTGATCCTTCTTTGTTATAAAAAGTTGCTAAACTGAGTATATAAGTTTGTGTCATTTTAATGAAAATATATTTTAATAATTTCTAACATAGTACTAATTAATAAATTGAAATTGATCAAAAAGTATTATGCATATTCTTAATAATTATAACAAAAATGAGTTTTATAATTATTAGAATGATCTAGAACCTTAAAAAAGAAAATTTTGAAGATTTTTGAACTTGTAACAAGTACCTTAAAGATTCGTTAAGTGTACACCATTAGCAGCTTAAATGCTGTGCAATAATTCACACTTTCTCATTCCTCAGGTGCAAAAAGATGTCACGCAGAAGATAGATTCAACGAAATTCTATTTTAGGAATTAAGAATGATTTCATCTGTTTTAATCTAAATGAATTACGGTCAAAGTAATGTAAATTTTATTATCTAATTATATGGATCGACTCCGTTCTAATGGATTTATTGCAGTTAACAATAATAATTACTTAACGACTAAATAACAGGGAAAAGTAATAAAAATGAAATATTATTATATCTAATATATCTTTCAGATAAATGACTAAAAAAGTGAATTGTTTTATTTAGTAAAAGAGGGTGATAAGTCTAAAATAATGTTTAAATCAGAAATAAAACAATATATTCTACCTTCTAAAATTAATATTAATCTTATATTCTTTATGTTTAAAATACTTAATATCTGTTTATTGAAGAAAGTCAGTTTGCAGCTCATTATTGTTAAAAAGAATTATGCCTAAAGTTATTTCCTTTTTTACCTAATGATATTCTGAAATCTACAAGGAAAAGTAAAAAATTTCAAATCAGAGAGTATCTTTCATTATACCGTATTTATCCTTATATGAAAAATTTAGAAAATGTAATCGTTACCTTTACGTAATGGTTTAGAAAATCGTTTGCTTCAATCGTAAACGGACGATACTTCCTGGATGTTCGTTCAGATGAAAGCTTGTTTCACAAAACTTATATGGAATATGGTTGAACACAACAGAAATTTTGTTTTCCTGCTTGATGAAGTTATTAATTACTCTTATTATACGCTGAAAACATATTCTAAATAATTACTAAGTTGTTGTATGTGATACTAATTTCAAATATTTTGAGAAGAGCAGTAAAATTTGAGTTCGCTACGCGTAATATCTAATTATTGTTTCATTATTCGGTTAATCGCCTAATTTATTTTATTATTGACAACTGTCTACTTCAAGATCTGTATATTTATATTAATGAAACGCTTACATTTTATTAGCTAAGTTACAAAACGAATTAATTTTTTATGATTAGGATTAATTTAAATGATTTAATGTAAACCAAATAAAATTATAAATTTCTTAAGTAATGAATTTGGTGCATTATTTCATTATTTTGATTCATTTTAAGCTCTGAATTAATTTCTAAAATGCATTCTATGCAATACATCAGAGATCAATGCAAGAAAGAAGTCAAATTTCAATAAAAAAAGATGTACACTAATTTAAGGAGAATGATTTACTCTTTTTCGTATAAGATATACAGTTATTAACAGTAATGTACATATAAATAACGATAAGATAGAATATTATTCTAAGAAAGATTATGTAATAATAGGAAACAATATGTATTATTCTTATGACTGTTTACATATTTGTATATATCCTTAAAGATACAAATTATTGACGCAATAATTATTAAAAAGTTTAAAACATAAAATTCAACTATTATAATTATTACAACTACCTCTAAATTTTCAATTGAATAAATGTGGAACCAGCGACAAGAAAGTTAATTGTTCTAAAAGTTCCTATAACCATAAGTATCTAAATCAAAAGAGAATCTTACTTCCAAAATCGCTAAATCAATTAAAATTTTTAAAAACAACTGAAATAATCATTGAATCGCTTAAAAATTCTTTTCAGTTAGCCACCGTTAGAAAATCCGAAAATTCTGCAACATTTTCCAAAAAGATGTTACGATAAACACCTTCATATTGTGCAAAACACAAATTCGCTTATTTTATAGTTGAAGTGTCAAGAAGAAGCGATATTAGCGAGTTTTAGATGGATTTAGAAAGCGCCTATCCCCTGTCCAGTAAAAAAATCTATCATTGCTAACGTTACTTGAATCAATCCAAAATTAAGCACGCTTAAAGGACCAAAGTTCAGGGACGTTCAAAATTTGACTGGAAAGGGTTCACGGGGATCGGGAAAGAGTCAAGTTCGTGGTATAGAAACGGAAAAGAAAAGATGCAGCATGATCGTGGACAGTGGCGCGGAGAAAGAGGGATAGAGAAAAAGAGATTCGCCAGACGGTCTCATCAGCATAGGTGATGGGTCGCGATGCGAGTGGGGCTAGGGCTGGTATAAAAGGGGCACCGTAGCATCCGTGGAGCATCAGTCCTCAAATCCAAGGAACAGCAGCAACCATGAGGGCATTCATGGTGAGTTGAACCTCTCTCGTCTACTCACTGACCCCCTTCTATCGGCAACCTCCTCGTGTCCGCTTCTATTATTTCCTTTAATCTACGCTTCGTCAACTTTGTCTTATCTTTCCTGGTTCACGTTGAAATTTTTAATATTCTTTCTTCAACGGCTTTTATTTATCTTATTATGAGTGGAGAGGGGGAAGGAAGAGTTCGGATTAATTTTGATACAGGATGGTATATAAAAACGTGCAGTTTTAAAACGGGGCGGTAAGCAGACCGATAGTGTTTGCAGTGGTACTGTAGAAAGGGATGAGGAGGAGATTGAGAGTGTTTGGATTGCTTCGATCGTTGATGAAACGTGGATAATACTATCACTGGAATTTAGAAATTTGTAATTTGGAAGAAATAATATTTCATTGATTTGCTATAGCTGTATCGAACGAAAAATATTTATTTGTTCAAAATACTATAAAACATTGGTAAACTTAAACTTAGTCGATCAAAATTAAAATTTTCAAACACTTTTCGAATTATTATTGGATAAACTTTAAACTTTAAACTTTTATAATGTATACAAACTGTATTTTTGTATCTTGAACGATGAAGAGAAAAATAACTTTTCTAAATTTTTCTTCTTTCATTATAATCATTTAAATTTTTTGCAATACTTTGTTCTTTCCAAACTTTGGTTGAACTTGATATTATTTTGTATAAACAACTGAGACTGATTTAAAATAAATAAGATTACGTTTAAGAATCAGGTACTCCCGTGGTGTCCTATTACAGAATATAACATCATATAGCCTTCTCAGTTGTTAAATGTTTCGGCTGCTAATTATTTGTATCTGTGTAGAGTCATTTTTTCATAAATATTTTCCAAAACTTATAAATAGCAAAATTCATCGCATTATCACTATTATCAAGTCTTATGCAATCGATTGTTTTGCACATAGAACTGTCCTCATACAATTCCGTTGCCTATATTGTCGAGAAGTTTTATTGTATTGAAAGTTTTAAGGAATATACCAATGAAATATATTAATTGATTGATAAAAGATGTAGTGATATTGAAAGCATAACTTAAAGCAATGACTATGGCATAATTCTTCTTAATTTAATTAATTTTATTTAATAAAATACTTCCTTCTTACTAGTCGAAAAATAAGATTAAAAAAGTTATCAAAAAAATTAAACACTTTTACATTACATGTTTTGAAATTTGCAAAACAATTAAAATATTAATTTATGCAAAGTATACTATACAAACAGTAAATTTTATACGTGTATTTGAAGAATATGTTTGTCTTCCACTTTTATTTTGTTAAAGATTTACTCGAACTTGTTTCATTTTATAGAAATGTAACCATAATCATAAATAATTTCGAATCTGTAATTAAGAAAACAGTCATACAGATATTGAAATAGGATTCAACTTCTTATGCCTGATTTATTCCATATTGCAAAATATATATTTTTATAAAACTAAAAACATGTTGCTTATTTCACTATAGATAAAACAAATTTTAAGTATTATATGAAAAAGTGTAAGATCGTTAAATTGAAGTGTGGTTAAAATCATCATAGCATCAACTAGGATTTGTTGTGAATCGTTTATTGCAAACCTTTTTTTCAAAATTATAGCAATATAAAAGCGTTCATAGTTAAAAACAAGAAGAAACAATCGCAAGAAGTTGCGCTATATGTCATAAGTAATTGTTTTCGCGTGAAAGTAACATAACTGCGTGAGACTCGAAGAGATGAAAAAGAAACAGAGAGAAAAGGAACATGAGAATTGGTGGAGAGTATAGAAAGGGAGAAGATGCGAGAGAAAGTAGAGAAGAGTGGGGAAAATGACGACCCAGAAGACAACACAGATGCAATTGTACTCAATACATTCGATGATCGTATCACGATACGCGATTATGAAAATACAAGGAAGACTTTCCAATCCCATGTATATAATCACATTTCTTTTCTCCCATTCTTTTGACTGATTTCATGTCACTTTGATTATATCTTTAAAATCTTTTCGTTTCCCTGCCTTCTACAAAACTGTTTTATTATAATTATAATTCTTTAAAGTAACATTATAAATTTTTCTTATTTATTTTATCTTGCAAACAATACATCTTCATTCTATCACATATTATTTTCTTCTTCCATTCTTCTGTAACATATTCCTCCGCTATACATTCCTCCATTACATATTTCTGTTTTTCAACGTATATAATATTGTAAAAATTGTTGAACCTAATCTTTTTACGTTGTATATTTCTAGATTGTGGTGTTCGCCGCTTCGGCGATGGCACGGCCAGAAGCAGGATACTCCTACTCGCAACCTAGCTCTAGTTACGGTGCACCGGGCGGTGGAACCACTGGAATCGGTGGAGGAATCGGTGGCGGTGGAATCGGCGGCGGTGGAATCGGCGGAGGACTCGGCGGAGGATTAGGAGGAGGAATAGGTGGAGGAATCGGTGGAGGAATTGGAGGCGGAATCGGTGGTGGATTCGGTGGAGGTTTCGGTGGTGGCTTCGGAGGTGGTGCAGGTGGCGGCGGTGGATTCGGAGGCGGTATCGGAGGTGGCGGTGGATTTGGTGGCGGTTCACTGATCCAGAAACACATCTACGTGCACGTGCCACCACCAGAAGCACCGGAAGATAGGCCCGCGAGACCAATCGCGCAGCCGCCACCACCTCAGAAACACTACAAGATCATCTTCATCAAGGCACCCACTCCACCAACTCCCACAGCTCCTGTCATTCCTGCTCTTCCTCAACAAGATGAACAGAAGACACTGATCTACGTGTTGGTTAAGAAACCAGAAGAAGCACCAGAAATTACTCTGCCCACCATTGCACCGACTCAACCAAGCAAACCTGAAGTTTACTTCATCAAATACAAGACTCAGGTAACAGATCTTTCTTTCTTTGAACGATTTTACAGTAAATTCCTATTTCATAATAGTCTCTGTCAGTGTTTTCAAAATCAAATATTTCATTTTAAGTTTAATAAGTTATTAATTTAATTTACTAAGAAATATACTACTTATGTACACCTACTTGACAGATTCTGAAAGTGAATTTGTTGAAATTAGTTATATCTATACTATAAGGTACAATATAAGATGAGTCACACAAAACTTTACAAACTGTCTTCTCTAGAACTATCGAACTCATCGACTTCAATTTATTTTTAATTAAACAGGAAAGAAGGACTAATTATTTGACATATTAATAAATCCTTTCGAGAGGTTATTGAAATGTAGTAGAGGGTTCCTTCCTTCATTTTTAAATTAAATAGCATTCTTTTTTAGTATGATGATGAATAGAATTCAATTCACAAAGTACACATAGAAATACGCAAGTATTCTAAATAGATGCACCACCATCATCTCATTGCATCCATTATGATTTCGAAAAATCATTTCTGTTTCTTCTTCTAAACATTATTTTTCCACATTTCTTTAGATATATTCAGGATCCATTTTTTTTGTCCCCGTATCTTTAAGGATTTTCTCTTTGTCCTTGTGCAGCCTCCGAAGTGTACATGTAGTATCCAGGTATGCAAACGGGAACTATATTCTTTTAATTTTTCCTGATCTCCTCTATTCATATCTTTATCTCTTTTCATACCACTTTTTAGCATTGAACTAAGAAAAGTGTCCTTTGTTACAACCATTTTTTCTGGTAAACTTAATTGAGTTTGTTGAAGATTGCTCGAAGAAAGAAAGCTTACTTAAAAAGAATGAGAGACAGGGTAGAAGAGTATCTCACTTCCTAGGAAATTAAGATATTTATAAAAATCTTATACTTTTGTTAACCTTAAACTGATTTTTACTCTAACAGAGGTAATATACGTAGTATATTCCTTTAATAACACTACCAAGGTATAGAAAACACTGTCTTAGAATTTGATATTCTTATTGTCCACTAGACAACTTCCTTCTCCATGGCAGCACTCCAATTGTAAACTATAATACCTAATTCCTTTTTGAATAGGAAACCTTCAGACATACTTCACACGAACTTCACAATTCTCAACAGCCTATACCTAACAAAACAATATAAAAGAATGTTTTTCCTAATTTTTCGAGTCTTGAAGATGTATAAAAGTTTCCCCCTGCTAAAACTAACGACGGCGTATTTTTAAAATTACAGAAAGAAATTACTTCCGGCGGCGGTGGCGGCGGTGGTATTGGCGGTGGAATCGGCGGCGGAATCGGCGGCGGAATCGGCGGCGGAATCGGCGGCGGAATTGGCGGTGGAATCGGCGGTGGCGTTGGCGGAGGAATCGGCGGTGGAGTCGGTGGAGGAATTGGTGGCGGAATCGGCGGTGGAATTGGCGGTGGTGGTGGAATCGGCGGAGGCGTCGGTGGAGGACTGGACGGTCATGGCGGCAGCGGACCAAGCGGACCCAGCTCGTCTTACGGTGCTCCCGGCGCTTCAGGGCCTTACTAGTCATTCAAAATGCCCGTTGTACCCCAGCAGCTCCTCCTCTACCCGCAATCGAACCCACTTCTACGCTCCGCGATACGCACGCATTCACGACTTCGGTCACGGCTTCGGCAGCCATGGCTCAACAGCGATCCCTATGGACGCGTTATACTGTGATCCCACGTGGACGACCGCGGTGGCAAGCAGGAATAGGACAATCGAATGGACAATCGATAGTAACTCAAGATTCCTGCTATTTATTCAAAGTTACACGATTAACAAGAATAACAAGAGAACGACCACGATCATGAGGATGACCGTGACGACAAGGATGATGATGATGATGATGACCACGATGATGATGATGACGACGACGACGACGATGATGATGATGATGATGATGAAGATGATGATAACGATGACGATCATAATGATAATGATGATGGTGATCCTAATGGATTTTAGGAACACGATAACCAACACGACGACGACGACGATTAGGTTTAAATGTTTTTTATACGTTACTTTTTGCAAGAAAACGGTGGCGAAATAAAGCTTTTTTATGTATTTTTACATAAGATAATAGCGTGTTTATTCACCTAATCCTCCCACTTTACTGTTTCCAAACATATTGGGTTATAGATTCAAAACTCAAAACTCAAATTTTGACTTGAAAATTTGAATTCAAGAAATTTAGAAATTTCTTCGCTTGAATTAGTTATTACACTTTTAAATACAGTGATAATAATTTAAAAGTTATTTGACAATATTCTCATCTATTTTATATTTATTACCTTACATACGTTATATTTTACTTGTTTCAATTGTTTGTAAAGTAATCTTTTAACATCAATCATATTTCTTTGAAAAATGAATATCCGAATGCCAAAATGAGCTCTTTGGTAAAAATACAAATATGCATCGAGTTAAACAAATCTAAAATCTACATTACGAATTAAATCATACACATGTAGGGTGTTTTGTAGTAAGTGGACAATATTTTGTATACTGATTTAATACCAAAAAGTAATGAAAAAGTTCCTATAAGCATATGTTCTACTCTATCTTGTTTTTGATATATACCGAGTTTTGTGTTGTAAGTAACAATAGTTCAACAAACAAAGATAGTATTATTTTGTTCCGTTGTTCACGAACAATAATTGGTATCTTTCATATAATTCACATCTTTTCCTGTTGCTTTACAAATTAGTTTAGTACCTAAAATTCATAGTGTATGCAACACCCATTGAAAATATTAGTACTGAATTGATGAAACTTTTCAATAAATTCTAGAAACACCAGAGTATTAAAAGGGAGTATGTACCAAAACAGCACTCCCATCGATGAGGTGTTTTCATGCATGCGTTGAAATGGATGGTAGTTATTTCGAATATCTCCATTTGAAGGTAATTCGAGATAAAATGAAAGAACACAAAACTTCCTATATCCCGTAAATAAGGACATATGTTTATATGGATTGTTTCCACTGTTTTTTAAATGTGGAATCAATAGATTAAACGCTCACTTATTACAGGGCACTCTGTATAATTAACTCTTTTGCATAGACTAAATGATCTAATAAAATAATGCTTTAAAGTTTCTTTATTAAAAATAAAGCAGATATTATTTTAATCAATGTAAATTAAGAATGGTAGTTTAAATTACATATATTGATTGAGCCAATCGATTTAATCTTTGAGTTTATTTTCGAATTTCTTTTTATTGAATCTAAAGCTACAGAAATAAAATCATACAAAGAAAAAGTTGCTTACGAATACTGTGTAACAAAAATAGGTTGTAATAAATTAACGATAAAATGTCGTTTTTATTAATTATTATTATGTCTACGTACATGTATTTGTACGTGGTTATATTTTTATCTCGTTCGATCTATTATTAGCAATAATTGATCAGATTTGCTTAAAGTATTAAGTATATTAGAAGTTTAATATTTGTTCAGTAGCTGTTTGATATGGCAGAGAGAATTATCTCATAAATAACAGTGTAATATCCATAATTATAATGATGCAACGATTGCAGTAACAGTCGAGATAGTGATTATTGACGACTAGTGACCAGTTACTAGTGACCCGTGATTATCTGATGACAATGTTGGTAGAAATCGTACCTGTGGGGTAAGATTCAGAGTAATTGATATTGTATCCTTGGCACAACTTTTTGTTTTACGTACTGTGTAAAAGATAATGGATGGATAGTGATTAGAAAAAACTTATTATTTTAAGTGAATAGAAAATTATTAAATTATAGAACTTATCGTAAGTATATTAAAAAATGGAAAGTAATTAAAAATATTTTGAACTTAAGGGGGGTAAATATGAATTCTTTATAAACAAATTAGCTACGCAAAAACCACTCTAACATCTAAACAAACTGAAGTTAAGTTAAGAAGAAGTTAACTTATATCTAGTAAGGTGGAGTCTGTCACATACCGTCTGTTTTTCTTGTAATTCCAAAAACATTCGTCGTGCGCATCTTGTTTTTTCTGACTTTTTAGAACTTTTTGTAATTTTTTTGTTAAAACGCGCAACGTATCTAGTTTTTAAATGAAATAATAAGTGTAACTTACATCGTTAAGATTTTTTATCTTTTTCAATTATCTGTAAATATTTAAAGAATTTTATGAAGTCCTGTGGATCCCATAATACCATGTAGATACATGACAAAATTACCATCTTAACTATTACGGATTAATTATTTGAATAAAAGTCATCTAATATTACTTATAATTTCCCATTCCTAAATGAATAAAGATTATATGTAAAGAACTTATTAAACTACATGCTCATTGATGAATGAATTAATAAGTTTTTTTGCTTTTAATCTTGACTGTTCAAAATTTATATTGATTTTCTAACATTTCCTTTTTATTAAAGTATCCGTTTCATGAAAAACGTTAATTTTTCATATCGTTTTAATTCAAATAGAAATAAAAGCTTTAATCTTAATTAAAAATATTTTGAGTACATTAATATTTTCCTTATTAACGTGATTGTTTAGAGAAATTTTGGTTATTAATACAGTAGATATTTTAACAATTTTGGAAGTGAAAACGGGGACATTAGTGAACGGGCACGGTAACGCGAATAAATCATAAACTCTGACATCAATATTAGTAGACGGTAGGATTATTTTTACTGCTTGTTTAAATATAAAGGCATGCTATTAGGGATAGGTTTATTAATATACTAACTGATTTGGTATTCCAGCATCGTAACAGAACAACTCCACATAATGTCACTGATCTAAACTATTTTATACCATACAGTAATAAAACGCGCCTTTACCTTAACCACTTGCAGTGAAAAGACGTGCCACGCACGCTGAGGTGCTTTTGTTACAGGAACGCCAGCGACGTATGTAATACGTCGACTACGTGGGAGTGTAAGAAATGTTTTGTAGCGTTACACATTCCAAGCTGTTTTGAAAAATATCACACTCTGCAAAATTATTAATATATAAATTTAGTATTCATACATATGTGATATTATCACCTATGCCTTTATATTTTTTTCTAGAATACGTCGAACGCTGCGTGAACTCACCTCGCAGCGATTTACACTCGACTGTTCTGGCACACGCAACCGTGAATTTCTTTCCACTGCAAGTGGTTAAACGTTAGCTTCAAATCAATACGAATGTAAAATGAATATTAACACGTTGAATGCCACGCCAGTTTTACAGGGTTTGCCCGTGGCGCCACGATGAATTTTTTATTATGCGATACATACATTATTGAAATATTACCTACAATACAATAACTGTAACTACATTTAGATATTTGATACTACATTAATTTCTTCACACCATTGCATTAACGATGTTAATAATGAAAAATTGATGAGTATTGATATTTATCTGAATTATGTATTTTTATCAATTTGAGCGCGCCGGTCACCAGTGACCCCCACGGCGCTACCGCCAAGTTGAGTGCCGGTCACCGGTGACCCCCACGGCGCTACCGCCAAGTTGAGTGCCGGTCACCGGTGACCCCCGTGGCATTCAACATGTTAAAGAATTGAATTTATTGTTAGGTTATCAGAAGAGAATCAACGTCATCCTATATTACAGATGTTCTTTTAATAAATACACATTTACACTTCCCTTAAAGTTTCTCTAGCCATGGATGGCACTTAGTTCGGGACAGTATCGATATTTTTAAAACGAAACACACGATGAGATCATTATTCGCTGAGGGGATAAAGTAGGTTAAACGAAAAATGGGATGAGAATGTCACGGGACATTCGCGTGTTCAAAGTCAAAATACTTGATTCATTGTTACGCTAGACATCAGAAGGTTTGGTTTAAAGTATAAAGTGCTACATTTAACAAATTATATTGGCTAAAAATAACGTGGATTGTGTTATTATAAGTCTTGGTGAATACTTTTTTAAGTTGCAATTTGTTTTTTACGTTTAATGGAGTGATTTTTACAAAAATGTGTTTTTCTGAAAAGGCTTGCTGTCCCCTAGTTTCAACAAAACATTGTTCCTTATTACTACCAATGTAACTGCGCGATTTTTCGATACACAATCGTATATCTTCGCTTGTTTTTCTAAATAACGAAAACAGACGTAATTTGCAATAGAAAATTACTCGTCTGAATCAGATCTAAGCATCTTAACTTGGTGTAGCGAAGCACGGCCTATGGTTACCATTAGAGCATTAGATGCAGACAAAGATTGGATTAAATATTCAATCTTGTAAATTATATTATATTAGTTATTGTGGAGTTCGGTACCAGGTGTCACTTATTATTTTCTAAGAATTGTATACCAAAGAATGATATTGTTTTCAGTTTAAAATCATGACAGTGGTCACAGTTTTGTTTTATTATTTTGATTATTTGTGTTATTGGTGTGTGATCTTTGCATCAAGAATAAATGTATGCCTTATTTTTCTACTTATTCAAAGAAAATTTTAACTGTTCGCCACTGTTCCCATATACATTACACAATGCTAGTAATATCTACCATTCGATTATATCAGCACTCAATGCAATTCTAAGCAAAGCTATGTTTGACACCGCCTTTGTTAAGTATACAAATTACAGACAACAGCATATGACTATAATTATACACATAATACCCAACGAGTATTATTAATCATTAAAAAACGAAAGTATGCATATTTACAATTACACATAATTTGGTAATCCAACGATCATTCACCCCTAGACCTTATTGAGAATAAATCATTTTTCCTATGTCAACGTAACAAAGAGACAAACATGGATACCATCCAGTTCATGGATTCTCTGCAGAAGTTCAGAATCTATAGGAGGAATAAGCAATTTCAATATATCTCAACTCTACAAGTACATAAAGACATTAATAAATAAGTATAAGCAGTAATAGGAATGTTGATGTTTCAAGTAAATCAGCTTTGCTAATGCTAGTTATATTTCTTTTTCTTCTCCCGTACCAATTTCATTATAATAGCTATACTTATGCATGTTATATGTAAAAGTTTTAGAATATAACTTTGTTCTTCATTATTATTAGTAATTCAATGAAATATTAATTATCCAGTTGTATCCAAGTGAATGCAATAATTTCTACAATCACTGATGTTTCCAAGATACAAGACCTCTAGCAGTATCGAAAAGATGAAAAATCATGATAAACTACATATTTGTAAACGTTGGGATTCGACCTTTTAATTTACAATGTACAAGAATATACGAAATATATAAATATTTCGTTAAGTAGGTGTAGATTTCGCTTCACATCGAAAATTTTCTTCTTCCTCAACTAATTAAGTGACAATGTCGTTTTCAGGCACAATTACTCCATACAAAGTAATGTTGCAATAAGTACTAAATACTACTAATTACCAGATTGCGCACTTTCATGCAAATTTCTACTTTTATGAACGTAAAACTTGAGTTGAGATTCTTTTCGCTCTCAAAATATTATAATGTATGTTTTATTTATAGTTTTTTTTTGTTCATTTTTGAGTATTTATGCATTCTATATCTTTCTATATATTTAAATTTCCCATAAGAGAATAAAAGTCTCAATCTATTCGTTATTATCGATCAAACGACATATGTAACACCACTTCACCTTTTTGATAATAAAAGAACTGATTACTAATTAAATTGAGAAAAGAATTATGACGTGCTGCAGTTACATGAGGAAAAATAAGTATACCAAAACAATCGAGTTAAAAATTTTATAATTCATTAGCTGTGTGTAATACTTTGGTGCTTTCCCTTGCCAACACTAGAAATATCAGATTAACAATAACTTTTCTTATAAGATGTATAAAGTAAAATATTTATTTACTGTGATATATTTTTGAAAATTTATTATGGTTTTTTGTAAAAGATATACAGTGGCTCCAAAAAGTATTCGTACACTATGTCACAAATAAATTCGTTTAACCCTGAAATTTTGAGTCTGATAGAAGTATTTGATAAAACTTTGTGAGTATGTAGATCGTAATAGTATACGTATAGATTAATCTCTTCTTTTCATCTAAATGTAATTTTAAAGGGGTGAAACCAACCTTAAAGTTTCTCCTTCACTTTTTAAAGATAACTTTGTAGTGGTACTTGATGAAGCAAAACCTTTCAAATAGAAAATGTTTAATTTTAAACACTCTATCGCCCTGTCATAAAAAAAGAATTCTCACTTCTATTCTTTTGTTACATATAAATACATCGTCGGTAATTTTAGTGTTAACCTGAAACGTTGTACGTATTCTAGAAGCAACGAAAAGTTTTACAATTAGTTCGTGCCACCCTCTGTGGGAAATCCTCGTATGGTCCACTAATGCAGAGTATTCGCATGAACGCGTCATTATTGCATCACGTGCGCGCGTTGAGATTTGTACGAAAGATTTGTATCAACTGCATTCAAGCTTCCATCGTTCAGGCCAAACAACTTATCCTTGCTTATGCTTGTTACAATTAACTGAATTTGAACTTTGAAAATTAGTTTAACTTGAATTTTCGATAATTTCATAACCGATTTCAGTGCCAGATACCATAAATGCATTTAATTAGAATTTTAATTACAATCTAACTTGTTAAATTGAAACTTTTTGATACTTTTAAAATGTACGAAATAGTAAAACAAACTTGTCTTATAATAAACCAAAAGCAGCTGCTATTCATGCTATTGTCTCTATTGTATCATCTGCGTCAAAACCATATCATTTTTTCGAAAATTCTTTGATAAACTCACGAATCATGCTAAATGCAAAATTCATTCATATTAGCTGACTAATGTAGATCGTAAAAACAAATTCGATTAGTAAACATAAATAAATAGTTGACACATTGTAAGTATTTATTTGTTATTGTTATTTAAAACGTCTTGTTAACACTTTGACTGCCATTTCGAAGTAACATGTAGAGTACACCACTACATATTTTATAGAAATTAATCTTTTATTTTTGATATTCTAATCAAAATTTTTAATTGTTTAATGGAGCATTTTTTGCTTCAAAATATCCTTTAATTAGCGGTAATGTTCAAAATGTACTAATTATCAATTTTTATTCAACTCTTACAGTTACAAGTAGTTGAAACTCTCCGATCACCAATGAACGACGTGGCTGTCAAAGTGATAATAGATATTTAATCTATTCTTTTTCATATAAGATTTACTTTTAATAAGTGCCTTTTTTACTTGGTAATAAAATTTTTACGATGTATTCACAATTTAATAAACTATTTTGTCACTAAAATGTCGTTTAATGAAATATTACGGTAGTTATTAGAATTTAATAAAGAATAAACTTAAAATATGATCAAGATAATTTGTTGATATAATACATATAAATGTCTTGACTTTGAAATAAAGTTAAAGATATTGAAAAATATGAAAATTGAAATAAAATTTAATCTCATCAATGTCTAATAAAATTAATAAAATCATGCATAGAGAAGAAAGTTATATAAGAAAATAAAACAACAATAGTCAATAAGATTCATAAAATGTCAACTTATTAGATTGAACAAGTTTGTTCATTTTTATATTGTTTAATACCATTAGATATATTCTTTTTATACAGGTTGATGTACTCGATCAATAATGTCGGTGTTCCATAAGCTTCTTAATTTCATTCCTACGGAAATTACCTTGCTTGAATATAATGAACGATAATTAAATAATATTAAATCAATAAATATATAGGATACTTCATATTTATTTAAATGTATATAGCTTTATCCTTAAACAAAGTAAACTGTTGAACTAACAGTAGCAGCTCATTTTCACAAAAGTAAATAGACGAACATTCGTCAAGGAGGACCAAACTCGGAGACACTCTTGGAGAACGGCTTCTCAGCGGCAGAAAAGAGAAGAGAGGAGCGGGGTACAGCTGGTACTTGTCTTCATCTTGATTAGTAGCTGTTTAAGAATAGTGAAAGTTTCTCCGACTTACGTCATGACGCCTTTCCCAAAGAAGACGCGGAAATCGACGCCTTCTTCGTGTAAGTGTACATACACAAACGATCGATCTTTTCTGCGTTCACTTTTTTCTAATCCCTCCGCCATATTTGATCGGTTCGTTATTTTGTCGACTTTTTCATTTTAAGCTAATTAGCCAAAAGTAAATGCAAACGATACTTAACGATGATTTTTTAGAGACAACATACGAGGGAGGAGACTGAGCTGAATAAATGAGACTTTTGTTAAGGAAAGTCAATACAGTGGTACACAGTTGGACCTCCATATCCAGGTCGGATATTTGGATCGATTCCAAAGTCCTGCATGCATAGTTGAAGCCTCGGATAATAGCAAACGTTACATATATACTGTAGAAATTTACCTATACATGTATGTATGTATATAATGTTACGTTACGTATTATTGGTACTAACAAATAACAAATTGAAAAACAGTTTATAATGTAAGAAATCAATAAAAATCAATTTGTGTACTAAAAATTATGTCATAATAATTTAAATTTTATTTGGAAATATGCACATATTTATATATTTTATATACATACATATACATACGTGGATATTTATATATGTACAGGTAGCCCTCCTACCACACGGAATCCTATAACACTGTTTCGCTATAACACGATTCATAAATTGCAGGAACCCTCCTACAAGGAATAAGAAAATTGCAAAAATCTTTATATAACACTGTACTTCTACAGCTGCGACTTCTTAACTGTTTAAGTTAATAATTTAACTTTAAAAAAATTACAGGAAGACCTAAGATTAGTTGAAAATCTCGAGTCATTTTTATTGAATGCAGAACCTTCCGCTGAAAGAATCCGAAAATTCAAAAGGGAACTGCAAAACTGTTTAGCTAGTACTTTAAATGAAAAAAAGTTCTGAAAGTACAGGCGATATCGTTCCACCAAAAGAACATTTTCGGTTGATTATACTGAGCAGTGACGGTGAAGAAATTTATTAAATTAAAGTTGCATTAAATAAAAATATTTTTGTTTTTTTTGTTTTGCGTTGTAAAAATATTTATATAACTCCCCTTTTTGTACTGATTCTGGGTCTCATACAATACGGTTTCACACAACACGACGTTTTCTAGGAACCTATCTATCGTGTTATAGGAGGGTTACCTGTATATACAGTAGTAATCTGTATCGATATCATATGACCTGATTTTGGCTAATTCTTTGAATCACGGCCAATCGCAAATACCGGGAATGCGAATACGGGTCCAACTATATTTATATGGATCATTCCAAAATCTAAATTTTATATTATAACAGATGTGAAGTATTTCTAAACATTGTAACATCTTTCATTAAGAAAAAAGAAAATATGTTTTATGTTTGAAAACCATCTTCTTATTGATATATGTATATTAGTTAATATAATCTGCAGAATTTTGCTAGTATAAGAAAATATAATTCCCAAACTATTTTATTTTTTATTACTACTTCTATTCGAATGTCAATACTTAAGGCAATATTTGACATATTCATATTTCAGACACTAACATATTCGTTTTTAAATATAAATACTTAAATACTTAGTAATAAATGTGCAGTCAAGTCAATATAGATTTTAAGTGAAAAGTTCACTTCAACAGTTTAATTCCAAAAATCTGTCTAACCTGTATGTAAAGTCTCAGCTTAAAATTGGTGAAGGTAGTTTCTATGAAAAGCTTTTATCCTATATTGACAATGAGATTTTTATTACGACATACATATATTTGTTATTTTTTAAACAATTATTAGTCTTACATAATAAATATATTCATGTTAAATGCTTCTGTAGAAGCTGTTATTAATATATGGTTGCAATTAAAGATTGTAAATCAGGTTGATTTTTAAATTAAATTCATATTTCTTGTGTGAGTGTAATAAAGAATTTAAAATTTTGTATAACTATGATTATATTTTTTCGCATGCAATTGTGTTTCATTTTTACGATATATATTCTTACACAAAATATAATGTATTAACAAAAATAAAAAACTTTCTTTTTAAAAGTAGAAAACAAAGTTTGATAAAAATAAATATATTTTTAATATTTTATTCTAGTTGTTATAATAATAATAATAATAATAATCTGAGAATGATAAGTCAATTTGTCATTGGCAAATATTTTTACAATAGGTGGAACGAATACAAGTGTTATGAAATTTTAAGAATTACATTCTCATGTTAAAAATATTTCGATATTTAATTTGCTTTTTATCTTTATTATAGAGACATCCGTCTCTATTTGAGTCTTTCTTAAAATTAAATGAAGATATTTCATATCCATTGCAGGCAAGACAGATTAATTGATCATTTTGAAATTATAATTGCATGTGTCACCGGAAATGTCTTCGATTAATGAACACTCCATGTAACAAGTTAATATATCTTTATTATAGGTACATTTAAATAATGTGTTACAACAAAGAACGCATAAGAATATATATATATAAATCATTAATTTATACACGGGTATTATTAATAGTTCAGTTGATTTTTTATTTATTTCTCTTAATATAATAATTTTTTTTCAATGGTTCAAAAAATAACTTGTTATTCGCTGAAAATTTTACAAATTTCAATTAACAGTTTCTGCTGTCTATTATCGGTATGTTTAAATATTTATAAGAAATTGAAATGTATAAAAATATACAGAATGCATATAATTGGCAAATATATGTAAAATAATGTAAATGACCTTTATTTATGTTTCATTTCGTTAATTGCATTTATAGAAACAGGAATTTTATAGAAATTCGCTATTATATATAAAATTATAAAAATAATTTCAACTCCGGAATTAAAGCACCAATGAAAAACATTCATACGGGTAACTGATACGAGAAGGGTAAATTGAAGGATAAATGAATAGATCTATCCATTGATCGGGGTGACTGAACTTCGCTCTATTTTTCGTTTGGACTTTTTCAAAGGAGGTCGAGGAATGACCTTTCGAGCGGACAAACTGCTTGTGCCTCTTATTTTGCGGTACAGCAACGGTATACACACACTCTTGATCCCATGGCGTATCGCAGGAAGCCAAAAAGGGGGTTCACGTAGTAGCCATGTGAAAGTTGCCTCTTGGCAGACGTTGCTCCTCTCTCTTGCTCGATAGTTTTCCAGGGTTTCTCAGGTAAGATTTCTTACGAGAGCATCTTCTCAGCTACGTAAGAACGTGAGAGAGAGTCGAGTCTGCTTTCGTTTCCTCCTTCTTCCTTTCACGGTGTTAGTAAGTAAGTAAGTATATTTCGCTTTCCCTTCGAATCATGATGCAGTAATTCTTCTCCTTCTTCTGCCTTTTCTACTTTTTGATCGCTATCACTTTTACTACAGATAATTGCAATTTCGCCATCCAGAAAAATAAGTATTAAAACCTGATAAATCTGAGGTACTTATTATATATTTAGTAATTACATATTTTCCTTCCTAGTTTTTTTCTACTCCATAAAATACACCTATAAACTAAATCGTAGATCGAGTGCTGCGTTTCATTAAATGTTCATTCCTCTCGAAATTTCGCAGAATCAGTATCCTGAGATTGGCAAAGAAAATTCTAGACTACTGATGCGACGCCCCTTCTTCTAGAAGATACGATGCGTTCCACGACCTCCTATTGCATTCATTCTGCTTTTGAAATATACACACGCAACGTAAGGAGTGATCGTAACTCGTATACGGCATTTTTGTCGTCCAACGGTTACGTTAAGCGCGTAAATCGAATTATTACCAATATTTAGTAGTATCATACTTTTAATCATAATCTTATTGAGGGATTTTTTTTTGAGGAAATTTTTTTAATATCGTACATATTTTATTTGTATTATAAGAACTATTAACATAGTTATTAGTTAGCATTTTTCTCTTTATAAATACTAAGTATACAAAAACGTTTTACAGTTTTTATATTTGCGATATTTTTTGAAGGACAAAGATAAGCTCTAATTGTTTTAATGAGATACTATATATTTTTCATATTATATCGAAATATGTATCGAGACAAAAATGATGTGTAATACAATTGCTTCCGAATTTATTGATCAGGAATGAAAGGAATAGTTCATATATTACGCATTCAGTTAAATTTGTCTTCGTACACAATTTTATATTGTAAACGGATACATAGTATTTCATTAAAAAAATTAAATATAAAAAACTAATCATGAAACACCTTAAAATTATTTATTCTTTTTATTTTTCAGAATACTTATCATTTACGAATAGTACACTAGCTGATAATTGCATGAATGTCATGTCTCATGCTCCTTGTTATTACAAAATTAACTAAATCATTATAGATGTAGTAATTAATAATTTGTTTGTTAAGGAATATAATTAACGACAGATGAACATAAATCACGCGTTATTCTATACTTTCCAATACTCTATTATGTCGTACAAATAATCAAAAAGAGGTTATAGAAATCGAGAAGAATCAGGTTCGTATAGTTTCTTGGGAATTTGGTCATTATGTATGTGGACTGAATGAAATTCACTTACGAGATACTACCACTAATTATGACGACGAAACAACTATGAAACAAGGATGGAACTGTGTGAAACTAAAAATTAAGAAATCATGCATAATTCACTGAGAGCTACACATCTAGCTATTAATATTTACAACAATGGATAATAATTACTGAGACCATTTATTGAATTTACTTGTCAACTTCATCAAGTTTAATTGGCAATTATCTTCGATCTTATAACTAATTTTAACTTTCTCTTAACATATAAATGAATACATGCATAATAAATATAATCTTTGTACACTTGTTAAATTTCAAATATTTGAAACGAAAAGACAAGGATTTCGGCCGTTTAATATTAGATAAAATTAAGTAGAAGCTAAAAAGATGAATACGTCCGTTATATTTGTTTAGTAGAAAATATAAAATATATCAATTTGTGAAAATATTCTGAGCATCTTATTAGGCATCTGATAACTGTACTTATAGTACATTTTATGACGTTGTGTTTACGATTTATTTGTTTTTCCTGGCAAAGAAATATAAGAAATGTTTAAATCTGTCTAATTTTAACTGATAAATTAATTAATGTCCATAAAATATCCAATATCCACATTTCTTCTTTAACATTTGGTATTTAACTGGTAGATGGAAACTTCTGTAATTGACCGTACATAGAGTTGAAATATTCGAGGCTGAGTAGTTTTTCTATAACTGCATACCTCCCTTTTAATAGTTGGCTATATTCGGCGGAGTATCTTTCACGTGTTACTTACCAACAAGGGAAGATCTTACAAGATGTAACATTGACTTTTTGTTGAACTTTAATATAATGGTAAAGCTGGAAAAACTGAAGCAAATGTTACCAATTTTGGAGGCAGACGTCCTAACTGAAGTGAACTGCTCTTTTCACTGAGCTAAAGTAGATCTAGATGAATGCAAGTTGATCGTTCTTATGATTTAAAATCGATCGACAACCAGAGTCATTTATAGAGGTTAGGCGGTATCGTAGATGTCGACTAAGAAAAAGGAAAGTAGTGAAACGCAATTGGTATTTTGCTATTATGCAGGTTATCGGCTTCGTCTGGGAACGTTTATTGGCCTTTTCACCTTAGCTTTCACTCGATTAGCTCTTCTTCTTCCTTGTTTCACTGCTCGCATACACGCGTTGCATTTAACTATATACCATCATTCCCTCGTGTTTAATCATTCTTATCGATTTCGTTATCGCTGACAATATGATCGTTATCGTTGCACAACAAACTGTCATTATGTAACGTTTAATCGAAAAACCCGAAACGTTTAAGCGTAACTTTATTAAGCCTCGTGCATTGTTGGCTAATCGTCGATTTTATTTGCCTTGTCACGGTTTTTACAAAATATTAACGCAAACCCGTACGTTCGTTTGCAAAAATTAACAAAAAGGTAGTGCTACTTCCATGTGATATGTAGAAATGCGCAACAAAATTGTGCCCATAATTACGAAAGTGGTCTAAGTCATATATTTCTTGTTTCGAGATATTTAATAGATTACATTTGAATAAGTTAAAAAATATTTTTATACAATGCAATATTTTAATTTAGAATTTTATTAGCCTTGATTAATGAAAATTTATTAAGAATGTGAAATTTTGTGTGAATCTCATACGGAAATGTTTTTAAAGTTTGAATTGACTTAGACCATTTTCAAAATTAACTGAATGGCCTATAAATGACTTAAAGCGATAAAAAACTATAAGTTTTATTAGAAATAATTATTTTAATAAAATAATTCATGAACATTTATTAATTACTTTTGTAAAGTAATCCATTTTTATCATTTTAGGCTTTTATCATTATGAGTTTTGAGATTCTTAAAATGTTCCTGCAAAACTGGAGGGATGCAGGGTGATAGTAAACACATAATATCTTTGTTTTTCTTTCGTTATTTGTCTAGTGGTGGTGTATAATGGAAGTAATTTAATATTTAAAATAGAAAATGTTTAATTTTTAATACCCTATCGCCTTACCATAAGTAGAAGAACACAGAAAAGGTTGTATTCAAAGCGTGAAAAATCGCTGAAATTTTAAGATTCGTTATCAACCGCCTTAAAAGATATTTTGCCACTAAAAAATTTGCTCCACGCAGGACACACCATGCTCTGTACACATAAAGTTTCATTGAAATCAAAATTTCAGAAGTAAATGAATTTCCTTATAATACAGTGTACGAATACTTTTTGGAGCCACTGTATAAGAATGAAGTAACGAGTGAACATAAAATAGGCATTTATTGACTTAAGAAATACAGAAAAATAAAAAGGTTAAAGAAGTGAAAAATAATTAGGTAACAGAATTTGTAGTAATTCCAATAGTAGAAGAATTCTTGATTGCTACACATTCAGCAATTAATACCGGTGGGTCGCTCCTAACCTAAATACGCGGCAGCGTGATCAACTGGTTGGTCATGCCATGTATGTTTCCAATTATCATATTTATAACACATAATTTAATAAAAACTGGAATAAAATCAAACGCCGGTTGATCATTCACACAGTAAAGAAATGCGCCAAGTTGTAAATATTAATATGAAATAAAATGTAATACGTAGCAACAGTATTTACAACCTTCAATAAGAGTTATTTTATTTTAAAATTGGTAATTTTCATTTTAACAGAACAACTCTTGTGACGTTATAGGGTTTTAGATGCATTCGAACGACTTGCATTACATTAGGAAGTTACAACACATTAGGAAGTATAACTTCCAATCTTATTAACACTAGGTTTACGGATATTTTTTGTATATCTACTTCTAATATTTATATATTAAGGAATAGGTATACATAAAACATGAATTTGAAATTGCAGAACTCAGAGGGAAACAGATTTGTGTATATTTGTATCGCTCCATCAATAAAACTCTGCAAAAGTTGGTGGAAATAATAGTAATTATTTTCGAAAATTTTACTCACTAAATCCAAAACCCGTCAAATTAACGGATTCCGTAAATCTAGTATTAAAGAAGTAGGTCCTTCCTTGAATGAATTCTGTTATTAACTTCACTTACCAGAAGTTTACCGTATTTTAATATCTAACTTGTATTCCATAGACGACGTCAAAAATGCTGTGTTTGTGTGAAAGCTGCAGGAAGATCAAGAACGATACATGAAAGTCGTTGATGTTATTGCAATTACAAAACAATTAAAAATGATTTGACCCCTTGTAGCCAAAAATAGCTAACAACTGTCTAGAGTTTAAGCAAGCATCTATAATAATTGTAAGTAGAGCTATAGTTAACTTTTTATTGTCAATAAACATGTACAATTGGTGTTTTACCGTAAAGTGAGATTCGAGAGACACCAACAATTTTTGTTTTTCCTGTAATTCTGAAAATATTCACTATGCACATTTTATTTCTTTCTAACTTCTTAAAGTTTATTTTAGCTGTATGTTAAAAGATGCAATTTATACAGCTTTCTTTCGATTATCTATAGATTCTTAAATGATACTGAAAATATTCGATGAGGTCCAGTGCACTCTATTATACGTGATAAAATGATCACTATATCAGTTACGGATCAACAGCAACTTTCCATAATGCACTAAAATTAAAAGAAACAGACAAATTACATAATTCTTCATTTAATTCAGTTCCCTTAACATTTATTCATTTACAGAAAATAAAGCTGCAAAGAAAACTTTAGCACTACAGATTAATACCCGTCTTCAAATGAATAGCTTGAGTAATAAGATAAATAAAAGGGACAAATCACGTGTAGTATAATCGGTTATCTACAAATTACTCGAGCGATTGGTAAATAATCCCCTGTTTGCTGAGTTGAACATCCAACTCATCAATTACGTGTAATACATCTGTGAATATGATTTCACAAATTAGCAAACTTATGGAACTTAAACACCTTGCGCAGGATTTGGTAGCGTGAATTTAACGCCTCTATCTAGACAATACGAGCGTTTTTGATTAAGAACATCGTCAGTGGAAGATTGCATCATAGATCATACAGGATGACTGTTCATAGTGTGTTTAAATCAAACATGCAAATTGCCGTTCTTCTCCCACTTCTGTAAAATTCGCACTCGTTTAGTGTAAGCTGTCATCGAGTGAATTAAACTAGCAAGAACACAGAGCAATCGACAAATGATGAAAAAATGTTCGTGTTACTTCAATTTACTAAAGTGGGGGAAGAACAAGCCTTCACTCGCTTAATCCAAATACATCCTTAAATGATTTGCTCGCCAACGCATAAGATGCAATCCTGGTCGAAATAAGGTTAAAGTCTGAAGAGACGACATTTCTTTGCGACTGGCAGAATTTCCTTGAGAAGTTTGGTTTCAACATAGAAGATTTTCATGCAGATCCATCTTTGTCGAGCAGCACGAAACAGTTTTACAGTGATGTAAGTCGGTCATCCCTCTTTTAGATAATTCTAACAAGACAAGAATCGTTAAAACAAGCATGAACAGTCAAAACGTGCGTGCTATTGTTACATCCCCATCATATGCAGGAGTCTTATGGTTGAACAATTTGCGTAAGTATTTCATGGAACGTGGAACTGCTTTTACACATAAGTTTTTACACGTAGAGGAAAATAGGGTACAATGGAACGTTTTTTTTTTTTAAATTATGCTGACACCAAAACGAAAGATAAAACATAATAATTTTGCTCGACAAGAATTTTAAATAGACTTCTAGCTATAAGAAAATGATATTTAACATTAAAAAGAATTGTTAGTATATAAAGAAACTAAGATTTTCTAAAAGTATTGATTTATTGCTTTCATAAAAATGGTGGGGTAAAGTGAAACATTTACTTCAAATTGTAAAAAAATGTAGAAATTTAATTCTTTTCAGTCGAAAGATTCAAATTTATATATAATATTAATATATGAACTAAAATGTATGATATAAATTTATATAAAATGATAATAATGTGAATACATATTTTCGAGACATTTTGACACCTAGAATGAAATAGAACTTCAAATTAATTTTCTTATCGTGATGATCAACATATAATTGTTCAATCAAATGATTTTAAGAATAAATATATATGGACTAAATTAAACACTGATTTTTCTTTATACAGGGTGTTTGGATGAAGCTGGGAGAAATTTTAAGCAGTGATTGTATTCGTTAAAATAAGACGAAGATCAAGAGTGACAAAATTTCGTTCAAAGCTCCGGTAATCAGTTAACAATTAAAAATCACCTAAAATTCAATGGATTCAGGCAACCCGCCGTACGCTATAATCTGTATGCGTAGCTATGTACAGGCGAAGTCAGGACCGTACTGATAAAATCTTATTTAACTTATCTCGTGGAGCCCAGGAAAAATTAGTCGTCACGCGAATGATACGCGATACAAAATTAACATTTCCGTCAATTTTCAAAAAGCATTAAATAATCATAGAATGACATTAAACGTAGTTGTAAAATTCACAAGAGCATGTCAGAACTCGCTCATCAGGTAAAAAGGATCAATGATCTCTTAAAGCAACTAATACACAAAAATAGAACTCTTACACGCATGTAAATCACCATTATCCTGTCCGCCAGTGTTCATTAAACAATACACATGTACAATAATTGTCCAATTCACGAATTTGCATAAAAAAATATACACGTATCACAAATGTCCACATGTATCAGACACTCCATAGCACTGACTACACAGACTTATACAACATATTAATATCTTAGAGTGCAATTTAATGTAGAGTAATAACGCTACTTCACTATTTTCTCCAGTTTCCAATTTGCTTGAACAAGCGAGATATTGAAATCTTCAGAATTTAACATAACCATACAAAGAGTTATAATTATTGATATAATGTATAAAGAATTAAATTATTGCAAATTTTCATCACAACAATTTAGCTAATAATGTTATGAATTCTGTTTGCATTGTCAACGAAACCTACACCACGCATTAAAACATTTGCCCACGGTACATGACTATACAATATTAACGTCACACTAAAAACGTTTACGACAACGCGAGCTTCCTTTTTTGCAGAATTAAGATTTTTTTGTACAAAAATTCTATGTTAGTTCCACGATGCACAGTGCAGTATAGTAGGTTAGGTTATGACTGATGATCGCTCTATGTAACTACATTAGAAAATCGATATCTGTTTTGATATCGATTAAGTTCAACCACTAGCAGAGATCATGTAACGAAACATATAATATAGTTTAGTATGTCGACGCGTGATTACATCGTTGAGATCATATACTAAACCCATAAAATATTCAATTATATCTAATGCCAGTGAATAATTTGCATTTATTGTTATTTTGAATTTTAATGAACGTGTATCGGACAATTGTGACATGTATGAGATTAGATTTCTATTATGGTATATACAAAGGATGTATATTGCGGAGTGATATAAAATTAAGATTCTTATATTAAAAGATCTTGTTTCAGCAAAAACGAAAGCGTGTATGGTTGTAACGTGTTTAGTATGACATTTATAGTACTGTGTGGGTGTGAATCGTGGGCAAATGCTTGAACGTGTTGTGTATTTTTTGTGAACACTGCAAACAGATTTCTTAAATTTATTAACAATTATTGCACAGGGATGAAAGATTGTAACAATCTCATTTTTCATACATCATATCAATAATTATAGTTATTTTTATAAGTGTGTTAAATTCTGCTGATTTCAATATCTCGTTTGTTCAAGTAAATTGGAAACTGAAGGAAATAGTAAATAAGGTATAACCGAAAATGGGGTTAAAAGTGCCCTTGAACCAAATTTGCTTGACGATACATACCATTCGATGGTGTATTGAAAGAGATCATTGAATTATAATTTTTAATCTCGTACCTTAATCAAAAGGGAAATAACAGAAAAATCGTATTATTCGTTTTTGTAACCTAATTAATCAAATGCAAAAAATCTAATACACTTCTTAAGTAAAGATACACGTTTCAGAATTTTTACAAACTTTTTTCTTAGTTATTGTAGAAGTAAAACATCAAGGACCTAAAAATAATGATGAAAAGTGCAGATTTCATACTGAATTTTTAAAAACACTATTATTTTTATTTTTTTTTTTTTTTACATCTGACCACAATTAGTTTTGTTTTTTGCTTTATAATCTCTATTGTCTTTTGGGGATAACTGTGAATTCTGAATTTCCTTATACTCTCAAAAAAATCGTGTGATAGAGACAAGTTCTCGATCTATGGAACATTAAAAATTTACTATCTGCTCCTTAAATTTGAGCTTGATAAAAGTAGTCCCGATTATATCTATTTGAGACTTGTACGCTGACTAAAAGGCATGAATGACGTTTCTCGTTTTACGTATTGAGAAACTAACTTTATCCCAATAAAGTTAATTCTAAGCGAAATGTGACATTTACTTCCTTTCGCAAGAAAACGAAATGCATTTCCGATTTGAGTAATGCATGGTCGGAAATAAACTGTAAGAGAAATCAACAGCGTCATCTTGCAGGCGGTTCTCGAAATTACATCGAAGAAAGGGGCGTTAATAAAGAAAATGTTGCAGAATAAAGTCCGATGGTAAATGAACAAAAAAATAAAAGAAATTATTCAGAGTCACAGATGAATTGCTGTAATTGTTTTGGTTGTGTCGATTCTTCCAATTGTTATTGTTTAGTACCTATACGTACGTATACATCTAAGAAAAGATAATTATGAACTTCTTTATTAATAAATGCAGATATCTTTCTTATCGACAAAATACGCGATAAAGTAGAAACAGATAAGTTGTAACCGAAACATTACAAAATTCGCCACCGATGAATTCTTTAAACATGATCAAATAGAACTTGTAGTACTAATCACTCGAGACATAAGAGTAAACAAATCATATTATGGATTTCCGTAGCCAAATGTGATTGCCGTATCATAAATTACAGCTCATAAGTGACGACCATTTGAAAAAATATTTGTAGAAATATTAGAGGGAATTAAAAGCTACACATAATGTAAATCTGTACAGACTCATGGTACAATTCGCGGTGGATAAAAATTATTTATTAAATTGAGTGCGGTTAGGAATTTTAATAAAATCACAGCATGCATTCAATAATTACAGAAGAATTTAATAATTTACACACGTATAACTAATAATGCATTTCCGAGTCTGAAAGCAAATCAAAATATACATAGATCGCACATAACTGATTTATATTAATGAAGCTCAAAAAATTTGTAACTTGATGTATTCAAGGCTAAATCAACAACCACAGTTAATTATTTCGAAAATTGTTATTATTTTAAAATGAGTGTCGTGCACATAACTACATAGAAGGTAAGAGTGGACTAATCATTTTACAGACTTTCGTTGTACACAATAACTGCTTTACTGACCACGTGTCACGTTTAACGATCCGAGAATGACTGGAGCGCTGGTTGTCATTTCCGAGTTGAACAGTGAAGAATGCTATTAAATTATAATGTAATATTATATTAAATTTTGTAATTATTATAAATTATTTGTAGATATCATTGGACGCAACAGAAGAAAAAACAAAGAAATTTTATGATTATAACAGTTTAATCGGTTTCAGAAGACGGAATGCAAAGTTTAGCAAATTCTAAATTGAACCGCGGATATGCGTAACTTAGTTTGATGAATGTTCTCAAACAGTATGGAATCTTTGAAAAGCGACATCAATTACCAGGTTTCATCGCTAGGAGGTGATTACGCATCGGGGAGGCCCCTTCAAAATTTATTATATAATTTTATGATTTTCATAATTCAGAAGGAATGTAAGAAAATGTAGAACAAATTCTGAATTTAAATTTCAACTCATTAGTCACGGTACACTTGTATATTTCAATTCAAATGTTTATTGGTTAAAAAGATAATACGACTTAATGTTCCCTATATATTGAACAATTAATAAATAAAAAATAAACAAAACTGAATAATTGCATTTTGCAACTATATTCAACACTTATCTTTATTCTAAATTTATTAAGTGTACAGTAAGATATGGAGATGAATTTACTACAGAAATATAACTATAATACTGGAATAACTGTAATAACTTCAACGATTTGATTTATTACAAAAAATCGAAAAGAAATTTTAGTAAATTTAAACCAAATTTGAGGATATATGCGTAGCTCTTAGCTTGATATTGTTTCCCAAAGAACATACAATTTTTAAAAACTGATACCAATTACCAGGTTCCACCATGTGGAGGTGACTACACTTAAAGAGAGGAACTACTCTTATTTTTAGCTGTCCTGGGGTTCCATAAGATACCCTGTGATCATAATTTTTCTCGCGAGCTTATTGATCAGGGATGCTATTGTACATTGGTACAACAGCAGTCATGTATAGTACATTTTTTCAGTGGCTAGTTTCTTAGCTTTGAGTAGGACTTTTTTGTACTTCGTTCCTGTTTAATATAAAAACAATTTTGTCAAATTTAAAGAGAAAGTATTGAGTGTTAAGATAACCAAGTATATATCTCAACTGTGATATACTAATTTTTAGTATTGTGAACTTCAAAGTGCGTTTTGAAACACCGTGATACTGGTTAGAGTGTAAGAAATGCTGGGTGGATTTCGCAATAATTAGGGACCTTGAATACAAAGTTAAAGAATCGCGAAGGGTTGTAGACGATAGGTAGAGATCTCGTAGCTACTATGGGGCTTGGGGCGAGGAGTTCGCGATAGGTTGTAGGTGGTTGGAGATACTTCTGGGTTATGGGGATATGAGGTATATGTGGTGCGGTGAATATGGGTTGGAAGGTGCGGAGGTATGGGGTGAACTAGTTCAAGGACCTGGTTTCCTCAGTTACCTATGTAGGAACCTGCCTTATGCTAGTTCAGCAAAAGTGGGGGGTGGCGGATTTCGCTGAAGGCAGGGGGTGTAGACTTGGGAAGGGGAGAAGGTGGAAAAATAGCATAAGGGTTTGACTTCCTCTGTTCATGAGGTTCTCTGCTAGCACCAGAGTTTATGTTATCTAGCATGGCAATACCCCTCCTCCAGGAGCGAACTAAGGTCTCAAGGGGGAGTGTTCCACGAATCTTAAGTTCGCTGATTGGTATTTTTCCGAATTTGGAAGGACCAATCAGTGAGTTTTGTCAATACAAGAGGTGGTTTGTGGTCGGTGGCAGCGACTCAATCACGACAGTAAGAATTTCATTTTCAAACAACAAGGTCAACTAGAACTACAGTTCACATCGCCAAATTAACCCAAGGTCCGCGCCCTTGATTTTCACATCCAACTACTCGCACATCATCCTGACGTGTGAGGAGTGATATTTTCGACGCTCAACAGTATCCAAGACACGCAAACTAATTAACAATTTTGTTCCTATACAAATATTCTACATTAAAAATCATTCATGATCACTTTTGTGTGTTATCTTAAATATAAATAATTGCTGAAGTTCTAGAACTTACTAGGAAATAACATACAAATAAAACAACAAAACTAAGTACCACGTAATTATTTATTAGCACAAACTTTTAAATAAAGAAAATGTAATTATTTCATAAAAAATGAATGTAATATTTCACATGGAGTAATGTTCAATCAATTTTTATCAATCATTGATTGAAATTAACGAAAAGGTCGTGCCTTCACTTACTCCTATTTCGCGCCGATTGTTAGGCCTATTGCGCAAGCGCAGTCCGTTGCTAGTGAGAAGTCCTTTTCCAGTGTGGGACGCTATCGCATGCGAACGTTCGACGGATCGAATGAAACGCTTACGTGATCGCATAAACACATAATCATTTTTACAGGTTATAGATTCGTGATTTCGCGTAATTTAACTCGTTCCTTATCATTTACGGTCCGGAATGTTACACTGTTATTTTAATAAAATGCACGCTTTTCTTTTGTCTTTCTCAGTTTCAAAAAAGATCAGGGTACAGGCTCCACCAGTTTAAAATCTACGAATGAAGGGTTTAGGGGTGTAGCGTTTTGAGGGTTTAGGATAAGAGATTATAGGGCAGGGGATAGGTACAAATCCTCTGTTCATGCGGAGTTTGTTTTACTGAAACGTCACAGCTATGCTGGACTCGGGTCTCTTTTTATTTGCCAGAGATAAGAGGTGTAGGATGAGGGTGTGTCGAGTTTGAAAAATTAGGGATAAGGGTTACCGGGTTAAGAGGTTTAGGAAAAAAGAGGTTTTTGGTTTAAAGTGAAGGGGTTTAGTAGATTAAGGGGTATAGGGTTCAACAGACAGGAATGTAGAGGTTAGGTTCAGTGGTTAGGGGTTTTTATGTTTAGAGTACAGAGGATAAAGGATATAGGAATTAAGTGTTTAAAGGTTATGGTGATGTGAGATTAAGGAAAAGGGATTTTGTGGTTGTTGGGTTCCAGGGCGATGGGATTTGTGAGCGTTGGTTTCCAGTGCGAGAAGTTTTATGGGTGTTAGGTTTTGGGGAGAAGGGGTAATAGAATAGGTATGGGAGTTGTTGAGATAGGGGGTAGAGATGGATGGTGAGTTTGGTTGGAGGTGGTTGGGCTCCTTTCCCCAATTTTGTGGCGGATGTACGACCTTCAGCACTCCATTGTCTTCGGTAAACGATGTCTTTCAATATACTTTGTGGTTTAAAAGGATATGTGGTCCCCCCTCCTCCCGCCGCAAGGACTGATGAGACCTTCAATTTTCTCCCAGCTTCGTCCGAACACCCTGTATATGTAATAGTGTGAGCAGCAAGAGATGGGTTTTGTAATAGTTAGGGGACTTCAAGGAAGTGGTAGGATGTAGAGGCTGAGGTCATGATAGGTGGTAGGGGTTAGTGGTAGGTGTTTCGTAGTGGCTGTGCGGTTAGAAGGGAAGAGGGTAATAAATGATGAATGGTAAATCATTGAGAGTAGAGGGTAGCATTCGCGGATTATGGGGTTATAAGTTATGGTGCAGTGTTCGTAGATGATAAGGTGTGGGGGTAGGAGAAAGTACAACCTGGATTTCAGCTCCGTCGGTCTCAGGAGGCCCTTTACTATAAATACCGAAGCTTACGTTACGTATGTATGTACGGATATTTGCCTTTTGGTACTCCAGGGGAGTTTATGGGTGGAGAGGGTATTGTTGATGTTACGGGTTACGTCGTAAGGAACTAGCACAGGGAATCAAACATTTATCCTATTTTATAAAAAAATGATCGGTTAATTTATAGCAAGTTAAGTACAATATAATGTGAGATATTTAGAGTATTATATTGTTGCTTGGGAATCTTTTGCTATTACTGTAAAACTTCATTTATCCGAACTCCATTTATTGGAACCAATGACGTTACATAACTAATTTATCGAACCTATTACTGAGCTCCTATCATCTGAACTTTCGTCACGCGACATGTCGCTTATGCGGACCCGCATTTTCTCATCTCACGTGATCAAACAACAACTGAGGTACATATGAGACGTCTGAATTTCTTTGTCGTGACATTTAACTTCAAAAAATATTACTCGCGAATTACGGCTCTTCTTTTCTCTCTCCCAATCACATCTTCGTTTCGGCACTCACAACTTCATCAATTTGTTCACACAGTATGCTATTCAGAATGATGGAACTCTTAAGTTGGAAATTATTTCACCACTTTAAAGATTGTGAAGATGTTTCGGATGTACGAAGTTATTGCTATATCTTATAAGAAATAGCAAGCAACACTAGAAATCCACTTATGCGATCATTATCTCCTATTATGCGAACGAATAAACTGTAGCGAATAATCAGAGAGCTCTAATTACCGAACGTCCTTGTCTGCTTTCCGGTTTGGATAAATGGTGTTATATTGTAGCGTTGTGAATTATAAAGCTTTCGAAGAGGCAACTCGCAAATCGTGTTCGAAAATAGTCTTCTTTAATGTAATGTTCTTTTTCCACCATCAAGTTAAAACTTAAAGGAAAATGGTCTGAGCCCCATGTATTTTCAAGTAAGTTGAACTTAATCATATCAAATATATCAGGAATTGCAGGAAGTAAGTCCAGATTTGATAGTTTATTCTCAGAGCGGACGTCCCGCCCTCAGTTTGTCTTTTAACGTCGTATCTCTAGAACGGAAATTTATAAACCAATTTCTAACTGCCCGATCAGTTATTAGTCTTCACCATATACACTGCATATTTTTTCATCTGTCATCTGAGTACTATTGCCTTGTTTAAATTCCCAATGCATTACATGACGAATATTTCAGAGATTAAAAAAACAGTTTAACGTAACGTGTATCACACAAAACAGTTCATAAAAGACTAACTAAAACCTCGTCTATATAGTGAAAACAAAAACTTCTTGTCATGGTAACTCATAGCGGGTAGATACGAATAATAGATTCTACTTAGCTGCATCGGAAGTTACTTATAACTCGACCTAATATTATCGTTCACAAGAATAAAATTTGAACCAATTATCGAATTAAAAAGTCTAGTATCATTCAAATCATTTTTAGAGCAATTCCAAGCGGTGTTATGTGTATTGAAGTAACCGAATACAAGGTTCGGAACATGCGAACTCGGGGAATAAAATGGCTGATCCCATTCCGATTGAGTGACATCGCGATTAGGCACCCTATAGCATCTCACAAGAACAATTTTAAATGTGTTAATAATTTTAACTTCACCTGTTTCCATATTATCCAACATGTTACAAAGTTCTTGGATGGAACGATATTTTAAAGAGTTATTAGAATAATAAGATTATTCAATATTCAATTATTCAATACAAATATTATTAGAATAATAATACCTTTGCCAGGTCTGTTATTTCTGTCAATTCAAATTGTATTAAAACCCGGAAAATTGAATTGTTTATCATTCTTGAGCCAGGTCTCCACTCCAATAAAAATGTCCACGTTTACTAGCTGTTTCTGAAATTCTGCTTTACATCTGTACAAGCCTCTGGAACTACAGAAAACAACACGAATATTAGCGCTAGATAGATGTTTGTGGCTATACTGATCCATCATCCAGGAAAGTCTGTTGTTTATTCCAAGTACTTTGCTGGAGCAAGCCAAAGTTTTCCGAAGTTGAGGAGACGTCAATGTCAGAGTCACAATCAGTGACGGGGGCAGAATCATTCGTTATTTCTTTTTCTTCTGACCAACAGCTGTGTAAGATTATCTTCTTTATAATTCTAGAAATTCGGTTTTTGACAAAACGATTGGATAAACTGGCATAGGTTTCTCGTAACATTTTAGTAAGTAATGAAAGGTCAAAAACGTAGAACTGGGCCAATTCAACAATATCCTGGCTACCTTTTGCTTTTGCAAAAAATTCTGTATATTGGTCACACTTCAAGTTCCAGTGCTAGGTCCATATTTTCCTGTCCAAAAACTGTGTCCGTATGTTCTGTTCTCATCCTTTTCAAAACACGTTTACGCCTTTGTGAATATTCATGATTTTTCGTACAGCGGCGTTTGAATAAGTGATCCATTCCATGGGTTAGTGCAGCGCCAGATTATACTGTTCAACACAATTCTTGCGTGGTAATACCCACTAGGTGATTCGGATAGATCTCGGCGAGCTAAAAACCAATCTAAAATCGGTTTGGGTTCATCATCCACAGTTTTTGGAAAAGTCGATTTTTAAGAAAATCGCAATTTTTCAACTTTAGCCATATCAGTTTGAGTATACATGTAAATGGTACATGTGAACAGTGAAATGGTACAGAAAAATTGTTATACAGCTGATATGCGGAACTTGTATCGTGAATGCGTGGTACGTTCATAACAAATAAGGAACTCAGCATATAAAAATTTTAAAATTTAGAGAAAATATTATAGATAATCTGTTGATGAATGTTGTGAATCCCCCAGTAAAGAAATAATAACAAAAAAAAAACATTTTCTATGTTCATACGAAGGATCCGCGAGGGGGACGAGAAAGCGATGCAAAGAATGCAATAAACGCTTAGTGATCTTAAAAGATACTCAGTACGCCACGAATAGAGCAAAAAAAGTAAAAATATATTGCGATAATTGTAAGGGCAAACCGGCACTTCGTTTAGCTGGTTTTAAAAAATTGCATACAAAAAATAAATACAGATAACCCTCCTATAACACGGTAGATAGGTTCCTAGAAAATGTCGTGTTGTGGGAAATCGTGTTGTATGAGACCCAGAGCCAGTACAAAGAGGGGAGTTACGTTCCAAAAACTTATTAAAATTATAAATGTTTTTGCAACACAAAACAAAAATGTTTTTATTTAACACAACTTCAATTTAATAAATTTCTTCATCATCACTGCTCAGTATAATCAACCGAAAATGTTTTTTTGATGGAACGATATGGCCTGCACTTTCAGAACTTTTTTTATATTTAAAGTTGTTGAATCTTTCTCCCTTTTAAAAAAATCTATAGTTTCACTTTACTTGCTGGTTCTTACTAGGTCATTGTAAATTTCTCAATATGGAGCTAAACAGTTTTGCAGTTCCCTTTTGAATTTTCGGCTTCTTTCAGCGGAAGGGTCTGCATTCAAGAAAAATGACTCGAAATTTTCAGTTAATCTTAGGTCTTCTTCTAACTTTTTTAAAGTTAAATTATTAACTCAAACAGTTAAGAAGTCGCAGCTGTAGAAGTACAGTGTTGTACAAAGATTTTTGCAATTTTCTTATCGTGTTAGAGCGAAACCGTGTTATAGGATGCCGTGTTGTAGGAGGGTTCCCACAATTTATGAATCGTGTTATAACGAAACCGTATTATAGGAGGGTTACCTGTATTTATATTTAATTATATTTTATTTGTAGGTTAAATTATAAATTATGCATTTTGTATTGAATGTTTGATTATAATATTGAAATGTTAATGCATACTGTTTGTTCCGTCCTACGGAACAGCTGCGGGAAGTTTTCCATCGGCATTTATGGCACGAGCGTGCCGGTAATGCTACTTTTGAGGATTAGGAATTTTTAGCCGTTTTGCCTTTTTTCGAACCCTCTTAACATCCATAGAGGGACAATAGTTTAATTTCGAGTTACCGTAATTCCTCAGTAGCCAAGAGCGTGCCATAAATAAGGGACTTCCGAAAGGCCCGGCGCTCAGCCGGTACCCACATGCGAGAGGTACACGGGCCCGGAAGAACTTTCCCCTTCGTTGCCGAAATTCGGGAAACCTTCCCGCTCCGAGTGGCTCACCCCACCCTCGTTCTCGAAACGCGTGCTATGGGCACAAGAACGGGGGTTGGGGGCACTCAGGGCATACGCTGATTGGAGTCTTGACTTTTTGACTTTAACCAATTAGCGTATCGTCTTGAGGTATGGAGGAGTGACCAGTCGAACTCCACCTTTTAAATCGAGTCACTTCGGCGCCGCGTATTCACAAACGTTCTACCAAGCATTCACAAACGTTCTACCAAACTTCACAAACGTTCTGCCAAGCATTCACAAACGTTCTGCCAAGCATTCACAAACGTTCTACCAAGCATTTACAAACGGTCTATATTTATTCCTCATTCGTACAATTGTATTCGTAAACATTCGTAACACGCATCATTTCCTACAAACGTCACAATTCACAATTCGCAATATCAGTAATCTCAGTATTCACAACAACAAGAAAACGTGCCTCAGCTTCACAGTACACAGTTCAACATTCGGAACTGTATTCTATTAGGGTGTCCCATAAGTTTTTTCCCTTTTTTTGATGCAAAATGAATACACGATATTTGTTGTTTAAGGTGAATTTATTATGTTATATATGAACCGTTCTGTTCAATAATCTTCTTCTATCTCTCAGGAAGCCTCATTATGCCCTCTTTCCAAAATTGTTGAAGCTTATTTGCAAAATGTTCATCAAGGTGTGTTTTTATTTCGCTTACGGATTTGAAAGATTTACCACGGAGAGAATTTTTTAAGGAGAGGAACAAGTAATAATCGGTTGGAGCAAGGTCTGGGGAGTACGGAGGATGAGGTAGAACGTCCCAATCAAACTGTAATAATTTTTGCCTTACGGCCAACGCAACATGCGGTCTTGCGTTGTCGTGATGGAAAACGACGCCTCATCGGTTCGCCAATTCTGGCCGTTTTTCTGCTATGGCGGCTTTCAATTGATCGAGTTGATTGCAATATTTGTCAGCATTGGTCGTATCACCTTGAGGAAAGAGCTCGTAGTACACTACACCTTTCCAGTCCCACCAAATGCACAAAAGAACCTTCTTCGGATGAAGTCCAGGTTTCGCAACAGTTGAAGGTCTATTTTCCTTAGACCAAGTGTGTTTTCGATGCACATTTTGGTATAAAATCCAAGTCTCGTTTCCAGTGACAAGCCTCTTTAGAAAAGGATCCTTTTCATGTCGCTGGAGAAGCAAATCGCACGTAGAGACGCGGTTCATAAGGCCGGTCTCCGTCAATAGGTGTGGAACCCAAACTTCATATTGATTCGCATATTCCATCTTGATTAAACGCTTATGTACCGTTGTTTTGGGAATATTAGTGGCATCCACTATCTCACGCACACTATATCGCGGATTTTCAGTGAGCATAGTTTTGATAATGTCCGTATCCGTCGTTGCTGGGCGGCCGTTGCGGTCTTTATCTTTCAACTAAAAATTACCAGCTCTAAATTTTTTAAACCAATTTCGGACGGTCCTAATAGTCGTAGTACCACTCCAGTAAACGGTGCAAATCTCCTCTGCAGTGTCCTTTGCACTATTGCCTTTTTTAAAGCAATCAAGCGTAACATGCCGCAAATGCTTCTTTTGGCTCTCCATATTGAACGGTGCAGAAAAAATTTAAAAAGAGACTTTGTCACCAGCGAAACGTACTTTGAAACAGCTCTAGGACGACTGAAACGGATGCCATAAACGGCTAAGAGATAAGTCTGCATGTTTATATAAACACAGCCACTTAGAGTCACTCATAGCGTGGCGCGGAAGAAACTTATGGGACAACCTAATAAATCTCACTGAAACAAACCAGTCGTCTAAAGCGATCAAGCGGCGGACGACAGTCGCGATTCAGTCATTCATGGACGCGACAAAACACTATTGAATAATTAAAATAAAATAAAATTTTGTACTGTTTATTTTTTTATATTCCAGCGTGGTCCATTGGTGGGTCAGGCCAGCGTGAACGTGTTAACAGAGATAATCTTCTTTTTTGTTGGAACGGAATTTTTGAAATAACCGTTGTCTTTAGCTGTTTATTCATTTCCAGGTGCTATATTTCCGGTTATATCTGGAGAAACAAGTTGGGAATTAATTGTCTTTTAGTGATAACTTTGATTTTTGCAGCGGCTGACAGATTTACATTGTCCATTCCAACAACTTGATAATCCATCTGATCATACAAATTACCAAGTTTTGTATTGTCCAGTGTAGATTCGTCTATTTGAATTGAAATGGAAAGATTGTTGGATGTTTCCTTGGATATAGTTGCGAGTGGAAGTTGGACAATGCTTAGCGAAATGACCTTCTTTTTTATACAGAAAGCAAGTTAAATTATATCAACTGAAACAAAAATCTAATTTAATCCATGTCGGGTTCTCATAGGTATCTTGTAGGTTGCTTGGCAGTTTGGATATATCATCAGGGTGCACATATAGCTGACATTTAAAGTTCATTATGTGTGTAAAGCCTGCATCGTCAAGTCCAACTCTTATGAAAGAGATAGGACATAAGATTCTAATTCCCATATTCAATTATTTATCAATTCGATGTGAGGAATAATCCGACATACATTCGATAGTATGACCTGTTTTATTTTTATAGGAAAAGGCCTGACAGAGAACGAGCGATCCTTGATTATGTTTACTTTGTTTATTGTGAATTTGTCTACGATAGATTTATCGGACAAGTATAAACATATTCTATTATTAGCAATTCTAGAAGCAAACCTTATGTTAAAGAGATTTATAATTTTGCTGACTGCAAGAATGTATTCCTTTTTTGCAATATCATCGTAAGAGTCTAAAACAATAACTTCACCTTTTGTCGGGAAGTTTTGTTTTTGCATGATACTAGCGTAAGCTGCTTCTGGTGGAAGGTTAGCTTCATGATTCTTGTACTCAGAAATATATCACCCATTAAAAATGAAAAACGAAAGAGATTAGCCCTCCCATCCGATCGAATCGGATTGGGACACACACGCGTACAACGGACTGAACTATGCTATTATACACACAGAGACATGTCACACGCGAAACTGAGTAGAGCACGGATCTTACGTTTAATCAGTACGAGTGTTATCTTAACATTCAAATTAATTATCTTAATAAACGGAGTTACGTTTTCTTAATTGAACAAAATAATTATAAAAATGATTATCACAGAAATAAATGGATTTTATACGTACATCTCTCATGATATGTATATTTTCAGTACATGTGTCATTTTGTTCTATGTAAATTGATATTTTCATAAAGGTATACACACGTAAAGGAGAGCGTATCGGCACAAGTATTCTTGTAAAAGTATCAGTCAGGCATCGATATTCTCGTAAAAGTATCAGTTAGATACTGTAGAAGTATCAGAGGCATGGGTAAGTATTGAGGATGTATCAGTTCTATTTGATACCTACAGTTACTCACAAAATTGAGTGTACACCTAAGTTGGCAATGCTGATTGGCGGGAAAATTAACAAAAACGGACATTTTCAAAAATAAAAACATAATATATATTTTATTTGGATATTTTAACAGGTAATCTTTTAAAAAAGAATTAATAAAATTAACTATTTATCTATATTATAACACTAAACGTACAAATACTCCTATTTCGTCGTTACAAAATTGAGGGTACACATATTAGATTATACAAAAATAACTAACTTAAACTTAAACCTAATTTTAATATTTAGTTGCGTAACCTTGTGCGTCAATAACTGCCTTTAAACGCCTAGGCATCGAGTCGACTAGATGTTTTGTTGTTAAACTTGGAATAATTTTCCATATTTCCTGCATCTTAACTTTTGTATCTGACTTATTGCTAAATCTACAATCACATAATATTGATTTTAATTCCTGCCACAGGTGCACAGTTAGATTAATATTCGGTGATTGTGGGGGGGGGGGGGGGGGGGGTAATAATTTTGGAACGTTGTAATGTAGTCATTTCTTGACAACATACAACGAATGCTTCGGATTATTGCCTTGTTGGAAGTAGTATACCGGCGGCATTTGCAATTTTACGGATGAATACTTCAAATTTTTTTTCAAATGTCGAGATATTTTAACTTATCCATGGTCGTTTCAATAAATTCAATGTTACCAATTCCGTTAACTGTCATACATTCCCATAACATGATTTAACCCCTGCCATGCTTCATCGTTGGAATCGTGTTATTTTTGCTGAACTCCTCATTCGATTTTACCAAACAATTATTCTATCATCCGAATTAAATGAGTTAATTTTAATTTCATCTGAGAAAATGAAATTATTTCAAAAACTTTTGTCGCAATTAACATATTGTTTTGCGAATTCCAAACGCTTGGCTCGGTTCACCTTTGAAATATAAGGTCTCTTTCTCGCTGTCCTACCATGATACCTTTTATCACGTAGAAGTTTCCGTAGAGATGGTTTTTTTAATTCTTAAAGACACAGTTTTAGTTAATTTTGGAACACTGGTTTTGGGATCAATTTTAATTTGTCTGACTATGTAACGCTCATCCGCTCCACTCATTCTTTTTTCTCTCCCACGTCCTATTTTACTATGCAGGGTTCCACTATATTTATAATTATCAATAATTTTCTACACTGTAGAATAAATCCATCCTATTATTTTACCAATTTGTCTTAACGATTTGCTTTCCCAGTGCAATTTTACTGCAACTTTTCGTACAGAAATATCGGTCTCTAATCTGTTGGAAGCCATGGTCCCAATTTTTACTAATAAACAATGGCAAATGACGATTAAGCATAACATAGCAACGCAGTAACTGGGCATAGAGATAGCTGAACAAATGCCGAATCGAAAAAATACATAATAAATTTTACAAAACTCGTTTTTTTTAATACTAAACTAACTGTACGCTCAATTTTGTGACGACGAAATAAAAGTGCTTTTACGTTCAGTGTTAAATATAGGTAAACAGTTCATGGTATTAAAATTTTGTACAAAGGATTACTTATTGAAATGTCCAAATAAAGTATATATTGTGTTTTCATTTTTGAAAATGTCTGTTTTTGTTTATTTTCCCGCTAATTATCATTGCCAACATAGGTGTGCACTCAATTTTGTGAATAATTGTACGTCTTTGATATAATTCAGTATTGAATCAAAATTTGTCAACTGGTATCGATAAGTATCGATGTGGTATCAGTCTCAACACTAGTCAAGGTTTAAGGGTAACACCACTGTAACGACCTGAAATAAAGCGTTTTTTTGACAATTTTTTTTGGGCAGAAGGAAAGGTGACACAGAAATAATACTTGGGGTACCCTTTGAGCATATATTTGAGTATATTATAAAAAATTTTCATAGGAAAATATTACAAAATGGCGACACTGCAACAATTCTCCCGAGGCATGTTGAAGCTGAAGAGCTCTGCGGCACGCAGCATAACTGGTGCCAATTTGAACTTGGAAAGAAGAAAAAAAATCCACTTAATCTACATGAGTGTAGCTAGTGAATCACGTAGGGGATTTTAGAAATATTGATTTTTGTGCAATTGGCGAGCATTTTACTGAAATTGTTCAATTTTTACCTAAAAAAAGAACAGTTATTTGTTAATAACTATTGTTTAAATTAACTTATCAAAAATCCCCTACGTGATGCACTGCGAAATGTTATTTTGAAGTTGTGATTAAATTTTCAAATCGAAAGATTGAAAATTGTTTGAGTTCTGCTGCGTGCCGTTTTGAAGAATCATGTTTCGAGAAAAACGTGTTTGAAGTTTTGAAACATGTTATAGACATGAACGAATGAAAAATTCTACTCTTAGAAAATTTTTACCATTAATCTACCATCCCAGGACCATAAAGTTGCCCTTTCAAGTTCAAATTCTCCGTCTCATTTTGTTTCCTGGCCGATTTTAGTTGGAACGTGCTTCTTTTGTTGCATCTGATAGGGGCTGCTCAGCGTGTTTTAGGCGATTAGCATCGGATTCCATGCAAAAATTATATGATTGGTTACCAATATCTATCTCCAAAACACTCATAATCTGCAAGATATGGGTGAGATGATCATTGAAAACACACATAGCAATATTGTAGGAATGCGATCGAGTGGATGCGAGTTTGGGAAAGTCTGAAGAGTACTTGAGTTGGGCGATTGTCGTGCGAACGCAGAATGTTTGGGCTCGAATGTTTCTAAGGCATGAAAGATGAGAACTTCGGAAAACAGTGTGACTGAGAAATTCTGGGTGGTCGTGACCGAATGCGTAGAGTGAGAAAGGTTGACAATTAGAATGAAAGGAAACGAGTATTTGGAAGAATATATGACGGGGAAAATGCGAGCGCGAGGCAGAAAGTATTGGACGGTGAAGACAGAAAGGTTTGGTTGTGAACGTAGAAAGAGTGTTAAAGTTGCTAAGTTGTCAAGTCGTTTAAGTTGTTTTGTTAAATTGTTTTAAATATATTGTTATTAAGTTTTAATCGCTTCACTTTTATTTTTCACACCTGAATTCCATCTTCTGTTCTACATTTTATAGAACATTTCCTATAATATCTATTGCTATATTCAGAACTGTTTTACCGCTGGAATACGATTTCGGAGCCAAATTCCAAACTGTAGCATTGAAACTTTCGTTGCTATTTTGCATTTAACCTCCTAAGCAACGGTTTAATAGTTCTTCGTGGCTCAGTTTCTCATAAATCGGTTTAATTGTTCCAAAAATTTGCTGAGGAAGTGGCGGTTTATAATGGAAGGTATCTAATGAATCCATCGCTTGCGCTTTTTTCCACTTGCACCAAGAATCTGAGCACTTCTCGTGCAGATGATTCTTATCGGTTGATAATTTATGAAATAAGGTCGGCCAGATTTCGTTTTTCAATTTTTCGATATTATTCGGATTACAACGTATGACTAAACTGTAATAAATTGTCAACTGATCAATTAATTTACCAGTTAATTTGCTTTTGCCACCGAGACTTTTTTTGTTTTGAAATGCTTTTAATTGCACCTAAACAATACACTATCGGTATCTATGGAGATATTGAAGAGGTTACTAATTCAAAAAGTGGGGATTTCGAAGCGGGCATCAAGTTGACGTAAGTAGGCCGTTGTAGATCATTCGAGATGCTAGAGGAGCAGCTCAGAATTCCATACAAAAATTTTTTTTTTAGGGATTAGACTTTTTGCCTCATATTTTAGAAGGTTCAAAGTATTTTTTAAGACAATAAAGAAAAATTGATTTTTTGCAAATTCTACAGTGGTTTTACCTCTTAAGGCCTTATAGGCAGCTAACGCCAGCTTATATGATCGGTATCTCTAGAGCACTTATAGTGTTCCATGTAGCTACAATGCTATTCCGATAAAATCCATACTTTAAAACTTACTCACAGTCATAGGTTTTTGACAATATGTATAGGCTAATCAATCCCGGACGAGCCCCCAATTTTATAGGAAATGTTCTATATTAATGTAGAACAGAAGATGGAATTCAGGTGTGAAAAATAAAACGTGAAGCGATTAAAACTTAATAACAATATATTTAAAACAATTCAACAAAACAACTTAAACGACTTTACAACTTAGCAACTTTAATACTCTTTCTACGTTCACAACCAAACCTTTCTTCTACGTTAGTCAAAAGCTTTCTGCCTCGCGCTCGCATTTTCCCCGTCATATATTCTTCCAAACACTCGTTTCCTTTCATTCTAATTGTCAACCTTTCTCACTCTACGCATTCGGCCACGACCACCCAGAATTTCTCAGTCACGCTGTTTTCCAAAGTTCTCATCTTTCACGCCTTAGAAACATTCGAACCCAAACATTCTGCGTTCGCACGACAATCGCCCAACTCAAGTACTCTTCAGACTTTTCCAAACTCGCATCCACTCGATCACATTCCTACATATGTATGTATAAGAAAATTAGTTTTATTAAAATTGTGCCAATCGTGGTTTTAAAGTAAATTTACTCAATCGATGTTAAGTGTTTCGTATATTATATTTGATGAAATCATTTAATGGTCAAATAGATAGAAAATAATACAGTATTGTCTTGAAAGTAATGTCAATATCTTTAGTTAATAACGCTGAAATTACTTTCAGATTAGATATATAAAAAATTTAAATAATTAAGAAATAATACTATTGTAATACTGCACATTATACATATACGTAAATTTTTTTGTTTTATTCATTGTATTCGGTTTACTTATAAATCGATATAAACTAATACTTCAAATAATTTAATAGAAATAAATATTCCACTTAATTATATTTACTTCCTCCTTCAATTATTACACATTTCTAAAAAGCTTATTACTTTTTACCCTAGTTGTATTTTAATTTTATTGTTTTTAGAAATATTTACATGAAAATATATGTAAACCACACAGATAAATCATGAGAAATTTAAATATCATTTTTTGAGAAAATAAATAACTGGATTATAAATTATATAATTGTAAAGATTTCAGTTCTAAAAATTTTAAAAGAAAATTTAATTTCTTATTAACTTGTAGATACACATTAACAAAACTTACAACATACCGTTGAAATACTTAATTGATTTAAGTTGTTATATTTATCACTTTTATTGTAAGACATTTTTTTAAATCATATTAAAAATGTATACACACTGATTTGTATTTATTTATCATATACAAGAATTATAATTTTAAGAATAAAGTTCAATAATTTAGTAATTATTAGTAAAATTTGGGAAATAAAAATGAACACGTTATGTTATATTTTAACTATATTTTAATGTAAAAATATTGGAAATCTAATAACTATTTTACAAATGTATTCAAATAAATTTTTGATAAACAATACAAAATTACAATAATTTGTTGCAAACGATATTTTAATACAATTAGATTTTTTAAATGAAAATTACTATTCTTTTTTTAACCTTACAAATTTAGTTATTGTAAAAATTTTAATTATTTATCAATACTGTACGAAAAAGGAGAATTTCGTTTATAGCAAATTTATTCACTTTCTTTTCCTTTAGTTTGTACATTAGTTCAGTACATTATAATAGTACTGAAAATTGATAAAAACTTTAACAAATTTTTTTTTAAATAGAATGTAGTTTATATAACTTAAAAAACTACTGTAATGACTTAAAAGATTATACTAACAATAAAAAGTCAAAAAATAGGATTTAAAATTCATATACATTTAATATTATTCGATATGCATTAAAAATCATTTGATATTTGTATTAAAAATTCTATAAAATGTATAATTAAATACTTTGTATAGAAACATTTCTTTTCTTAAAATACCAAATTATTATTGACAAATATCATAGGTACACAATCAATTGAACACAACTTCCATAATTCATGTATACATTTTATACATAGGATGTCCCTCGTAATACAGAACATTTAATCATTTTTCAGTTGCGATATCACCAAAACCATTTCATATGTAATACGAATGGTATCAAAAGTCAAACATCTATTCTTAGTTACATTTTTTAAATTTTTACATAAGTTAGATAATTGTAGGATGAACAGTGAGATCATCTGAACATCCCATATATGCACACATCTTAAATCATTTAATTTGTTTAGATTACTGAAACATAAGATGTCAAGAAGTTCTGATCTTTTAAATTAACAGGTTCATTTCATTTTAATACTACAGTTGTACAAAACACAGCATCTAAGCAAATAATGAACTATCGTTAAAACAATCAGTATGCACACATTATCCGATTACAGTATTCAAAGTCAAGTAATCGAACGTACTTTATACGTGACATCATATCTTATGATAAAGATAAAGTACATATAAATAAATTAATAATTTGTTGCTAAATTAAACGATTTTGCAAATGGCAAATTCTACAAATTTTTTTACTTTGTGCAAAAATATTTATAATTCCTTTGGCTATACTTCAGATGCATTAAGACCATTTTGGATTATATTAAATGCAGCGCCAAGAGCCCAACTCAACTCGTGTCCGTTGATCTTTTTGTAAAGCTGATAAAAAAGAATACAAAAGGTATTATTTTAATCAATATGTAAAAATTATTATTTCAATATTAACTCTTATTTATTACCAGAACATTTATTTTCTAAAATTAATAAAAAAAAATTCAAAAAACTTTTAATATAAATGCTTTTTAATAAATTAAAGGTAACCACTTTAAGTCATTGGGACAAATTAGGGCATGAGATTTATCTGGACCGAAAGCTTATGTCAAGAATTACAGTGGTGCTGGTTTAAAATACTGCAAAACTCATAACTTTCGAGATGTTAACAAAAATATATATTTATACTGATATGTAGTACTGCTACGTTGCATTCCTATGCATTGTAATACTTATACGTGATTGCATAACAAACGCAACCGACACAATAGCCGACACAATAGCCGACACAATAGCTCGATCATTTGTTTGTAATCCATCCATCGATCTGATTAACTGCGAATCAGTTCTTATGTCAAAGAAATACCACGTGTTTACTGATATAACTATCTTCGTTGCAGCAGAGGCGTTGCCGATTATCAAACAGTCGATGGCACAAGATAACAATATTGACATCGGTATCTATAGGATGTCTTAGTGTCAATCATGTACTCAACATCCTATCACATACCAGCCAGTGGATATTACGCACTCGACACTCTACCGTACAGTACTCACCTTCGTCTAAAATAAAATGTTCCATAAAATTCTCACTAGTTAAACTATACACGGCGAATCAATGTTACTTGAGACATCCTGTAGACACTAAGGTCAATTACATCATCGGCGACGACAACGGTTACTATAGTGAAGACTGCATTTATAACGTCTGTATAAGTGGAACATAACTCAGTAATACTAATATATTATTATTGATATCTCGAAAATTACGAGTTTACGGCAATTTTGTCCATCATTGTAATGTTTGAGAGATAAGATTAAGATATGATTTGCCTTTCTGCTAACTGCCCTAATAACCAAAGTGGAGCCAAATTAAGTAGGTATACGGAGTGTAAATCTACTAGTGGGTTGAAATGAAAGGGGTGCTACTATGAACCAAAATAAAACGAAAATCAAGAGTAACAAAGCTTCATTTAGAACTTCATTAATGCTATTAGCAATTAGCAGGTAACGTCAGGGTTACCTTATAGGGAAGTTATGATGCTTACTACGTGGAGCTCAGGCAAAATTCTCACTCAAATGTACATCAAAATGTTCGAGATTAAAATTTCAGACATTTTACAAAAGGCTATTAAACAAATTTGCATGACGCTAAATCTATTTGCTCTTTAAATCCATAAGAACATGTTGAAATCCGTCTTTAACCCTTTTAGTGCCAGCGGGCCGATCTATCGGCCCGAAGTCCTTATGCGAAAACTGCCACGGGCCGATAGATCGGCCGATTCGCAGAAATTGAAAATTTATACCCAAATTGCTTACTGAAAAATTTGCTGTAGGTGTAACGAAATATTTTCGATGGAGCCCTATCCTCACTATTGATTACAGGAGAAAAAAGTTCCAACGTTCGGAATTTTGTTCCTTATAAAGCTATTCATGTAAGCGTGCATATCAAATCGGCCCATGGCATTCTTCGCATGTACTCCGTAAAATGCCTGGCACTAAAAGAGTTAAGATTTTCAGGTACAACTTATTCTTCTTAATAAGAAAATTTCATGCAAAATTGAAACACTCGCATACGCTTAAATCGCGATTATCGCATGATATCGCGTGAATATTCATTGGAAAAGTGGCGTTTCGCAAGCGTTTTGCAGTGTATAAATAGGTAGCGTAGTAAGCAGTGGCCTGTGTAACTAGTCAGTTGCATTAAAACGTGCACTTTCTATTTCAGTAGCGAGAACGCGACGCATCGCTCGCTGCGTGGCAAAGCGCTCGTGTAGTTTCGGCTTAAGAGCTTAACGTATCATTTTAGCGGAACAACGCAATATGTAATCGCGTAACGGCACAACTGTTCGTAGCAACTGATCTTTGCCTAGCGGTCGAAAGCAATCGATAACAGAACAATATCGAATCTCTTACGCAGTCGCACAAGGATCCGTCTTTTTGCTTACGATCATTAGTCGTGATCTAACCAGCCACGTTGTATAGTGGAATCAAGATAGATTATAAGCTTTCAATTGCTCTACGCAAAAATCTTTCTTTTCAAAGTACGTATGGTGTATTATAAATATATGTGTTTATATGGCATGTGTAGCGTGTATCGTGTAGGATGGCCGAATAATAAAGAAAAATACAAGCAAAACGGAAAGGATGGATAGAAAATTTACATTTGCCGAATTAGCAGACATACACCTTTGTTACGGCGAAGCAAAGCGTAACGCTGCAGAAGCCCGACGGATTTATTGTAAAAGATTTCCAGATAGGGTTACACCAAACAGAAAAACCTTTGTCCGAGTAGACCAGCGAATTCGCGATACTGGAATGGTTACAAGCAACAGAACCGGTGGACGTAATCAACGGGACGCGAATTTGGACGATCGAGTGTTGCGGCGCATCGAAGAAGATCCAACAGCCAGCACACGACAAATTGCGATCATGGAAGGCGTTAGTCACAAGACCGTGTGGAATATTTTAAAATACAATAAAATGTACCCGTACCACTACCAACGAGTGCAAGAATTTGAAAAAGGTGACTGCGATCAGAGAAAAAATTTTTGCATATGGATGTTGCAGAAAATTCAAGAAGATGATACTTTTTTATCTTGTGTCCTTTTCACCGATGAAGCAATGTTTAATAGACGTGGGCAGTTTAACATCCACAATGAACATGTTTGGGAAACCGAAAACCCGCATGCACTGGTACAAACGCATTTACAGCGCCAATTTTCTATAAATGTGTGGGCAGGAATTATCGATGATAAAATCATTGGCCCTGTTATTATGCCGGAACCTTTAACAGGGCAATCTTATCTTGAATTCCTGCAAAAACAGCTTCCTGAACTTCTGTCTGATCTACCACTATGTCTGCGACAAGACATGTGGTACATGCAAGATGGAGCGTCGCCACATTCGACATTTGCAGTGCGGAACTATTTAAATTCCACTTTTCACAACAAGTGGATTGGAAAAGGAGGACCAGTGCGATGGCCTGCACGATCTCCAGACTTAAATCCGCTAGACTTTTTCTTCTGGGGACACTTAAAGACTTTGGTATACTCAACGCTAATCGACACAGTAGAGGAATTGCAGCAGCGTGTTATGTTAACAGCAGGCATCATCCAAAACGTGATAACCGATTTTAAACAAGTTCGCCATAACTTTAAGAGAAGACTTCAATTGTGTCTACAGGAAAACGGAGGATATTTCGAACACCATTTATGATATAGATAAATTCTTAGCATAGCCTGTGGATACACGTGAATAGGATAATCGCGATGTGTGATAGACAGATACTCGAGGATGGCCGTGTGCGTGTGTTTTTTACTGTTATTTTGTTAAAAACGTTGTTATTTATTCCTAGAAAACAAAATTAGCAATAGATGTTCTATTGTATAAGCAAATTTTTATTTTCACCCACAATTTTATCATTTAGCTGCATTGTACAGCGGAGAAAAAAGCACATAAATCTATAATTCTTATACAGAGGCAACAAGCAATAAATTATAAACTATAGTTACACATTTTAGATTAACTATTTTGAATTAGATATTTTAAGCCATTTTTGCAATATACTAACTTGAAGTTGAAAATGTATAAGGTGTTTAATAATAGGTGGGCCTAAACTCAAGGGGTGGTTTCATGCAACATTTTAAGGCGAAAATCGAGAGCAAAAAATTGCATTTAAGACTTTGTTTATTAATTATAAGCGACTTAAAAAATGAGCTATTATCTATAAACTTGTGCGTTGAAGAAAACAATAATTCTCTCTGCTTGAAAATCTCACAGAGATTTCTTGATATGCTCTTGTGAATTTCTTATCGAGTGGCTAGGTTTGGTGATAGATCTACAATTTCTTTCTAAAATATGTTATAGGATTATTTGTGAATTTTTGAATCGTGGTAGCCGTTCCGAAGTAATCTGTCGTGTTTGAATATCACTGTCTAGGTACTGACTATACCTAAAGTAGCTCATTTTTTAACAGCTTATAATATTAATTATAAGTTTATTAAAATAAAGCATTAAATGCAATTTTTTATTCTTGATTTTCGTCTTAGAATGTTACGTAGAACCACCTCTTAAATTTATACCCACCTGTTACTAAACATCTTTATATAGCTATTTAAGAAGTATATATTCCTTTATGTCCTACGTAACGTATATTTTTAAATAAGCTTATAATAATTCTGGAAGATTCGATACTGTTATGTGTATAAGAATATTAAGGTTTTATATTTTTGTCCAGCTGGGATGATATTTTGTACTCTGCAGTGCAAGATGGATTGCCTGAAAGAAGATGGGTAAATTGACCGATTTTTATCTAAGAGGAGGTAAGAAAAATTCGTGTTACTTCTTATAGAATTTTTGACGTACAACTTTGTAGCATAATTAGTTTTTTTGTAAAATGCGTGGGAAAAACATGGAAATGTGTAGATCTTTATCTTACATTCAGATGCTAATTCCTTTAGAGTTATTTAGATCTATATATTTCATGCATCGTATTTCTTTATCTCAGAGTCATGGTATATGGACATTACAAAACAGAAGAATCTGAATATGAAATAATCAGTATTTTACAACATTAATGAACATAAGTTGGAAGATTTTCCAAGACTCCAAATAAATATGGGATGTACCATATCAAAATGAATGTTCAATATTACGAAAATCACATTTGTGATACAGGTAATTCTGTATTCGAAATCACAAAAGATTCGATTAAGATGAATTGATTGTTTAAAAATAAAATACTTTTATATATAAATAAATATAAAATACTTTGTTTATATTTTACTTGATAAAAACTTTACTGGGTTCTTATCAATTTCTAGTCATAGGTGCACATGCAAAGTAGAATACTATTCTCATGTTACGTTCATTACGTGGTTATTTAGATATACAAAATATTATTTACAGTCTTATCTATTCTATATCTTCAAATTGGAAGAATGAGGGTGAAGTTGTTTGAACTGTTTAGATAACTAGCAAGTCGTTAGAAACTCGCAAATGCAATGTGTACGCGCATATATAACCAATATAAAAAAAGTTTTTTCTTTATTTGTACAAGCAAGTTGAGATACGTAGTAAATACGCAGAAGTAAATTGTCTTATAAAAATACACGGATGATCAGATGAATCTAACATCGAAAATCAATAACTTTACTTCCATTAATGTTTCCGCAGTTCTGCACTTTATAGAAAACTTGCTTACATCTTGCTATTGTACGTCAAAACTTCTATAAAAAAACACACGAATTTTACTTGCCATTCTTTGAGAAAAAATTAGTTCACTTTTATCCATCCTCTTTTGGAGTTTTCTGGATCGATTTTTAACTGTTAATAATTAATTAACAAAATTTTAAATATAATTTTGTCAGTCTTGATTTTTGTCTTATTTTGGTGTCCCTTTCATCTCGATCCACCTATAAATTTACACTCCGTATGAAGTAGAAACATTATAATTAACATTCTTACATAAAGTTTTGTAGTAGGTTCCAGGCCAAATCCCTTGTGAAGAAGAACATAAATAAAGGTTAGATCAAGGCAAATGAAGGGCTGATCAGTATTTGGGTAATCACAGGCATCTATGGCTTGCTTCAGAAACGCGCTTACTTCGATAACTCCCCCGGAAAAGGGGTCAACTAGGCCAACCTAAAACATTAACAAAGAAAAGTGATTTTTATTTATAAATTTTAGTTTCTATAAATAAATAAAAAATTGAAATCAATTTATATCAATCGTCTATGCACATTCTTAATATACAGATATTAAAATTTTGCATAAAATAATTCGTTTTGAAAAGTAAAGAAGTTAAAATACATAATAATATTTAACATCTTTTTGTACAATAGTTTTGTGGCTGTTAATGAAGGAAAAGGAAAAGAAAGGGGTGTTTCGTCCAGGGTTAGAGTCTGCTAGTGGACTCGTCAGTAAGGCTTACCTAGCAGGCCCATCCCTTAGACATAGGGATAGAAAGGGATACTTTGGAACTTGTACATATAGGTCGCAACAAGTTCATAAAGAAATAAAATTAGATCCTTATTCTATAAAGAATAAAATATAGGTAACTAGAATATATTAGGTCAAGTCATAAGTAACTTCCGATGCAGCTAAGTAGAATCTATTTAATTTTTTTAATCTCTGAAATGGAGAGTTAAAAAGTATATATTCGTCATGTAATGCATTGGGAATTTAAACAAGGCAATAGTGCTAAGGCGACAGCTGAAAAAATATGCAGTGTATATGGTGAAGACTAATAACTGATCGGGCAGTTAGAAATTGGTTTATAAAATTCCGTTCTGGAGATACGACCTTAAAAGACGAACCGAGGGCGGGACGTCCTTCCGACTTTGACGACAATCTTTTAAAAGCAATATTGGAGCAAAATCCACGTTAATCAATAAGAGGTATAGCAGAAAGGTTGAATACATCACAATCAACTGTTAACCGTCACCTGGAGAAATTAGGGAAAGTCAGCAAGTTAGGAGTATGGGTAGCTCACAATCTCAGTGAACAGAATAAAGAAGATCGCATGTTAATCGCCACAAGTCTGCTCTCACGGGTAAAAATTAAGCCTTTTTTAAACAGGATTGTAACAGGCGATGAAAAATGGATTACCTATGAGGATATAGTCCACAAAAGACAGTGGCTTGATAAGGATCAACCATCCCTATCAGATCCGAAAGCAAATATCCATGGCAAAAGATTTTATTGTGTGTATGGTGGGATTGTCAGGGAATAATTCACCACGAGTTGTTGAAGTCAAATTTAACGATTACTGTAGATAGATACGTTCAGCAGTTACAAAGAGTGCAAGAGAAATTCCGTGAAAAAGCGTCCTGCACTCGTCAATCGCAAAAACGTCATTCTTGTATACGACAATGCGCGACCACATACAGCAAGGGGGACTCAAGAAAAAATTCTTCAGCTTGGATGGTCTGTTTTACCACATCCATCTTACTCCCCGGATCTTGCCCTAACAGACTACCACATTTTCTGTTCTTTATAAAACTTTTTGAATGGAAAAACCTTCAATTCTGAAGAGCAAGTCAGGCAGGCTGTCAAAAATTTCTTCCAGTCCAAACCAATCACATTTTATAAGGAAGGAATTGATAAACTGCCAGGAAGATGGGAGAAGGTTATATATAATAGTGGTGAATACATAATAAATTAATATAATTTTATTATTTAATGAGAGCAAAATAAATGACTCATAAGAAAATGGAAGTTACTTATGACTCGACCTAATAGTTATTATATGTAGAGAAAATAGTTCTATAAATTTTGAATTATATACATACTGCGAACTTGTTTCTGAAATCTTTTATACAAATTTTTGTTTTTAAATATTTATAACATTATTAGTATTTTATAAAAAATCAAATTATAACATGTATAATATAATTTACCTCTGTAGCACGATCGTAGTAATAAGAGAATGCGTAAATCTCATGATCTTTCAACCCAATTGGTTTATTTTTAATTTTTCCAATATACGTTTCAATAACTTTCAAGCATTCTGGAAAGTTAACTATTGGCCTATCCTCTTCTCCAGCAGCAAAGTTTTGTGTTTTGACCAATTTATGAGTTCCATTCAGAGGTCCTTTAACGAAATAATTAAATCCTCCGTAACTCCATTCCGTAGAAACTATTGGATTTATACATTCAGATCGTACTTCTATCGTATCTTTCAGATTCGCATTTTCTAAATTCATTCCATGCGTCAGAATTTCTTTCCTCGCTGCCATAAGACCCATACCCAAGTAGCTGTGCGTGTAAATACTCATGTTGTGGTTGAAGATATTAACAGAGTATATGTGTCCATTGAGTTTCTTTTCCTGAATAAATTTTAAATATATTTTTAATGAATTTTTAGTACATTTTCTTTCTTCATTAATGACAATAGTACACAAAAGTATATTATTCTACATGCTTTACTTTAAACCTTTCAAGGTAAAATTTTTTTCCTGGCTAGTTTATATTTTTCTTTTATTTAATTATTTCTTGCAGACTAAATAAATCCAAAACTAAATAATTATAATAGCATATTATTGTAGTGAATAAAATATGTAGCGAAATATTACACATAAACAGCACATAAATTTGTAATACATTTGGTAATGCCGGTAGCGGAGAGGTTATAAAATTGCAACTAGCCATGGTTTGGGTAAAAATAAACTACCAAAGATGTATACATGTACAGTAGCGGGCAAAAGTTTAAAACCAAAGGGTCAAAGAAAATAAATTAATTAATTAATAAGAAATAACAGTATAAATAAAATTTCTATTCTATGTTAATCAATAAATAGTGTTCTACCATAATAACAATAAAAATAAATAGATAAACAATATTTGCGAACCATAAAATTATGTTTTACATTGCCCTGTAGTCTTAAACTTTTGTCCGCTACAGTATCTATTACTAAAAGTACGCGCAAAATGTCGTTTACTGATAAAAAGTTGGCATATCTAGTCGACTGTACACATATAGCGTCCACATAACTGGATACAAATCCATCTAACGTAACAAACTCACTCATTTTTGTTATTAGTAGACCGATGAAATCTTCTTATCATAAATAATGTAACTCTGAAAATCCATTTAAGATGAGGTTATTAAATCCTACTTTTTAATTAAGTTTTCAAGACTATCTTCAACTTCTTTAAGTATAATTTTATGACTCTGTTAAATTTATCATTACTATGCGAAAAGTAATTTTGTATAAACTAGATAACATGTGACATTCTTATGCTATTGTACATTTATTATATCTTACCACTGATAAGATATAAGTAATGTTCCTAAGCCTAATTGTAAGTGATGTTCATAAACATTTTTGAACTGTTCCTGTATTTCAGTGAGATGATATCGAGATGTTAACAATCATATGTTATCTTTTTAGTAATGTACGTGACGATGAATGATATAAATAACAGCAAATAAAAAATAATTACAATATGTCATATATGTAATTACAATACAAAAAGTTATCATAGTGAGGGAAAATTTGAGAAAATTATACTAAAATATTCTAACAACGAACAGTTATTAGCAATATGAGACAGCGGACCGTGGATGCGTATTCAACGTTAATTGTGGACAATAATTTGATCAAAAGAGAGCATTCATTTCTAATCGTTACGACATATTTATAGATTGCTCTGACAACTCTAACAACTGTCGAGTCACGTTCTGTTCCTCAAATCAAGAAACCCCATCATATCTCATCAAAACAGGCTATTTTCAATTGGATTCAGAAAACCTTACAGTTAAGCGGTATTAACATGATTTTCACTTAACACAGTACCAGTCATATGGTAACATCGTTAGCTGGCCGAAAGGGAAATAATAGCCTATTAGAGAGAAAGATTACCTTCGAATCGCCGACATCTGATTTCACTGTCTTCGTTGGCACGATTTGATCGACATTGATTTTCGTCAACGCTACATTTTCATCGACGTACTCGAATCACTGACAATTCTTTTCGTCGACATCGAAGTTCCTCGATGGTGCGTATTTATTGACAAATTGTATTCATCGGTCCTCATTTCTATCAATATCGATGGTGATCTTATACTCATCGATGAAACTTCACTATTATCAACACCAGTGGAACGATCAACCTCGGCGTCGAAAATCTTGTCGATGAAAACAGGGTCAGTAAAATGAAATGTCGGCGATTCGAAGATAATCCAGAAAGGCAAATATTTATGTATGTTTCTAATTAATTCTTGATGCTAGTGTTACATAAAATGAGTAGATTATCTAATTTTATGTTAAGTTAAAATATGTAAAAGAACAAAGAGGTATATTTCAGTTCAAATCGTTTTGTTTCTCTAAGTGTCTGAAATTTTATCAGAAGGACGAGACAGCGAAATATAATTGGAAGATTGAACGAACTTACCTTAGGTGAAGTTCAATCACAATTATGCGAGCCATTTCATCCGAACAGATCAAAACCCAACTCGGTTGATGTTGACCCACACAGGCGATTCGAGTTATTGTTCTAAAATAATGACGGTTGTGTGTTAGCGTTACTACAGAGTGAAGATGTTAGAGAAAAAATTGTTTTAAGGTTGAGAAATAGTGTGATAAACCACACGATGGAAACATGACTACGCTTTGATCTGTTCGGACGAGACGACTCACATAATTGTAACTGAACTTTAGTTAAGGTAAATTCATTCAATCTTTCAGTTATGCTACTCTTAATTTCAGGATAAAAAATTTTCCTTCTCCTGGAAAAAGCTGCGGATCTCAGGTTGCGGTATCAATCGGTATCGCTTTTACTTCGATGAGTGGGAATCAAAATATTGTATTCTTTATTCCTTTTTATGGCGATGCTATGTCTCAATGATAAAATGATGGAATATAAACAAGTGAAGATCCGATTTCAAGTTCAGTGACAGTTTGATATCAGATTTTACTTGCTTTTTGAAAATTTTATTTCTGATTGTTCAATCGAAATACTGAAATATTATCAATATTTATTACGATTTTCAGTAATATACCAATTTCGGTATTTATTCATTTCAGCATTATTTTGATTTCGGTTATAGATTTGCAGAAATACTAAGGATATCAAGATTATACTAGTTTTAAATCCCTGTTTCAAAGCGGTTTATAAATGAAACGCACGCGTGGAAATGTAATTACATTCGTCTCCATATTATTGGAAAAATAAAAGGAGTAAAGACCAAAAGAAAAGGAACAAAAAATGTTGATCTACATATAAACAAATTTTTTGTGTCACTAGAAGTCAAATAACTAGAAAACTCATTTAGATGTATATATACAGTGGCTCCAAAAAGTATTCGTACACTATGTCACAAATAAATTCGTTTAAACCTGAAATTCTGAGTCTGATAGAAGTATTTAATAAAACTTTGTAGGTATATAGACCGTAATAGTATACGTATTAATTAATCTCTTATTTTCATCTAAATCCCATTTTAATGGGGTGAAACCGGCGTTGAAGTTCCTGAACTTTTTCTCATTTTTTAAAGAAAACTTTGTAATGGTACTTGATGAAGTAAAACCTTTTAAGTAGAAAATATTTAATTTTTAATACCTTATCACCCTGCCATAAAAAAAGAACACAGAAAAGCTGTATTTAAAGCGTGAAAAATCGCTGAAACTTTGAGATTCATTATCAGCCCCCTTAAAAAATATTTTGCCGCCAAAAAATTGTTCCATGCAGGACACACCATTCTCTGTACATACATAAAGTTTCATTGAAATCAGAATTTCAGAAGTAGATGAATTTCCTTATAATACAGTGTACGAATAGTTTTTGGAGCCACTGTAGATGAATATGTTTTCCGACAATTGGTGGACAAAATTTGATTAACGACTGGAAAACAAAATAATAGTATAACGACGAAGAATGTAGTTTACATACATAGAAGAAAGAGTTTCTCTTCAGATTTTTAGATTTAGTCTACGCTATGAACGTTTTTCTGTGAGCAGTCTGATTCGAATATACAATACAGTCAGTTCAGCTATAGAATCTTTTAGCTGACGATTTATAATTCACATTAACCAGACTCCTTAAGATTTCATTAACTTATAACCTTCCGCTACCTGAAATACTTGAACTTTCCGCTCAAGTCACCCCAAGTTGGGTGGGTACTCATACTCATTGTAAAATGAAGAATTTTTAAAAAATTTGAACATATTGCATGCGGGTATATTTCGCCGCGGACTTATGCGTGTAGCGGGCCGTTTTTCGTGAATTTCGAGGTAGTTTGGTCATTCAGTAAAATCAAAATGAATCGAAAACTACTTCGTTTTTCTCAACGAAACTTTTTTTATTTTTCACTTAAAGATATGCTCATGATTATTAAAAAAGAAAGATATTTTTTTAATTATTATTCTTTTTTGTCGTATTTATATGATATTCGCTCTCCAGCACAAATCTACTAAAGACGTATTTTTACGTGACCCGCGCTCCAGTGACAGACTGCAAAAAATGTAAAAGTACGTTTCCCGCATGCAATGTGTTAATCATGATTTTATATTACTGAAAAATTATAAGGCGTACGTAGGTCAAAAACGTTATTTAATCGTAAAAGTGTAGGTCGTATACGCCCCATACGGCCTAAACGGAACTTCTTCAAAAAAAGGTCTGGCACCGAACGTGTTAACATCTTTCCGTATCAAAGAAAATTTGTACATTATACTTAAAATCGCTTAATATCCTAATCAAATGAATTATATCAAGATTATTTTCATATTCAACGTTATATTACTAATTGTATAAATCAAGTTACATATCAAATTTCTATTCTCACTATTATTTATTTCATTTACCTGTTCAGCATTAGGTGAAAAAGTCACCTGTGTTGAACCTCCACCGAGGTCTAGTGCAGCGACTGTGCTATCGGGATTGTGCGCATTAAACCGTTCCAACAGGAAATTTACCGTGAACCAAGAGAAAATACCTTCATCTGTCCCCTCCATTATAGAAACCGAATTTTTTGAAACCTAAAATACAAATGCATGATACAGAGTACTATCTTCAATAGATTTAAACCAGTGATTACAATCACGCACAGAACAAAGCTGACAAAACAATAAATAAAAAAAAAGTTATAGAAAAAGCATACAAATATTATGCAAAATTTTATTTTAAACACCTTAGCTAATATAATAAATTTTATCCTTTCGTTACGGGTGCCGACTATAGTCGGCGTCCGTGCGACGACCTGTGTGTAAGGGTGCCAATTTTTAGAATTTACCATTCTGAATTAAATTACTAGAAATTATAATTTGATGTGTAACTACCCTAAATTGTATTTTTAAGTATGTAAATAACTGAATACTCATAAAATATACTCATTTTCATGTTTTTCATATAATATGACGAGACAGTTATTAGGTAGCTCTTAACCGTTTGCGTACCAGGAGGTTTTGAAAAAACATCGAAAAACGCCAACAAACAGATAGAGATATTAAACAAAGAGCTGGATCAAACAAAGGTGTTAATGGGAGACGACTTTAACGCCAGAACCGGAGAAAAAGAATGAATGTATGGCAGAACGGAAAAGAAAAGAGCATCAAAGGATAAGAAATGTAATGGGAAAGGAGAGCAACTATTGAAGATAGTGGGGGAGAACAGGTGGTATATTTTCAATGGTAATGTAGGGAGAGACGAAGTAGGGAAATACACAATTGTGAGCAGCAAAGGGAATACGGTGATTGACTACGCAATAGTGAACGGAGAAAAGGTAAACAAGGTGAAGGAATTCAGTGTGATGGAAAGAGTTGAGTCGGACCATTTGCCGATAGTCTACAGGCTTGATTACGGAGTCAAGAGGGAGAAAACCAAAAGAGTGAAAGAACAACGAGGGGTAGGGAATATAGAGAAGATTCAGTGGAAGGGAAGTGGAGGGAAATAAAAAGATCAGTGGAGGAAGGGGCAACAAAGGTACATTGGGAAAGAGGGAAGAAAGAGCTAGGACACAAAATATGAAAACTATGGGACAAGGAATGTGGAAGGAAACAGAGAGAGATTAGAAAACTACTTAAGAGATGGAAAGAAAGAAAAGAACAAGAGGAAAGGTACTTGGAAGAAAGGGTGGTCTACAAGAATATGTGTAATCTAAAACAAACGGAGAAAGCAGAACAGGAATTGGTAGAAATAAGGAAAGTAAGAACAGAGAAACATTTGGAATTATATGAACAGAGAAAGAAAGGTGAAAGAACAGGTTCCTGAAACGATCAAATTGGAAGATCAGAGAAAGTATTTCGGGGAGCTATTAAACGGATCAGAAAATAAAATAGAATATACAAGAGAAGGGAGAGGAGCGATTGGGCGAAGAGGTCAAGAGATTGAAAGAGATGAAGAAGAGCAACAGGGTCTAACGGTTGAAGAGATAGAAAAGCATATAAGAGATTTGAAAAAGGGAAAGACTGCAGGGATGTACAGGCTAACAAACGAGGTTTGGTTGTATTTACGCGAAGACTCAAGGAAGGAATTATGTGAACTGATAAGACGGGTGTGGGATGTGGAAGATATGCCAGATGATAGGAAAACCAGTTTGATAGCACCGCTATTTAAGAGAGGATAGAGGGAAGAAGTGAGGTATTACAGAGGAATTACGTTATTGAATACGGCATACAAAATATACGCGTCGATCCTAAACAGCAGGTTAAAGAAGGAGATAGACAAAACAAGAATTTTACCGGATTCGCGAGCTGGGTTTAGAAAAGGACGCTCGGTGATAGACAACATCTACATCCTACAGCACGTAGTAGAGAGAGCGTTAGAAAAAAGAGGAGGTAAAGCCTTTGCATTTTTTATTGATCTAAAGGCAACCTTTGTTAAGGTGGACAGGAAGAAGCTATGGAAAGTGATGAAAAAAAAAGGTTTCGGCAGTAGAATTATAGGCAGGAGAGGAATATGAGAAAACGAAGTCCGAAGTTAAGGTTGGTAAAGAGAGATCGAAGGAATTTTGAACGTCGAATGGAGTCAGACAGGGCTGCCCTCTGAGCCCCACACGAGGGCTACTAAATTCTACTAGCGGACATTGAGAATGAGGTCAGGTGGGTGGAGTACTAGTGGGAGGAGAAAAATTTTGGACCCTTGCATATACCGACGACATTGCACTGCTAGCCTATGATGAGAACGAAATGAAGGAAGGCATGAAGAGGCTAGAGGGTTACCTAGATCGGAAGAAACAAGAACTGAATGTGGAGAAGTCCAAAATGGTGGTATTCAGAAAGGGAGACGGTAGAAGACGGAAGGCATCTTGGAGATAGAAGCATGAAGTGATAGAGAAGGTAAAGCAGTTTGTTTATCTGGAGTACTGCTTCAGTAGTAATAAGAAATATGAGGGACACATAAGATAATTAGCGAAAAAAGTCATCGCGGTGAGGATATCATAGGAAATAGGAGAAAGACTGTTTAGAGATGATTTTAGGTAAAAAATGAAAATATTCGACAGTTTATTAGTAGTAGGAATTCTCTCATACGTATATACATATACGTACACATAATTGTGGGGTGGTCGGAGAAACAGGAGTTACAGAAAATCCAAAAAAGATACATGAAATGGTCACTAGGACTAGATATCTGGACCCCGGATTATATAATGTACGAGGAAACTAAAAGGGAGAAACTGAAAGTAAAGCTGGCGAAAGCCCTAGAGTGTGAAAGTAGAATAGAGGTGCAGAGAGGAAGAGGGATAATCTTAGAATGTATAAAGGAAAGGAAGCAAGGGAAAGGTGACAGGCAAAGAGTGGATAAGAGGATACAACATTTCAAGCAATGCGGATTCAGCAATGAAGGTGTAGAGCAGTTATGGGAAGAAGGGAAATCGGCAGGAGAGGTGCTTAAAGAAAAAAGGAAAGCTGTGCAGAAACAAATCCAATGGAACAGAATCCAGAGGACTAGATATAATTTGAGGTATAAATATCTACTTACAAGCGGACTGCCAATGAATTTGAAGAAAAGGAGGAAGAATATGGAACAGAGAACCATATGGTTCCATATGGAATCAATCCTAGCAAAGGAGGGAAGTGCAGAAGCGGTGAGATGGCTCAAGCTAATTGAAAAAGGGAAAAAAGAGAGAGATTCGGTGGCAAGTACCAATATACAAGAGTGAGACAGCGGAAAGAGACATTCGAGTCTGCTAAAGCGGAGATATGCTTGGAGTGTTTAGGGTGAAAGGCTATGTGTAAGATTTAACATGCAATGCGGAAATAGTGGTAGCTTGTAGATTAAGAGTTAGTTTAAAGTAAGATAGAAGCAATGTAAATTTATTAGAATAACACAAAATAAGTGCAATGACGTAATCAATGTAACCAAAGACTAAACCGAAGCCTATTTATAGGCCAAAAGGCTGGAATAAAATGATATCTAATCTAATCTATACGCCTCTCAATCTGAGTATAGACATTCCGACTGAAAACCACAACCAATATGCACAACTTATCAATAATTGGATTGTAAAAGCACTCCACAGGAAACCTAGCGTAAGGTATAGAAATAGACAAACAGGCAACATACGAATGTTGCTCAAACAAGGACTTATTTTCCCAGAAGCGAAAGGATTTGCAATAGCCGTACAAGATCAAGTGATTAATACAAGAAATTACAGGAAATACATAATGAAACACAATATAGTAATAGACAAATGTAGAAAATGCAACATATACACAGAACCAATAAATCATATTATAGTAGGCTGTAGACTATTAGCTGTAACTGACTTCACAAATAGACACAATTGTTGGAAATGCTGGAAAAATTCTTTACATAGCACTAACAAATAAATACGAACTTACAAACATTACATAACCATACTATAAATACACTCCACATAGGATCATAGAAAACAACATATATAAAATATACTAACAATAAGGCAACCCTATAAATCCGATATCACACTTATAGACAAAATAAATAGAAGCACATATATCATTGACATGACCATACTCAGCGACTACAACATAAAAACAAAATATACAGAGAAAGAAGAAAAATATATCCCACTTACACAGGAAATAAAAAGAATATGGAACCAAGAAAAACTAACAATACTACTGTTCATAATATCGGCAACAGACATCAGTCTAGAAACATTTATACAGAATTTACAAGTACTACACTTACCAACATGCATACACTTACGCATACACTTACACATACAAAAAGCAGCCATTCTTAATACAGCGACAATAGTAAGAAAATTCCTACAATAAAAACACTGGCATGAACTTGGCACGGCCCCTTCGTGCTGGTCACAAACCAGAGAGGAAATCCTCCGAGAATTTATTAAGATGATAGTAATAATAATAAAGTAAACCAAAATACTATATTGAACTAAAAAGTTAAAAATAAAATTGGTACTTACTTGAAATCCGCTTTCCTCAAACATTTTTCGACATGCTTGAAGTATTTCTTGAGCTTTGTGTCCAGGAAGAAGTCTCAAACCAGCGGTAGCTCTCATGCTAAGTGGTGTGCGTTGCCATTCCGATCGTGGAATAACTCTCTTAACCTTATCCAGTAAGACTGTCAGAGATTTTGCTGCATCTTTAGATTTGTCTGCATAAGCGCTAACGCCGGGTTTGGTTTCTATATAGAGTTCATCGTCCAAAACCAAATTGCCACCAAGGAACGATTCATGAAAACTAAAGGCTAAAGCACGACTACCAGTAGAGCCTGCGTCAATTACTACGACATAAAATGGTTTTTGTAGGCTGAAGGAGAAGTCATACCTAAAACAGACAAATAGTAAAACTACTTTAATGCGATTTATACATTATACAATCAATGTGTTTTAATCTTCTTAAATATTATTGTGACTATCATGAAATGCAAGGTGAACCACATCATATAACCATTTCTATCATCTTATTTTGTTGGTAAATTAACCTTTAACAAACGAGCGCATTTTTCTAAAACTATGACCAGTAGATCGACGGATTTTTAGGAGCAGAGCGAGAAAAGGTGCATAATTAATATCGCTTTATTGGATTTTATGAAAACTTACAGTAATAATAGGTAGTATATGAGCAGATATGTCCATACAAAAGAATATTGAAGTGAAAATTTCAGAACAATAATAGGAATTGAAATAAACAAATAGATGCGTGTATGTAATGTATAGATTTGTATACATTTATACATTTATTTTTTATAGATTAACGATATATTTATACAAAATTATTTGTTTTTTTTTGGGTGTGGTACTTCTCCCAACAGTCCCCAATGTGAATACCAGGTTTTTTTACAAGTATCGCAATAATTACGTGTTTTCCGCCTTTCTCCCGACGTTTTTCTATCCGAACAAACAGCGCAATCTTTTTTATTGACCGTATATAAAACGATGTATTTTCCCTCAATCCTCGAAGAAGAATGAGAGGAATGCGCTCCAGAGCGCAACAAAAACAATTGCCGATCGCCCTTAATTGTTGCATGTATAATTAAGGACAAACCTAACAGATTTCCTAAAATATCACGTCATGCCGCGTGTATGGTGGCATTCGATTTTTTTAGAATATTTATAATGTTGCGAATATGGCGGCATTCGTTCGTTAAGGGTTAATAAACAATTCTTTTTATCACAGATAATATAGTGTGGAAGAATTTATTGTATGCATACGACTCAATCATATTTATTTTGCTCTTCTTACAGATGTTCCCTATTGGTTGTTTTATTCATCGAATCAATTGGTTTCTCAAATTTAACACAAGATTTCTTTTTTCTTTTTTGTAATGATCGCAGCTATAACGTCCTATTTTACACTGTTTCGATAAAAAAAATGAGTTCGCAATTTGTCATTAGAAGCCAATTCATATTTTTATCAATTTCCATGAATATCTACAATTCCAGCTTTTAAGATCTATTTTGGTACTTTTTGAATTATCGCCAAACAAGATAAGCGATTATAAATATTCTATGATTTTCTAATTTAGATTTTACTCATACGTTTCTTTTCTTCATTTTGATGCTTCACTAATCCCGTTCGAAATTCCTAGGTAATCATACGGCTAACGGTCTTGCAAGAAAGAGACCAAAGTCTCCTTTGAGAGTCATTTTGCTATCAGTCGTACTTTCACGCTCCCCTTAATGCACAATGATGCACATTTTCAAGCACTGTCTGTCAATAAGCCGAATTATTTATGATAAATCGATAATTCGAATCGTATCACCGGCTACACCTATCAAACTGTTCATGTTCTTCAGAGATGAAGCGATGAATGCAATGCCGAACTGATCTAAACACATTAGAAAGGTTTGACCATACCTAGTGATGGAATCGATACTGATGATATTGATGATATTCAGCCAATTCAATATCAAAATACTCAATAACAGGTATCGATACATATTGAAATTTGAAGTATTTGGTATCGTTTGTCGATACCGAGACCTCTTAAAATGATACCAAACCAATACCGCATTGAATCCAAGTTCCTTTGATACTTTCCAATAGTATCGATACTCGTTCGATACTTTAGGAATGAATCGATATCCTTTCAATAGCTAACGAAATTACAAATATCCGTTTAATATTATACGAAATTAAATATACTCATTTGATGCTTCATCGAATTATCTTAATAAACACAGTTACGTTTTCTTAATTGAACAAAACAGTTGTAAAAATAATTACCATAGAAATGAATAGATTTTATATGTACATCTCTCATGATATTTCAAGATTTATAACATCGATCACTACAAAATTTCATAAAGGTACACACAAGACAAGACACAACATACACATACAAGAGATCGGTACCAATATTCTTATAGAAGTATCAGTCAGGTATTAATATTTATGAGTAAGTATTGAAGAAGTATCGATTCTATTTGATATCTACGTCTTTGATACCATTCGGTATTGGATCAAAATTTGTCAACTGCTATCGATAAATATCGATGCGGTGTCAGTCTCAACACTAATCATACCGTCATATCTTTTTACGCAGCTGCTAATCACCCTGTTGGAAATTGGATATATAAATACTACGAAGCAAAAATTAACCATAAACCAGCTTTCTCTTAACGTACTTTCTCAAGGGCTTCTTCCAAGAAACTATGCCACATCTGACATTTTAGAAAGTTTGAAAACATCTAGAAACAGAACAAAAGGGGCTGAAGGACCCGGGCGGGGTTGTAAGAATTTCGACCACTGCGTTCTGCTAGTCTTGTGACAAAACTCGCTAGGTGCGGTCAAAATTGCCCTTCCTCGTGCTATATAAAAGTATTAAATAAATTATAGAAGTATTATTTCACAAATAAGAGTTCATTTCATTTAGCAATATAAAACCCCATTCTCAATACACCCGTTAGTACATTTTGCAGCACAAAAATATTCTTTAAGCATTTCTCATACCGCAGAAAACCTTTCTGGGCCTGAAGAAATAATCTGGTAGTCACGTTACAGTGTATAAAACAGTCGATCGGAACGACGGTAAGAAATCGTTCTAATCACACTCTCCAACACGAGATTTGTTTTAAAATATCCACTAGACGTTTATAGTAGAGTTCCTCATCCTAAAAACGAATCCGGAAGCAGAATTGTTCCACCACCCTCAGTTTTTGAGAAACACGTGATTTTGTAAAAAAAATCGATATGGGGGGGGGGGTAAAATATTACGTGAAAAAGTATAAATGGTAGGAAATTCTGCTTGGTCTTAAATAACACAAAAGATTTTTCCGAATGAAACAGTGCATATAGTTTGAATTATGGGTGATTATAAACCATTATAAATGGCTGTCAAAACTTAAAAAAGAGTCGATACGCGTATTTTCCGCATACTATTTCTACTTTTTTAGAAGAAGTTCTTTATCCAATACGAATTTACTGCACATGGTTGGATTCTGTAGACATTTTTGTAGAAGAAACCGTCCAAACGAAGTGTCGAAACAATTTTTGATTCAAACAGGTCGAGAAAATATAAATCAGCAATGCGAGTAACACGTTCTGTCGCTACGTGTAATCGACAGAGGTAAAATTGTTCTGTAAGACACCCACTTTCTGGATATGACGTTTAATGTTTTTATAATTTTCGTTGCTTTTATATATTTTTTTTTATATTCATATTCATATTAATGTTTATATATATTTTTACGTACTAATCATTGAATTTCGAAAGTTCCAACGAAAATTATTATCTGATCGTAAACAGTTTTTTAAGTTTGATAATAAACTACAAAAAAGATGAAGGTTTTTGCACCAAACTATGATAAAGAAGCAATCAGCATGGGAATGCTTTTATCAGGACAATTCGAAAACTGGAGAAATTTATATCTGGGAAAGGACGTGACCTCAATGTTTGTAGAATACTGTTGGACCTTATAAAGAAGGTTGACAGTGTTGGGATAACAGCAACAACACCTAGCGATGTAATCGGAAAGGGAGTTCTGGACAAGTGCAAGTTCTGCTTCCGGATTTGTTTTTAGAACGAGGAACTCTACTAAAAACACCTAGTGAATATTACGAAACAGAAAAAATGTGTTTATTTGTTAAACAGTGGTATCAATTAAATAGATATAAAAGGTATTTTCACCTTGAAGCATCGAATTGTAGCCGACAGGAAAAAAAATTTACAACATCTATTCTTTGGCTCAACTAATAATTGCAAGTAATCTGCTTTAAGAATATTTACCTCTGATTAATATTTTAACCTCATAAGAACTATTATTATATGTATCTTACTATCGCCTGTGCCGCTACGTTGCTATTACACTTCAGTGAGTTTTTGTACTGTACATTATGTGATTGGTTAATACCGGAAATATGGATCAATTAGGGAAAGTTCAAAGTCGCGGAGGAGCGAAAGGCGACCGGCGAGTAAGGTCAGAAAGGTTTGGAAAATTATGCCGGGTGGTCGCGGAATAGATGAAGAATAAAGTGCATGCGCTGTACACCTGTACGGCTAAGAGAACAAATACACGTAAAGCAAGAAACTCTTCAATCAGAGAATAAGGATGAAGAGGGAGAGACAAAGCAAAACTGTAAGGAATAAGAAAATGATATAGCCAAAGAAGGCTATACCACGTCAATCAATAAGAGGTATAGCAGAGAGGTTGAATACATCACAATCAACTGTTAACCGTTAGGAGAAATTAGGGAAAGTCAGTAAGTTAGGAGTATGGGTAGCTCACAATCTCAGTGAACAAAATAAAGAAGATCACACGTCAATCGCCACAAGTCTGCTCTCACGAGTAAAAATTAAGTCTTTTTTAAACAGGATTGTAACAGGCAATGAAAAATTGGTTACCTATGAGGATATAGTCCACAAAAGACAGTGGCTTGATAAGAATCAACCACCCCTGTCAGATCCGAAAGCAAATATCCATAGCTAAAGATTTTATTGCGTGTATGGTGGGATTGTCAAGGAATAATTCACCACGAGTTGTTGAAGTCAAATTTAACGATTACTGCAGATAGATACGTTCAGCAGTTGCAAAGAATGCAAGAGAAACTCCATGAAAAGCGTCCTGCACTCGTCAATCGCAAAAACATCATTCTTTTACACGACAATGCGCGACCACATACAGCAAGGATGACTCAAGAAAAAATTCTTCAGCTTGGATGGTCTGTTTTACCACATCCACCTTATTCCCCGGATCTTGCCCCAATGGACTACCACATTTTCTGTTCTTTATAAAACTTTTTGAATGGAAAAGCCTTCAATTCTGAAGAGCAAGTCAGGCAGGCTGTCAAAAATTTCTTCCAGTCCAAACCAATCACATTTTAGAAAGGAGGAATTGATGAACTGCCAGGAAGATGAGAGAAGGTTATATATAATAGTGGTGAATACATAACAAATTAATATAATTTTGTTATTTAATGAGAGCAAAATAAATGTCTCATAAAAAAATGGAAGTTACTTATGACTCGACCTAATACTTATGAGATATATAAATACGGACCCAGCGGTTTGATACGTCATGCCTTCATTCCTGTTAATTGCCAGTTTACATCTTAACAACGCAGAATACGTATACGTATACTGCTGAGAAATGAGATGTTTTACAGACGGAAAAAAGGCGAGTCTAATTGGTCGTAGCCTCTATAAGTCTACCTTTAACTCCATGGCATACCTTTTCCCCGTGTAGCTTATTCTTTATTGAACCTTCGCTATGTACGAAGCTATTTCTGTTAATTGAATACATTGAGGGCAAAAAAATATAACGTAACGAAAAAATCGTACGATCTTATTAGTCTAGTACTGTTAAGAATACAATTCGTTGTATGGAATTTATTTGTCCCATATCATAAGAAATGCTTCATATTATGTTTATTAGTATTTTCTACTTTTTTAATTTATCTTATAATTTCTTCGTTATTTATTTGTATTATTATTTATTTCATGAGTCTTTCAAAATTAAAAATAAACTTTCTCTGTGAAATATAAAAGTAAAATGATTGTCGGGGTTTGAAAAAATACCACGCCTACCACGCTTAAAATAGGAATAAAATGTATTCCTTTATTTCTTTTTTTTACCTGAATTACAAAAGCTTAAGATTACACTTTCTGTCATTTTACAATGTACATAGTAATCCATTCCGTTCTACATTCAACGCACATCAACATCCACAATTTCAATGGAATTCCGAGATCTTGAATATGTGTGGACATACTCTCAAGATTAGACGGATTCCCACTGTTTATCACATATCGTTGATGCAAGATGTCCGTGAACTATGAACTAATGGAAAGAACGTCGCGATAAGATAGATTGTATAATATATTATTCATTGATTTGTATTATCGTATCGTGGAAGTTTCATTTCTGGTAAAAAGAAAAAAAAGAGAGCAGTGCGAAAAATGCGAGGCGATTTTTTTAATGCTGTGTGATACAAAATATAAAAAAGCAATTTTAAGTAGTTAAGAATTTAAAGAGATTATGTAAGGCAGAAAGAGGACACAGAAGTTTTGAACATTGTGACATCTAGTGGAGAAGTAGAGAATAAGGGTAAGAAAAGAAAAAGAAACTGTCGGTAACATGACTGTAAAATAGGGCAGTTGGAGTGTAAAGGAGAAAGGCGAGGAAAAAAGAGGAAAAGAAGGATAAACAACAGAAAACAGAGAGGAAAGGTAAAAGAAAGAAGTAGGAGTAAAAGGGATAGTAGAAAGTACAGATGATGTAAAAATAAGAATGAAAGGGAGAGAGAACACAATAGACGAAAGGAAGAAGAGCAAAGGGACAGGGATGGTAATGAAGCAGGAGAAGAGTAGAAAATTAATAAGAATAGAAGATTTGAAGGAGTTTATATTGGAAAAATTCGAAATGGTGGAGGAACTGATAAGAAACGAAACGAAAAAAGAGTTCGAGAAAAGAGTTCGAAAGCTTAGGGAAGAAAATGTATGAAGATATACAAAGGATTAACGAGGAGATGAAGAAGGCAGAAATGAAAAAGAAAAGGAGAGACAAAAATGAATGGTGGATATACCAATCATATAAATGAATATACCAACAAATAGTATAAGATCATAAAGGAGAAAGGTCTGCCAAAATATTTAAACACGAATTAAAGCAAGATAGGTATGAAAACAATGATGAAGTTCAGACTGGGGAAAGAGATACATGAAATACATGGAAGATGTCTGGGAATACATATGAAAAATATGTGGGAAAGTGAAGAAATTTGAGAATGACAAGAAAACGGGAAAATAATCCTGGTCATAAAAGGGGATAAGAGAAATGAATAGAATACGCCGAAAGGAGAACAAAAGGAAAAAAACAGGAGAAGAATAAAGGTGAAAGCAGAAAGAAGAATGAAAACGATTAAGAGAGGGAGGGTTGTAAGATATTGAATGCAATAACAAGGTCAGATATGAAAATCAAGAATGTCAAAGAAATTAATATTTCAGTAAAGACATAGTTCTAAGAATAATTTAGAATCAAAGTTAGATTTAATTATAGATAATAGATACAGGAAGTCTAGTTGTACAAGTTGGAAGGACATAATTTTATCGTGATATATTTTTTTGCTTTAACAGAATATGATAAGACTCTAAGAATAGTAAATGTAAATGAAATATACTAACTACTGCGACAAAATTAAAAGCATTAGAGCATTTAGATAATGGCGAACGTGCAAATCTGATTGTAGCCATTTGAATATTGAAAGAAGTACACTAAATGACTAGTGGAGAAACCGGAAATCTCTTTAAGACTTCGGTATAAAAATGGAATCAGAAGTAATGCTAACAGTCATGGAAAGCACTTTTGAAATGGTAACAGATGTAGGTTATAATACATAGTATTTAAAAAGTCTAATAGCTTTTGTCCTAATGGCCTTCCGTTTGAAACATTTTAATTTAAGTACGGAGCGGTTGATAGTAGATTGATTGTAGTTGAATTTCTGTCGTTTTATTAACTTTTTCCAATAAAATTCTGGAAATTCGAAAATGTATTTTATTTATTCTTGTATTTAATTTCAATTTTATTTGATATTAACATTAAGACACAAAATCTTTGAATTTTTAATACAAAAAACAAAAGTAAGTAAGTTAATAAAATAGCATTATCACATATGTATATTTTTCTGCATTAGTTATTCGTATTTTGTACTAAGAATATACCCATTATCTGCACTTATGTATGTTTCAGTCGATGTTGTCATACACGTGTACGTAGTTGATTTACTAATAAATGTAATTAAAAACCAGTTTTCAAAAATTTGAATCAAATATGTTTTCAGCAAAATTTAAATTCACATCATTGCTAAGAAATTGCATTTTCAAAATAGACATGATGCTTTCAAGAATTACGTTTTTCTTTACGTTTTTATTAATATCACTCAAAGTATTGTATTGAATTTAAAATAGAATAAATGACGAATAACATTTTACCTTAATAATTTTACATTTAATTACTTTACATTATATTAAAAATCATCACAGTCTCCTGTTTAGGCAAGTACTGAATATTACTTCTGACTTTCTGTGTAATTAGTGTGGTGATTTGTTGGTTCATGGAATATGTGGTATGAGAATGAGGAATGGTTGTATGGATGGATGAGTGTGGCGAATGTATGTGAAAGACAATGTATATAAACCTTAAGGTTCATGTAGTGGAAAGAATGTGACGATGTATGATCTGTATGATTTGTGTATGTTATGGTTAAAAAATAAGAAAATGTTATAAAAAAATTCAAGCGATCGTCTTTGTGTTTCGTCGATTGATGTTCCCTGTATATTTGAATAAACTGTGTTAATTTCGTTTTTTCACTCAAAATTAGCTCTCAAATAGCAATGTATTTGTAATGTTGATATGCACAGCAATGAGCGTACTGTTTATAATCTCATTTTGGACTCAATAAAGTAAATAAAAAAAAAAACAAGGTATACGAACATCCAAACTGACTGGTGGGTATTCTGACATCCTCGCTAGATATACAGGCATTGTTGTTTTTCCAACAATTGCTATTATAATATAAGCGAAAACTGTAAACGTGAATATTGGCGATATGAGTAACTAACATAGGAAAATATATGTGACAAATAACGCGATTTTCCTGATTTATTTAATTTTGTTCTTGTATTAAAAATTTAAGGATTTTATGTGCAAACATATTTTTAAATTTCAAGAATTTTACTGTGAGAAAAAATAAAAACATAAGGGGGAAGAAAGAAAGATTCAAATCTATTGTCACTCATTCCACAGTTACTTGCTCTGCTACCTCACCCACAACTTCCTTTGGTAAATACTCTCATGTAATTGATTTATAAATTTGTGTGTCAAATTTAAAATCAAAATATCTGGAAAATAAAAATTCATTGAGATGAAAGCTTTTAGGGTTTCTTAGGCTTACTAGCTATGTACTATAACCTACGCCTACTACCATTTCAAATACGATTTCCACGATCATAGGGGCCTTCTGTGATTGTAGTTAGAAATAATAATAAAATGAGATAATCTAAAATTGTGAATGTGATAATTTAATCTCCTTCAACTACAAATGTATTATCACGATCGTTGAATCTAAGATTGTTAATTTTCATTCAAAGTCAAATGTGTATCGATTATTTTATCTACCATAAAAGATTATTGGTAAGAAATATAGTTGTGCATTATCCAAGATATCCATTTCCAACAAGATGAAGCCTCACCAATAACTGCAGAATTGTTACGAATTATCTTAACACTTGACCGACCGAATGGGTAGATCTCCCATTTTGCCCTCAACAGAGCGCTGCAATTGATTGTATTTGCTTTTGTTATTAGTTAGTCTTGAACTAGTACTGTTCATAAATTTTCCAAAATACAATTTTTAATAAATTCAACATCAGCTTAGGATCAACTAATAACAAAAGTAAATAGAATCAATGGTACTGCTTTGTCAAGGAAAATATGGGAGATCTCCCCATTCGATCGGCTAAATGTTAACACGTTTACTGCTACGTGTACCATTTTCGGTACACGCTGAAAATTCATTTCTACACCGAAAGATATATTTTTCAATAAGAAATAAAGGAATAAACAATGATAGTTGATATTATTTTTATATGGTCTATGATGTAGGCAATCTGCGTGTATTTACATTTGGGTTACATGGACAAGAAGAATTGCTGGCCGGGTCTGGATAGCTTAGACCTAATGCAAACAAGCTACATTTTACCGTACGACTAAACCATCAGTATTCATTGTTTCTAATTGGATAAACGAGAAAAAACATACGATCACGCATCAAATAGTTGCTAGTCTGCATCTATAGCCTTAATGGTCAAAACAGTCGCTTGGAAAACGAAAGATTTATTCGATTCCCGATTTAGACATTCCCATCGACCGATTCTTTTTCTCTCTACAGTAATACTGTTTAAAACACTTTCGATGCCATGCACCGATATCGGTACACGCGATATGTTAATAGATTGCCAGTCATATTTTTCGTGTTAGTTGTTTTGTTCTACGCGTAACAACTAAAACCCAACTGTTGAGATACTAGTTGTACTGTACATCTTGGGCCTCCAATTGTTACGTCTTCAAGAAGTTCTGTTACTCTTTTAAAAATGGCAAGTGATAACATATTTAGCAGGAGGAGAGATACACGTTAAGCAAAAGTGATGTATGATGTGTTTCTAAATCTCGTTGAATTATATAAGTAGCAATAGTGAAAATGATACAAATAATTCTACCAATCCGATGATACAGGAAAAATGGTTACATCCGGTTGAGAAGCAACTTCATATCGTATCTTTCATGAGCAGACCTGGATTGAAATTTTACGGAATTGGTTGTAATAAAATAAATATTTTTTCTATTACTTGTAATAAGACTTATTTCAAAAAACATCAAATCAAACAAATTTATATGTATTACAAATACTATCTCAAAGTCGAGCGAATCGATTGAACGATTGGGTGCTTTATTTTTGTGTATTGTCTGCTTCTTTGTCTCTTCACAATAATAAAAATAATTATAATAATATAATGTGTTTTCGAAAATCCCAATGGACAAGTTTTGGCATGCTCTTGTGGATTTTGCGAGTAAGTCAACGTTTATCATCATGTCAGTGTCATTCAACGTTTATTTAACCCTTTCGCTACGGCGGGCATCGCCGCGGAGTGCCTTGCGTGGAACGAAGCACCGTGCCGAAAGTGCAAAGATTAAACGCCCGTAATTTTTAATGATCATATTTTATATAAAACTCCTCAAAACACGGATAAAACTTGACTTTTGGCTTCATTTTTATGATAGATGATAGGGTGACCATAGTCACCCATAGTAGCGAAACGGTTAATACTTTTTGGAAAGTGACAGAAGATAAGATAAGCAGATTTTAAGATAAGCATTGAAACTCTTATATCACTACAGTCCTGAGTTCGTCTGTGCGTAACTGGCCAAACAGACGGAGGTTCTAGGCGGATTGCCTGATTTCAGTTAATTTTGGGGAAATCTTTAATTGTTAATAGATAATTAATGAAGCCTTTAACGGAATTTCGTCACTCTTGATTTTCATCTTATCTCAATGCATAGAATTACCCCTTTCATTTACACCCACCTGTAGATTTATATCATGTATGTATCGCGACTCGGTTCCAAAACAATGATATACAATCGGTGTAAAACGTCTTCTTGTAGCGATCAATTTTAAATAAAACATTGTATATTCATATTCATGATCAATTTTAACGCAGAAAAGGATAAATATTTATTCTTAAATGATTATAGAATAAATTTTATAGCCGCATAAGTGTTCGTCCTCCTACTGCATTCGGCGTATGTATAGGGGGAAAAAAGGTAACGTATACCTAAAGTTTGAATAAAAAATGTAGAAATTAATCTTTATGCACACAAGATATGTTGACATTTTATGAAATTCATGAAATATTAAATGAAATATAATTTATCGGAAAATTTGGACGTAAAAGTATACATCTACCAATATTTATGTTAAATAAAAAGCTTGGAAATGAATAAAACATAAAACAAATGAATGTGATACGGTCCACTTTAGACAATCGGAAAAGTGAAACATCTTTGTCTGAACAAGAAGTTACTGTAAAATTATGGAAAGAAGGCAAATCTGGAAAAGAAATTGTAAACATAATGAAAAGACCTCGAACTACAACAGCATATATTGGAAAAGTTTAAAGAAGACAAAACAATTATAAATAAACCACGACAAGGAAGACCAAAACTGCTGATAAATCGTAATAAAACACGCATGCTGACAATGAAATGCCGCGAACGGTCCGGTTCCGATTTTGATGAAATTTGATAGGCTTGAAGAACAGGAAAAAATACATATTTTGTTTAGTTGCGATAACTCGGTTTTAACCTGTTGCCGCAAATAACGTCTATAGCCGTCCGATCTTTGGCGATATGTATACAAGTGACGGCTATAGCCGTCGTGCACATTTTAATCAATAAAAAAAAGCGTTAGCACGAAGTGTACTAACACATACATTTGTTAATTATTGAGTAACACATCTAGAAAAAAAGATATAGCATGCCAGACAGCATATTAATTGTTTTTTTATGCGGTTATTATTATACTATTTATAAGCAAAATAACTTATAAATGATAATTTTATTTCAAACTGATTTTCTTGTGTTAAGATTAGACCTATTTACTCTCTTTTATTCATAGGAATCATTTTGAATTAGTAAAGCAAATGCTGTATAGTCGTCACGACGGTCATAGCCGTCATTTGCTCTGGGAAGAGAAAAAATGACAGTTATGGCTGTCGAGAGTTTTTTTGGAAAAACTGTAGCCAAATGTAATAATTTTCACTTCCAAACATACAACTTACACTTGATTCCATCTGGCAGTCATAAACAATTAAAAAAAGAAATGTGTTTCTGAGCACGATCATCAAATTAAAAGCGTGCGGTAACGGGTTAAGGGGGAAAATCACCCTTCAAAAATTGACCCCTCAACTGCTAACTCGGAAACGGTAAGAGATATCAAAAAAACTTTTTAATAAAAGTTGTATCGTGTTTAATGTGTTAAAATAAAATGCAACATGTCGTTCGGCAAGCCTTGGTCATGATAAGCAAGATAGCTCTTCGACCGGCAGTAATGTGTCTTGAAACGTGCGGTTTGGTTGCTCTGTCAAGTCATGCTGCGGCACTATATGTAATTATTAGCAGATTTATCGCTTTTAAATATACTGAACTTGATTCCCCATTCTTCGTGGATTATTCTTTTTAGAGTCAGAATGAATTTCACCGTCTTATCATTGCCATATTTTGCATTAGCACTAAAGTTAAAGTTTCAATTAATAACTACTCCTAAATATTTAACCTGCTCAGCATATTTTATATTTTTACCTAAAAATCGTGAAGAATTAAAGTAGCGATTTATCCAAGAATGAAAAAAAGTATCGTCAGATTTTACAGACAAATTAGTGAAATCAATGGCCTAAAGCATCTGGAAGTTAATTAGAGCTAATAATTAGATCTAAAGGATATCCTACTAAATATTAAGCTAATATTTTCAGGTTTATGCAACAATAACTCAATCAAATATTTTTGTATTCAAATTTTCCGATACACTATGATAATTCATTTAATTTATGAATTTCGCGGAATGTCACCTTATTTTATATTACTAAAAATTAATTTCTGTATTTTGTATTGAAATTTTACGTATATCTTTCCTTTCGTATATCTATCCCATATCTCCTGTTTAATTGTAAATTACGTAACATAAACACAACCTTCTGATTACACAGAATAACAACAAAGCTTGAACCGAAAACAAGATTTTCCAAACACCTCTGAACGCGAGTGTCATTGTCTCTGTATTATTAATATAAGTAATACATAATTGAACCTACGTTACATGGAAATTGTGTTATATTAATCATATAGTGAATAAGTGTGTAGTACAATTTCATGGCAAATTGCCCTACAGGCAATTCCGAAATGGTTTCTAAGTACAGGAGTCATTTCAATCAACCAATAACCGAAGGTAATACTCCCCCTAGTTCTGCTAAAGGTAGTTACGCCTCTGTTACGCAAAACGGTATGTTCCCGAAAAAGGACCAAGCGATTATCATGAAAGCCAAAAAAGGTATTGAATTAAAGGACTACATCTTAGCAATTGGAAACTTAACCAACCCATCGAATATCCGCTTCGCATCACGAATATCCAACAATAGAATCTGCATATTTTTGGCATCGAAATCTATTGCGAACGAAATTACAAACCAGGTTACTCAAATCAAAATAGGAGACCTTCTAGTAGGTATACGTCCCTTACTAGCAAATAATTAAAGAATTATATTTTCAAATGTCAAGAATTATATTTCAAATTCACCGTATAAGAGAAAACATTTATGAAATATCTCCCACATTCTCATTCAGGATGAAAGAACAAGTTGCATTAAATAGGGTAAAAATTGGACATACAAATCTCACCCATATATACTTAATTAACACGTTGAATGCCACGCCAGTTTTACAGGGTTTACCCGTGGTGCTACGATGAATTTTCTATTATACGATACATATACTATTGGAATATTACCTACGATAAATAAGTTATAGTGTATAACTATTTTTCGATGTCTTATACTTCATTAATTTCTTCACACCATTACGTTAACGATGATAATAATAAAAAATCGATAATTATTGACATTTGTTCAAATTATGTTTTTCTACCAATCTGAGCGCGCCGGTCACCGGTGACCCCCATGGTAGTCAACGTGTTAAAAAATAGGACAAACCCATGTGTACAAATTGTAATGAAGCCAACTCAATAAAACATGTAATTATTGTCTGCCCATTATTTGATCAAGAAACAAGAATGTTTGAGATCCAAGAAAAACATTAAAGACGCCACTAGTTCTGAAGACTCGTGCAATAACCTGATCAAGTTTTTGAAGCACATTTAATTGATGAAACCGATTTAATTTATATTATATGTGTATAAATATTGACCCTTAAAAGGTTGATGCAACCTTAAAAATAAATAAAAAAAAAAAATTTTTTTTAAAGACAACAGAGGATGTGAATAACAGAAGATCTGGACGATTTTATTATTCTGAAAGAAACGAAGGTGAATCCACAGAAACAATGTATCTGTATGAAACATTGTAAAAGAAAAAAGAATAACGAGACTGCTGCGAAAAAGTGGCGGCTTGTGATCACTATCAGAATCAAATGTATAATTTGACAACAAAGTCCAATTCGACAATTATAATACAATTTAATTCAAGACACAAATCGAAATAGGTTGTTCATAATATGTTATTATTAAACAATGCCGTATAAATCGCTACATTTCTAAAAGTTACAACCTTAACTAAATTAACCATTTTCACACAATTAAGTTTAACACGGTAAAACAGCTTTTGTAAGCAGAAACAGTCAAATATTACTTGTAAAAAAGCATACTAAACAATTTTATTGAAGTACAAATGAAAAAGAAACTATTAACATTTATAATACCGAACTAAAAAAGATTTGGAAATAACTAACCAACTGCATCCATTGCAAAAGTTTCCACAAGGTAAAAATTATTTAATATTGTACAGCAAAAACATGATTTCGTGTTTGGAACTATTTTTTTTTTAATTTTGTGATATTTTTTGATTAGTCTACAGAATATGAAAAAAATACTCTAAAGAGAGGAAGATTGTCATGAAAAAATAAAGTTTGGTGAAAAGATTATTAACAAAATACATGATTTAGAGAAAAATGTAGTATGATCAATAATTCATCAATTCTTCGATTACAATAAACTCTCCAAGATCGATAAAATTTTAAAAATACACAGTTAATAACAGACAAACATATATTGTATAGATCGCATTTAAAGAATGATTTCAAAAAGCTTTTTAACAAATTTAAGGAGAATTCAATAGTAGTTAGGAATAATGTCCTTCATTATTTGCGAAAATTAAAAGTTCCCCGAATTACTTTAACGAATAAAAGAAAATAATTTCCATACACCTTGTAGCTGAGTTAAAGCCATGTAAATTTTTGTTATTGAACTTTTTTTGTAATTTCAACCATTTGCGAGATATATTTGCTTGGGCAGCATTAAGCGTATGGACGGACACCCTTTATGCGCTCACAGATCGGAGTTCCGTTTAACGCACGGTTTAACGGGAGCATACCGGTGCAATAGCGGAAAGAATTAAAAGACGCGCCAAGATCTAAATTTAAAGAAAAGAAACATCTTGCCCTTCGGCGTCTAAAATCTATATTAAGTTCAAAGCCAGTACTAAAGTTATAAAGGATGTTCGAACATTCCTGAGAGAAATTTCGAAGGGTGACACTAAAAGCTAAAATAAGACGAAAATGAAGAATCACGAAATTGCGTTCGAGGTTTTGTTTTTCAGTTATAAGCGTTTAAAAAATTGTCTGTTCTGCAAGCGAAGTCTGACAAACTCGGCAGATCAGCTGCTAAGGTCAACGTTCGAATAGCCATACTCTAACGTATGTGCGCTCACTTTGGAACAGTTAGAGAATACTGGCGTAGCTAGAGCTTTAGCTGCCCGTGGCAATCTTCGTTTGTGAGTTTCGCCATCATTCTCACAGTACAAAAAATATTACAGAAATTAAAAAACATTAACGTTGAACTATACTATGTGTGTGCTATGTTATTAAATGTGCGACGGTCTAATTATTAAGTTAACGTAAATAAAAAAGTAATCGAAAAATAAAACTGCTTCACATGAAGCACTTCTAGCTACGCCAGTTCCACAGAAACAAATTTCCATAAAAATTCGAAAAATTTTTATAATATTTTATTAATCGAATTAGCGACGCAACGTCAGACCGATATATTTTTCAATTTGTTAACACACACCTGTTTAGAACGATAATACGGACACAACTAATGATGCAGTGCATTATATGATTTAAGAAGAGCGACATAACTGATTTCTATTCTATAAATTATGAATACAAGTGAACAAAATTTTCTTAACCCTTTGCACTCGAATTTAATATGACCATGAATTACCGCCAACTCGGAATTTATCTTTTTACTCAATCAAAACAAAACTTTTCCAATACGTTATTAGCATACTTAGCTGTAACATTTCATGAGTATAATTAAAAAAAACGAAAATTCCACGGTAAAACTTGTGATGTCGCATACGCTGAGACATACGAGTGCAAAGGGTTAATTGGTCAAAGAGGGTTTTTCTATTTTCATAATAATAGCTCGAAAATCATGATTTTTCAGTGGTACCGGTTTTCTTGCAGTTGTCCGATATCAAAGCCTATCTTGTAAAATTTTTGATTACAGATAAAATGTTTTCCTTAACGTATGAGCTCATAAATAATTCATTAACGCACACACTGTAAATATGTAAGTAGTTCCACATAAAATGAAAATGTCCACAAAAAAGGCAATGTATTAGTTTTCATGAAACAATAATTATTTGTTACAAAAAGAACTTTACAGGTGTCGTTTTTTTCTGTTTTTTTTTTTCATAAAAAAATTCATACACATATCGAATGATTAGAAAAAATACCATACATGTTACGAATGTATAACACTTAACTTATTGCATAGATTAACACATGTCATGGGCGATATGCCGCGTGCTATATTGAGATACCACGTGATGTATATTTTGCAATGCCCTTCGCCTGCACGTTAGACGTTGCTAGGAAATGCGATCGCCGTTTGTTTTAATATACCTATTGACGGTATTTACTACTAGAACATAGTTCAACATACATACATATATTCAGGCAATATTTTGAATTTTTATCATTATGTATAATAATTACAAGCGTAAAGTATAAATTAAGTAATTTAAAGTATTGTATATTTTATCTCGTGCGTGTATTCGCGCGTGTGTCCACAAGTATTATTACAGTGTACAAAGTTTTGCGTGTCTTGTTTTGATGTACAAAGATTTAACTTAATAATGGATTATTCGTATAGAGAATTGGCTGACATGCACTTGATTTATGGAAAAGCAGACGGTAATACCACAAAGGCGCGACGATTATATCAGGAAAAATATCCAAATAGGATTATTCCGAATGTAAAAATGTTTATAAGAATAGATCAAAGATTGAGAGATACCGGAACATTGACAGGGTCAAAAATTGGAGGATATAATCGGCAGCATCCGGACATGGAAAACAGAATACTGCAACGTATCGAAAAAGATCCATCGTTAAGTACAAGAGATATTGCAGTAATAGAAGGTGTCAGTAATAGCACCGTGTGGCATGTTTTAAAGAAAGAAAAATTACACCCATACCATTTTCAACGGGTACAAGAATTAGAGGTGGGGGATTTAGAAAGAAGAAATAATTTTTGCAAATGGATGCTGCAGAAAATCAGCGAAGATAAGAATTTTTTCTCAAAAATATTGTTCACCGATGAAGCGATCTTCGGTAGATGCGGAATGATAAATTTACACAATGATCACATATGGGCCTGTGAAAATCCACGTGCAGTGAAAGTGTACAATATACCAATGCAATTTACTGTAAACGTTTGGGCAGGCGTGCTAAGCAACAGGATCATAGGTCCTGTTATTTTACCCTCCCGATTAACAGGACAAATTTATCTGGAATTTTTAAAAAACACACTTCCCGTATTATTAGAAGGCGTTCCATTGCAATTGAGAAAAGATATGTGGTTTATGCATGATAACGCACCACCACACTCCACAGCGTCTGTTCGGAATCATTTGTCAGAGTATTTTAGAAACAGGTGGATTGGTAGAGGAGCACCCGTCCCCTGGCCTCCTCGCTCACCAGACTTCAATCCCCTCGATTTTTACTTTTGGGGACATATGAAGACACTAATATACTCCACGCCTGTGACCACAATAACGGAGCTGCAGGACCGCATCAAATTTACACTGGAAATAATACGCATAGGATGTAATTTTCGAGAACTGCAAAATAATTTTAAAAAAAGAATAGAACTGTGCACCAAAGAAGATGGGAATCACATAGAACCGTTGTTATAACGTTGTTATAAACATTCATGATGCATATGAACTTCTCTGTGAAACTTTTTATCGGTTTTGCGAAAATTTGTACGTCGATTTTTCCATGAACGCTTAATTGTTTTCAGAATGTTTACAATATCTGCGTTAATGGATTGTTTGTAACCTTGTGTAATGAAAGTAACATTATCTATCTCTATCTGAAATTTTCACAAGACAGGTTTTGATATGTCCTTGTAAATTCTAGTCGAGTAACTACATAAATTTAATAGCAATACCCGGAATAAACTGTGACATGCGTCGGGCGTCGTTGCGTTTGAGTATTACTGTTTAGACACTGTATTTACAGACACGCTGAATTTGCAAAATAGCCCATCTTTTTATAACCGCTTACAACTAATAAACAAAGCGTTAATTGTAATCTTTTATTCTTGATTTTCATCTTACTTTAATTTCTAAAATCACTCATTAAGTAATGCTTTTAGTTGAAAGGATATTTTCTCTAGTAATTTGTGCCCATATAAACGAGTTACCTTTACCTCACCAACAATCATTTCATTGACAATTGTGCCCATAATTATGAAAGTGGTCTAAGTCATATATTTCTTGTTTCGAGATATTTAATGGATTACATTTGAATAAGTTAAAAAATATTTTTATATTATGCAACATTTTAATTTAGAATTTTATTAGTCTTGATTAATGAAAATTTATTAAGAATGTGAAATTTTGTGTGAATCTCATACGAAAATGTTTTTAAAGTTTGAACTGACTTAGACCATTTTCAAAATTAACTGAATGGCCTATAAATGACTTAAAGCGATAAAAAACTATAAGTTTTATTAGAAACAATAATTTTAATAAAATAATTCATGAACATTTATTAATTACTTTCGTAAAGTAATCCATTTTTATCATTTTAGGCTTTTATTATGAGTTTTGAGATTCTTAAAATGTTCCTGCAAAACTGGAGGGATGCAGGGTGGTAGTAAACACATAATATCTTCGTTTTTCTTTTGTTACTTGTCTAGTGGTAGTGTATAATGGAAGTAATTTAATATTTCCGTATATTTTTGGTCAACATGGCAAAATGGCTAACACAATGTAATGGTTCATTTTTTACAAATTCACGAATGAATTTGTGTTTCTCGTTCAAATAATATGTTACCATCGTTACCATTATCATCGTCAGCTGATTTGTAATAACTAATAAACTCAAATTTTTCAAATTTTTGACTTAGACCACTTTCATAATTAACACTAAATGAATTCCGTATAATGTTGAAATAGCAACCACTATCTAATCGTTCATTTTTGACAATATCGTGAAAATTACATTGAATTAATTTAGTTTAAAATAATGTAGTGTGAAATAACTGATAAACTCATTTTTTTTTAATTTTGACTTAGACCACTTTCATAATTATGGGCACAATTGTTTTATCGACTCGATTTCATCGCCACCGAGTTTCGCGAACAATATTTATTCACCGACACATTTAGATAGTTTTTATTCAACCACTAATAATACGCGTATAGTATACGCTACTATATTTCTTGTTGTATATTATTATAGCTGACATCAAATGGTTTTCAAAACGTTACTGAAATATATTTTTTGCATTAGCCATTTTATGACTTCCTAAAGGTGAAGGTAACGTGAAGTTGCACAACTGGATTGAAGCGAGCAAAAAAAAGAGTCATGAACTCTCAGCTATTATACATAAGTACATATGCATCGAAATAAACTGTTAAAATTTTATAGAGATACTAGTTTAATTTCATTATTAATACTATTACATATACTCATATACACACTTACACACAAAATCAACTCTTTTTAGAGCCATGCATTTAAAAGCGATTCGATATCAGTTATAGTAGTATATAACAAAAAATATAGATTACATAATTTAAAAATCCCAAGAAAACCATTTTAGGCTTCAAAATCATCTCAAGATCAAATAAATAAAAACATGCCCTGCACCCATAAATGCCATATAACTTTTGTTTGAAACATTTTTTCATAGCTTTCATATCTTTTAAGATATTTACTTTGAGATATTAAAATGGAACACCCTGTATATGTACACGTTAAATACTGATGAAGAAAATTATATAATTCCTGTGTATAAGAATGACAAAAAAAGCCTTGAACATGTTCTACCATTCTAATTAACCTCTTCAGGGATACTGGGCACATATGTGTATATTTGGTTTTTTATAATTATAATTACTCTCATTAACAAAAAAGAAATAGAAAGTTAATGATAAATTGCACTGATAAACAAATTAAAACTTTTTTTGTTTGTTAATATCCACTAAGTATTCTTAGTAGAGTTCTTCATCCTACAAATGAATCTGAAAGCAGAATTGCTCCATCACTTTCAGTTTTTGTAAAACACGTGTTTTAGAAACAATGGTTGATTTTTGTAAAAAATGAAGTATTGTATGAAAAATATAAATGCTAGAATTTGAATTGGTCCTTAAATATAGAAGAGACTGTTTCGAATAAATCAAAGTATACAATTTGAATTTTGGGTGATTTGGAATATTTGTAACTAGCCATCAAAGTTTAACCCCTTGCACTATTATCACGAGTCTGACTCGTGATGAAAATTTTAGGCCAAACACGGATGTCACGAGTCAGGCTCGTTGTTCAGTTCCAGACCAAACACGAATATCACGAACCTGACTCGTGCTCGACATTTCAGGCCAGTCATCAATATCACGAGCCTGACTCGTGGTCTTAATTTCGGGAGAAGTTGATATTTAATTATTTATTTATATTGTGTTTTACAGTTTTAGGTTTGATATTAGTGAGATAATCAGAAAACTTATTTGAGTTCAAATACTATTACCGTGGATTTGCTTTTACATATTTTTATTTCGTTATTAATTAATTATATGAGTATTACTTATTCAGAATTTGTTTTAATCTTATGTGATAATTAAAGTATTTTTTAAAAATTTTTGATTCAAATTCAATTGAATTTCACAAGAGTTCCATCGCGTGAAGTAAATACGGGCACGACTACCTTGCGCTCGATCGAAAGATGGGTCTTAAATTTCGGCTATATAATCGGCTACCACGTGACGACCAGTGTATCGAATGTTAACTATAGTAAATTGTATTTTTATTTATAATAATAACAAAATTTGTAAATATGTAAATAACTTCTTAAATAACTAAACACCGACGTGCAATGTGCATACTTCGCAGCGCGATGCCCTGTTCAGTGATGTCATTCCAGCGGAACGGACTACCGTAACGAAAGGGTTAAAAAAGAATTAATACGCATACCTTTCACCTGTTATTTTTACATTTTTAGAAACAGTTCTTTGTTCAGCATAAAATGACTACACAGAATCGAATTCTATACACATTTCTGAAGAAGAAACCGCCCACATAAAGTCTCGAAACGGCTTTCGGTTCGAACAAGTCGAAAAGTAAGACGTGTGATATTAGTAGTAAGGAGAGAAACGATGGGTGGTTGGACTGTGCGTCGAAGAGTCAGCAACGGGGCGATCATTCATTTGTTTTAGATTTTTGGGCAGAAGCGAGCTCGCGCCCGAAAGTCGCGAACGGTCGTCTTCTATGTTTTATGTCGGTTTAAGTTTTATTTAAGTTTATGTTTTGTATATTTTACTTCTAATATAATATTTCTTAGTGTTTAACCCTTAGAGTACGGAGTGTGGGACTTTTGATCCCCCAAGATTAGTTTTTCTTTAATAACTTCGTAAATAATTTCTTTCTCTCCTTTTCCCTTTAGATAGTCGAGTTTTATTTTATATCCTGCATAAAACCTTATTAGTGACATTCTATCGTTTTTTAATTTACTAACAGTCTTTGTAATATTAATATGCTAACTTATAAACAAAACAAAACAATTTTTGTTTGGGGACTTTAGTGACCCCACTCCGTCCTTTATGTTATAAAATAGACTCCGTACTCTAAGGGTTAAACGTGTCCGCTTGAATTTATTCACACGCCAGCCCTCGTTACGATCATCACAATATAAATCAAAGACACGAGTTCGGTGTTTTGGCATTTCAGTATCGTAACTACGCATAATCAACAGCAATAAAATTGTCCAACAGGAACACCCGCTTTTTAGATACATATAACATTTAGCTTTTTTGTAACTTCTTAATATTTAACGTTTTTACATATTCTTGTATGTTGATTACCAGACAGATAAGAACCTGCCACGTCGTTGAATATTCTTTCGCGACTGTCGTCTGCCGTGTTGCACTTTGGACGACTGTTTTCATGAATCTAATTTGGAATTGTATGACAACGGTTCACCGACTGAGGTGTTGTAGAGAAAACTGTGTGAACTATATATACCGTATATACTGTCCGGCGCCGAAGTGACTCGGTTTTTATATGGAGGAGTTCGAATGTTCACTCCTCTATACCTCAAGGCGATACACCGATTGGTTGGAGTAAAAAAATTAAGACTCCGATCAACGTACACACTGAGTGCCTCCAACCCCCGTTCTTATGCCCTTAACACGGTCCGTGCCACGTGTACCACCGGTGGTACACGGAGTCATATTTATTTAATGCGCTGAAGGCATATATTTTATTACAAATATAATTCTGTAAACTATATTTCTACCTAAAAAATGAAGCTTTATAGAAGATACAGTATAGAGCAAAACACATAAGTTTATTATATTATATTTATATTAACACATAAGTCTCGAGTGTGGGGCCTTTTGGAAGTCCTTTATTTATGACACGGGCTTGGCTATTGAGAAAACATGGTTGATTCAAAAATTAAAATTATTATCCCTCTATGGACGTTAACCGTTTGAGTCCCAAGCAGCGCGATCGCGCTGTTGAGATTTTATGTCGAGAAAACCCAGCACATTTCGAACGTTGTGGACAACTGACGGTGCGTTACCGATTGTCGAAGCGCGCTCAGATTTACTAAAGCGAGTACATCACACAGCTCCTTTTAACACGTTGAATACCACGCCAATTTTACAGGATTTGCCCGTGGCGCCACGATGAATTTTCTATTATACGTTACATATACTGTTGAAATATTACCTACAACAAATAAGTGTAACTACTTTTAGATATTTTTTACTGTATTAATTTCTTCACACCATTGCATTAACGATGGTAATAATGAAAAATTGATAGATATTGACATTTTTCTAAATTATGTATTTCTATCAATCTGAGCGCGCCGGTCTGGCACCCCCATGGCGCCACTGGCAAGTTGAGTGCCGGTCACCGGTGACCCCCGTAGCATTCAACGTGTTAATGTAAATAGTACGTTTTACAATAGGTAGAGTAATACTATAATAATACAATAATACATTAAAAAATAAAAATTTAAATACAAGCGCTATTGCGCCGCTTGATATTTTTCGACATAAAATAAAATAAGCGCTATCACGCTGCTTGGGTCTTTTCGTACTCATTTCGAAAGCACGGGTGCGCTGTTTGGGATTCTTCGACAGTTTTTTTTCAATACCCCTTGGGAACAGTTAAGAAGGTTTGAAAAAAGCAGAAAAAGGCTAAAATTTCTTCATCCTCATGTCATAAATATGCAAAGGAAAACTTTCCGCTGTTATTCCGTAAGACGAAACAGAACCTATTAATCCTGATTACCAAAACCTCTAACGAAAACAGTCGCCCAGTTGAAAACATTTTTTTTATTACTAAACTGCAAAAGATTACTGTAAATGATCTATTTAAAAAGCACAAAGACCTTGATTGTAACATGCCTTTAAAAAAAGGACACGACCTCAATGCTCGCGGACAACTGTCTTACGAACAGTATCAACGGTATAACACACATCGATGTTACAAGTAGTTTAATTTTGACGGCTGTTCACAAATATTCCAAACCACCCAAAATTCAAACTGTATACATTGGTTTAATCGAAATAAATTCCTCTAGCCTTTAAAACTAATTAGAACTTCCTAGTACTTTTCACGTAATACTTTAATTTTTACAAAAACGTGTTTTTTAGAAACCAAGCATGACGAAGCAAATTTTGCTCCTTGATTCAGTGTTATTCACTATAGAAACTTTTATCAAGAAAAATAAAAATCTTATCGTATGAATGCACGGATGATATTTGTTTTCTTTTTTGCTGCACAATTAGAGATATGAAAATAGCATAAATTATTTCTGAGCGTTAGAGTTGATTAATTATTTAAATCGTTAATATTTAATTAGTACAATATCAAATATAAAAAATATATTAAGTTTCAATACTTTGTATTAATTTAAAAAAGAAATATGCTGTTTATTTTTTATTTTATAAAAAGATTAATAAACGTACACCTGTGTACACTTATCATACATATCAACAGATATCAATAAACAAGTTATAATCCAAGTTGTTTTTTTTCCTTATAATCGTAAGTATGATTGTACACCTTGTGTAGTAAGCGTATTATATTATAAGATATATAATTTTTTATAATGTTATGTACTCAGGTTGCGACGGAAATGTAAAAGCAACACTTAACTGAAATTCAAGTCATTACAGAAAGGCAAAACAATGAAAGCTTAAACATTGTGGATTTCGAAATATTATCTGATACTGAAAGTGAAGGTGATCTAAGCATAACCATTCATGATTGAGGTAGACTGTTCCAATTCTGATGAGGGCGTTCAATATCGTCGTGTTGATAGAACACAGATGTGTTTTGGAAAGTGAGACTAGCAAGTAGGATGAAAATCCAGTTGATATAAAACAACATCAACTTCTTGTAATTTGGTACGTTAGAAAGGATAACACATTTGTTAGAAATTCAGCTCTTTTTGTATGCCCTCATAAAATGAAAATAACTGATGCAACACCATAGTCATACTTCACACAAATACTAACTGATGATATTTTTATACATATAGTAGTACAGAAAACTATTCAGTATGCCATTAATTGCGAAAAAGAATCATTGAATCTAAATATTTTCGAAATGGAAAAATTCTATGCATTTAATATTATAAAGACATATACATACATATAAGATACCCAAATTATAGATTATATTTATTTTCAGACGCTTCATTTCAACTTCCTATTATTGCTGACATAATGTTTCTAAAGCAATTTAAGGAAATAAAGAGATACTTGCAAGCTAAATACAACCATGACATACCAAATTGATGTGAAGATATTTTCATAAAAGTACATCCATTGTTGAACATGCTATCAGAGACTTTTGGAAAGGCAATTGATGAAATGACCGCTTAATGGCAAACATAGAGATAAATAGTATAACAAATCAAAACCTAAGAAGTGGGGTTTCAAATCTTAGATTAAAGTCTCTCAAGATGGATAAGTTTCGAAATCTAAAAATATTAGCAGACAATATGGTGCAATTGGAAATACAGTACTGCGGCTGTATGAATGTTTAAAAAACGAAAATCATAAATTATTTTTGAATAATATATTCACAACAATAACTTAATAAAATATCTAAGAACAAAAGATATATTCATCATGAAAGCTGTAAGATAAAATATCCCAGGCTCTTGACAAGCTTGTTACTGTAAAAAATTTACAAGTGTAAATGAAATTTAATTTCTGTTGCTATATTGTCTGAATATATTACAGTTCTTAGGTGGTATGATAACATCATTCACATAATTTCTTTATACACAGGTGTGGAAATGTACAAAGGTTAATGTACAAAGATAGGACTGTAAAAATATGAAATACAAAACTCAATAATAAAATCTTTTGCTGTAAAAATGTACAATAAATTCATATATAATGTAGATTTCTTTGACCAATTTGTATGATTTGTATGATAGCCCACTATTTTCATGCTTTAAAAAATTGAACATTTTACTACAAAATTGCTTTCTACTTTTTCAATATATCCATGGTTAATTGATGGATTCTTTTCAATTATGTTAAAAATAACAAAGTAAACCTAGTTCAAATTCTGAATGTCAGCTATCACCCTAAAACATTCAACAGCTAGGCTAAAGCTCTTCCTGAAATCAGATTGGATGGTAGAGGTCACTATCCTGCAAAAGTGCAACTGAAAAATCCTTCAAGATGCTATGACAAAAATTGTGTAAGACGAACTTCTTATATTTGTGAGAAATGTGAAGACCAAGAATGTATGAAATTCTTTCACTTATAAATTACCAATAATGCTCAGCAGCTACACATGTAGACGATACTCTTTTTTTGTGTTTTTATTGCTTTTCCGATTTTTCATTGCTTTCTGAATTATTATTGATATAAAATGAATAAAACGTAATCAAACAAAAAATTAAATCAATTTTTTTTCATTATAAAAAAATCGCCCCTATAAAGGTTAAAACCAGAATTTTGCTGATAATATAATTTATCACTTACTTCAACCAATAATCACAAGTAATAACTGAATGAATAATTTTCATTGGAATTTAAATTTCACATTTTACCAAAGGAAAATAAATTTGTTTCTATTTATGTTATCAACTATGAAACAAATATAATTAACTGATTAATAATTTTAAACTATTTTTATTAAAGTTTCTTAGATATTTAATTACTAAACAATACAAAATTAGTTGTATTATAAGATTATAAATAATCAAATAGCACTTAAATAAATAAGTTTTAGAAATTTACGAACAACTTAAAATTAAATACCAAATGTAAAATAGCATACATCCTAAATACTTTTTTGTGGAAATATAATAAATATAATAAATTTATAATGAAATATAATGAATTCATAAGAGTGTTATTAAAATGAATCATAAGAGATATTAGTTTATGTTACACTACTATATTGCTAATGAAACTATTAGCAATATGTTAACTAATAAATGAATGAATATATTAACTAATAAAAAGATAAATCATACGCTATTCCTATGTATCCCAAAAAGAGAATTCCCAATAAAGCAACAACAAGAAAGTATCTTCTTCCTGGATGACCTTTCTTAATCCGAGGTTTGGGATCCGCTTCATGAATATCTTCATTTTCTGTTTTTAACTGAAATTATAAAGTATGTATGTAAAATATTTACAATATTAAATAAATTATTTTATTTCTAAATTACTTTATTTTTTTCTTTAATAATGATTGCTAATTTTATTCCTTTTTATTTTTAATAATGAAAACAAAGAATTTGATCAGCATTTAAAAAATACGTACTAAAAAATAATTATGATTTAATATACATTTATAATATTCATTACTGACGTTCCTTAACAATATATCACTCTTATAACTTCCAAAAAACAAAGATTTAAAATAAATTATAAAAAATATTGATTTCTAATACTAAAAAGTACTTAGTTATTTTAAGTAATATAAAAATTACTCATTTTATAAAATAATTCCATTTGTTATTTCTTTAATTGTTTTACATTTAAAATTCTGTATATGATAAAAATTATAATTTGAATTTCATTTTTTTACAAGCAAGAAAAATACAAAATAGAAAATTTAAATGCATAGTTAATTGGTCATGTTTTAGTCAGAAAAGATATAATGTAAAAAATATATTTAAAATTGCTAACATGAAAGATAAGTTTATAATAATTATGAACTTAACCAATTTGATAACCTCAAACTTGATGAAACTTCTATTGATTTTGAAATACGTAATTCAATAAATAAAGCACAGAAAATTTTGAACTTACTGAAATATATTGCATTTGAAATGCAACACAAATAGTTGATATAGGCAACAAAAGCAGTTTTCGTTTCCTTTTCGTGGAAAAATTAAAAAAAATAAAAGCATCACGTACTTAAGAGAACCACATAACTTTCAAAATCTAACGGGTGTACTAATTTGTTTAGTAGAATAAAGGAAATTGTTGATTACTAACATCATTTTATGAATTAAAATCAATTTTTTATTTATTATAGATTCACTAATGATTATTTAACATATTACCGAATACATTTATCTTTATTTTAAAATTAAGACACTAATACTTTGTAAATGGAACCGTAATACAAACACCTGTTAATGGAAAATTTACGAAACTATTTAACTGTTTCATTTTAAAAGTTCAACACACTGTAATTCGCTTTGATCACTTTTTCAATTTATATTTCCTATACTTAACAAATAACTTAATGAAATATCATACAATTTTTTAAAATATATGGTAAGCACTTTAATATTAAATTATATAAAATATTTAATATTAGAGACATATGTAAGTTATAACATTTTTCAAAAACGTCTCTATTATTAAATACACAACAAAATTATACAAACAGTAATAATATAAAATACGAATAAAAATTATTTGAAATAAAAAATAAGGTTTGTAACATGTAATTTACTCATGTGTAATTACAAAGTTAACTACAAAAAACTAAAATTCTAAATTTAAAAAATTTTTAATGGAGTTCAAAGACTGCTAAATAATTAAAATTAGATGTTCTTATTTAAAAAAAAAAAGAATAACTGATCAATTTTTTTTGCTATATGGAAATTTAGAAATTAAAAATACAAATTAATATAAAACAAAGTTTTGTAACATCAGAAAACAAAAACATGTAAAATATATAACAGTGTTAACATAATACAATTTTTTCAAACACTTTTCAATTATTCAAAATTTTTAATTATTTTAGATTTAGTAAAATTTATGATTGGATACAATAAAACCAATCAACAACTTATGAAACAAATAAATATGACAGAATTTAATAGTTTAGAGATAATGACTAATTAAATAGATATATTGTATATAGAATTTTCATCGCGTATTTGTGTACATTGGAACTCCGTTTCCATGAACCCCATTTGTATCAATAATTTAGCAATACTTGATCAACTAAATTCTTTAAATACAAACGCGTGTTAGAATCTATATGAAAACAAGCTCCAATTATCTGAATAAGTACATAATAGTAGAGAGAACTAGGTAAAATCCTATTATATGAATGATCTAGTTATTTAAACTAACTTATTCTTATAGAGGTTCATATTAACGGATTTCGCATTTTAAGACTTACGTAACTATACTATCAATTATTAACAGACATTATTTTATGAATTATTCGATAAGAATTTAATGCAGAATCATAATTATGTTTATTTAAAACATTCGTTAAATAATTATATTTAATCATCTTTGTTAACATTACTAATAATATTTGAATATATGCAAAAATATACATTAAAAAACTAAATTCTTATATATAAAATGCATTTTGTTAGCATTTAGGTTATTTTAATTTAAACACTACTATAATGTGCAACCAACGAATCTTGTTTAAATACCCTACATAAATTTTACTAAAAAAAATATTGAAAACTAACCTTTCTATGTCTAACCTCCATGTCACTGAAATTTCGTCCGTAAAAAATTAAAGTATAACAAAATTACAAGAAAGTTTAACGAAGCAACTAATGTTAAAATGACGTTCAGTAACTATTTGGTCGTCAACGCTACTACTTCTGATGAAATGACATCAGATAGATTGCTAGCATATATAATAACAAAATGGCGGCGATAATGACTCAAGGTTGCAAGTACGATTCACTACGAAGAAACAGAATATCACAAAGGTGAACAAAGAATTCGTTGTCATTTGCATCTATTTTAACAACTGATAAAAGTATTTATATAGCTGATTGATGCAATCAAACAACCATATTGTAATTGATGCGGTTCAATGCTAGAACTACTCAATTATTATTTCTGTGAATTAAAACATTAATATTATTAACCCATTTTGATTGGTATTTTAAGTAAACAATAATAATAGTGTTAAGTAACACATCAATACATTTGTTACTTTTCTGCCCAATTTGCAAGGAGTGAATTTAGGATATTTTAATCTTGTGATAAAACAGTGAAGTGTTTGCTTGAACCTAATATGAAAATGTTAGATTAAATGAATAACAGTGTGAAGTACTAAGTGTGCTGAATGAAAACAATTTTTTCTTTTACTATGCCAATGTTATTTAGTACAATAGTCATTGTAATAGATCAGAAACTAATTAAAACTTTTTCCAATTTTTCTTGTAGGAATTAAGTGTAAATCTGATGTAACAGATTATGGACATATCTAATTTAGAAAAAATGTAGTTGATAATTATGCACGTATATATGTGTTTGAAATCTAACTGTAAGAACTAAAGCATTTAGAATACACAACAGTGGTTAGTGAATAAAATAGTTAAAGATTAAGCTACTGTTAATACTATAATTACCTAATTAAAACTATTAACAGGTTTGACATTGTTACTTTGTTCACTTCTTTTAAAAAAATGAACTATTTATTTCAAAGTACTTATTTTTTCAATCTATTAATTTTTATCAGCTATGAAATAAATGTTTAACTTTAGAATTTTGTACACATGATATTTTTAATCATTATTCTATAATTGATTAAGCATTTATTAATAATATAAGTATAAAAATCTTAGGTTATATTATAAGATAATGTAATAATAATTGGGTATTAATGTTGAAAATAAATCTTTCATTGTAAAAATTATAATATATTATACTTACAATTAGATATTTCAATGTGAATGTAAAAAATGAATAAAAAATTTATTTGAAATGCTTCACATTTCCCAGTTCCTTATTTAAACAAAAGATTTAATGTATTTGTAAACATCGTTATATCTTTGTTACTTGAAGAAACTAAATTATTTAAATGCATGAGTATTTTTGTAATTAATCTTTAAGTAATTTTTTAAGTAATTTATGTAATAAATTGTTTGCTTCTAAAGCTTTAAATCTTTAATTTAAACCAACTGAAATTTAATTACTTTATGGCTTTATGTGTTTGAATTGAATGTTTTCAGCATAATGATTTTAAATATTACTTTAACAAATTGTAATTATATTTGTTAATTTTTTATAAAATTGTACTTACATTTGAAAGTCATTAAAGTAATATATTACTAAATTGGACTTATTTTGAATTATAGTTGAGCATTTAATTTCAGTTGTTATTGAATATTTTACTTATTATTATTAATTTATATTTAATTAAATATATTAAAGTTTTCTTTTTATTATTTTTTGTTAAGAAAAATTTCTATCAATATTACACATAGGTACTCATTCAAACAAACTGTTATAATAAAATGTACTCTTATGTATACTTATGTTGATACACTGTATGAATAATTCTTACTTAATATATTTTACATATTAATAGAATTCTTGAATTTCCAAATTTCATTTTAGAAAATTAATAATTTTGATGCATCAACTTAAAGGTATAATAAACTGTTACAAATGTAATATAAGAATGTTAATCTTGTTGTATTAAATAAATGGAATTAAGTATGCTATGAATATATAAATTTTGATTTTATAATTTTTTCTTTTTGATAGTTATTTTTATATTCAACTTTAACTTAAAAGGAATTTTAACAGCATGTAACACATATTTACGCAATTTAAAAAAAATTGTATTATATTAGATAAAAAATCTAATCATATAACTTACAAAAACTATATTACTAAACTTTATTGAAAAGTCTAAGGTAATGTTTAAATTTATTATTTCAAAATAATATCAATAGCATTATATTAAACTGAATCATTTTCGCTTTGAGATTTTATCTCAGTCAATGATTAATTTGAACATTTTATTTACTTATTACCATCTAAGATAATTTAAAGAAGTACCTAAGATAATGCCACGTCATGCTCATTATTATACTTTTATGTAATTCTGTTTATAATACGGTTTTCAAAGTCATTGTGATATCGTATACCGAAAGGCGCAATTATTTCATTTTTCTCACGATATTGTTCATAAATATGGAATTTATTACCTTAATATTTCCTTAAAAATTAAAGAGAGTATATTTCCGTAAAATTAAAAATTTTAAACTTTTAATTTATAGAATTATAGCATTTAAAACCTGAAGAATTTTACTTATAAAAGTATTTATTGTTGATATGAAAAATATATTTAAACTATGATAACAATAATTAGAATTACGTAATGAAAAGTAATACTTAATTTGAATTCAACTTTTCAAATTTAATCGATTCAAAGCAAATCAATCCAATTCAAATTTTATTTGCATTTCAAATATTTGTAAGCTATTATGAATACTAAGTTATTTATTTAAACATACTTTGTTCATGTTGTTTTTTGTATGGTATTTTATATCTTAAATAATAAAAAAAAGGAAACGAGTTAAATAGTTAATAATTATAAAGAAAAATAAATGCAATATTTTAAATAGAACCAAAATATATTAAATAATATTATAGGAGTCAATTAAATTAATTCATAATATATGTATATATAATATATATGTATAGATTCTTTTAAGAATGTTAAAATAAATTAAAATAAGAAAATGTGTATTTATCTTAGGAACATCTTTGCAAGTAGAAGAAAAATATATTATTTTTTCTTTTATAAAAAACAAGAGGATTAATAAATTAAACACCCATTAAAAGGAATTAAAATAAAATGGCTCACATAGAAATTATGCAGCATAAACCAAATCTTTTGAAAGAAGCTGCTATTCAAATAAGTGCAGGAGGTTCTGCAGGCTTTGTAGAAGCATGTATAATGCATCCTATGGATCTTATTAAAACACGCTTTCAACTGCAGGTCAAAATGGGAACGCAAGATACTTTTTACTATACAGGCATTGTATCATCAATCTTTGTATATTTTAATATCTTATTTTAATTAATTGTATAATTTATTTGCTGAATTATGGTTTTTTCATAGGTATTAGTGATTGCATGAAAAAGATGTATAAAACTGAGGGACTCCCTGCATTTTGGAAAGGTATATTACCACCAGTTATTGTAGAAACTCCTAAAAGAGCTGTAAAAGTATGTAATCTTTTTTAATTTCAAGCAATTCTCTTTTAATTTCTTTTATTATTGAAAAATTTGATGTTATAATTATAATGATGTTGACTGACTTTAAAAGAAGTACTACATATACTTTTTGTTCTTTTTTTGTTTCTTCTTTTTTAGTTCTTCTCTTTTGAACAATATAAGAAGATTTTTAACAATCATACATCTAAGCCAGTGGTATGTATTACATAAACTTTTTAAACTATTTATGAAGTAAGTATTTGTATATCTACAGTAGCTCACAAAATTGAGCATACACCTAGGTTGGCAACGTCAATTGGTGAGGAAATAGATAAAAACCAACATATTCTAAAATAAAGACCCATTATATGCTTTATGTGTATATTTTAACACATAATTCTTTAAAAAAATTTTAATAGAATGAATTATTTATGCATATTTAACCAAAAAACTTAAAAGTATACGTATTTTACAATGCACAATCACAAACGATAATCAAACGTAACTACGGTTGAAGATATTTCAAACAGGAATAATTCAAAATAAACTTTAGAAAGATCAGTTTTTAAATATTTAATCAATTGTACACTCAATTTGGTAATGATAAAATGGGTGTACTTTTACATTTTTCATTAAATATACATAAGTAATTTATTTTATTATAATTTTGTTCAAGAATTACATATATGTTAAAGTGTGCAAGTATAATATATATTGTATTTTTATTTTCGAACATGGCAGGATAATATCTATTATCTCTGAATATAATAGAATCTCATAATTGAATAGAGATTTGAAGTATCATAAATATAAAATAGATTATCATTGGACTCGTTGTGACATGTGTTATAATCAATTCAGAAATGATAAGTGTATGGCTTCAATAAGCCGTTAATTCAAACGTTACGTCAATAAAGACGAATATTAACTCAAGTACCTCTTATGATGTAAGAGATATTATTTCTTTAATCATTATTGAATATTTTGTATATAAGTCATTGAAATTATCTAAGTGCTCGCTATGTTACTAGAAATAAAAAAGTACAGCATATCATTTTTAAAAATACAGATAATTATAAAATTTTCAAAAATTACACTTATAACATAATTTTTGTAAATAAAATTTCTCAGTATTTCTAAAAATAATAGAAACAATTTAAATAACCGAAGTTATGGGCAACGTTGTATACAGGATGTTAAATTTTTATCGATAAATGCGAATTATTCATAAACTATTCGCTGAATAAAAATACGGTTCTGATAAAAAATGAATGATTTCGAGTGAGACATAAAATAGTGTAACTATCTTTTTTGTAGATGGATGTGTACAAATCATATAAAGGTTAACTTTTGGTTTTTAAACAAAAACATATTTTGTAATAATGTAAATAATTTCGAGAGATATGCCTCATGCTGGACACACATTTTTTATAAGAAAAAATGCTTCCAAGATTTCAAAATGACCTTGGATTTTAAAATAAAATTGTATATTTTTATTTAAATAAACATGTAGCCCATTCTGAGACGAATTCGTTGATCTATATGTAATACTTTGATCTTCCAAAGTCGTTCAAGAGTATCTGGTGCCATTTAATTCCCTTTGTTATATACTCAAATATTGTTCTTTAGTTTCAGTTTGTTCCAAAATAAAAGTTCCACATTTTCTAGTACTGCCAAACTAACTTATAGGCAAGCATTTATAATCCAGTTTTCGATACTTTTGTAAATGTTCCAAAACCAAAATCATATCGACAATAACGTTAGACGTAAATTTGGTGTCCTGTGTTTATAAACACAAATAATCATATCATTAATGTGAATTCACATCATGTTTACGTTCGAATTGAAATTCTTTAGTAAGCAAAATTTTGAGAACGTTTAACGAAGGTAAAGTATGATAAGTCGATGAAATGGGTTACATGTCCACCTAAATTAAAGTATAAAGTTCCATTCAGAAAACAAAGCTGACCATGAAGTTTGGAAGCTTGAATAAATTTGTAACTATCATAAAATGTTTCTTGAAGGCGAGTAAATTTTATTCGAAACATTTTTTAAAGCGAGCTATAGTTCAGAAAATAATTACGTGCGAAATTTCAAATTGATCACTCTGTATACATACATATGTATAATTGTATATTACTATAACATTATTTCTAAATGTTATTTTTATAATGCATAAAGTTTCAACAATTATTCAATCTCTTTATAGGCATTCTTTTGCGCTGGATTTTTAACTGGTGTAACCGAGGGTATTTTGGTAAATCCATTTGAAGTAGTTAAAGTACAAATGCAATCTAACCGTAAACATATCAGTGATAGTCCATCGACTATTGCAGTTACTCGACGTATTATAGCCGAACAAGGTTTTGGACTAAAAGGTTTTTATAAAGGTTTATCCGCTACGGTAATGAGGAATGCTGTTTTCAATGCTTTTTATTTCGGTATCTATAATTCTATTATTTCTCGGATGCATACGCAAAAGGAGCAAATTCCAGAGCTCGTTATTAAGGTATATGTATATTATTATCATATTATGAGGTGCATTTAATATTCTTAGTATTTAATGATAAGATGAAATGCATGTCCGAATGAACAAAAATTTTCTTACTTTAATTTTTTCATAACATTTTCATCAAAATTACTTAGTGTTTAAAAACTCTTTTAAATTTAGATTGTTCTAATGGAGATATCCAATGATCCACATGTTCCATTTTATATAACAATAATATTATACTATAAATGTATAATATTTTTCATATTATATTATATCTTACGATATAGATCAATATTCTTGAGTGTTAGAAGTATACGCTTAAAATATGTTTCAGAAACGAGATAATGGTTAGTTATTGCAATTAACAATAAGTAAACAAAAAGCACGAGTTATTATGTCTTCGTTTCAGTCGAGAATTTAAACCGTTTTTTAATTTCGTTTTATCTCATGTATTTTTCATGTTATATTTCATTGAATGTAAATTGCATATTTTATGAACATAAAGGTCTGAAAACGAAAAAAATTGAAAAATGGCAACTAGAAGGTATAATGGTAGAGAATTGTTCAATTGGCGAACATCAAATGATGCTAATCTCAAAACAGTATGAACACATAAGAAAAACGAGTAGATCAGTGTATATTTAACTAAATGTATTACTGAACATTCTGGTACATTAATAAAAGGATTAATAGTATATCAAAAGAGGGATGAAAAAATGTCATGAAAGGATTGAAAAGAAGTAAGAAAAAATTATTTAAAATTAATTACATATCCAAGTTGTAGGGGAAGGTCCCCCAGTAACGGCCACCTTAAGTATTTTGCTATAATTTGATGTAGAACAGCAGACTATACAACTTTTAAGTAGTGATTTTTAGTATGAAAGGAGCTCAATAAAATGCAATAAAATGATTTTTGAAAATTTAATAATAAGCAAAAGTAAGAATGCCTTTATTTAAAAGTAACGAAAAACTATCCCTCAATACCGACTAATTATTTAGGTAATAAATTTCTATATGTTAAGTAGTTAATAATGTCAGAAAATGTTAGTAAAAGACATTTATACGTTAATATAAAATAGCTTTACAAATATCGCAAATGAAATAACCAATATTTTCTTTATTCGTAGTCTGTATATTGCACATACGCCCATCCTTTGCATTGGATGCATTGTACTTAATCTCTGTTAAATGTTGTTATGTCTGTTTTTGCGTTAATTTATTTTATAGAACTTGTTCTTATACTAAAGTTATGTTCTTTTCGGATCAGTTTCTTTTTTCCTTATTTGCAATCATTATACTACAAAAAAGCAAAATAGGGACAGAGGGACATATTTTATTATAATTCTATTTCAAGATTTCAAAATTCCAATTAACAAAAAAGAAAATTTAAGTAAAATTTTTACTTTGTTGCACAGCAGCCTGCTAGTTGATAGTACGCGTACATATTTTAGATTCTGTTATGCAATGTACAAAGAAAATGGAAAAACTGCGGCACGTAATTACACGTGATAGATTAAAAATCATGTACATATTTAAAAAAATGCTTTTCATACTTAAGAAACAAGAAGGCAGCTTTGAAAGTTAACTTTTTACTATGAAGATAATGGAGCTATGCGTTCACCACGTTCTAGAATCGTGAATAATGGAGAAAACAATATTGAATCGGAGTATGTTACGTAAAACTATAACATTTATTTGTTTACATTATTTTACCATTGAAACCTTGTTGAGGAAGCGAGACCTAATTCTGGTCGGTACTAGGGGACCCTCCCCTATATTTCACATAATAGCAAAACTTTCATATCCTGAGTAAAAATAGTGATTTACACTATATGGAAACCTTTAATAGTAACAAGATTCAGTAGTTGAAGAACAGTAGAAGAATTATTCGAATTAATTAAAAGCAATTTTGTACAATGAAGAAATTTGGAATTTAAGACAAGCAGGAAACTAGGAAACAGGTACAAACAGAATTTATAATGAAATTACATTTTAAATACATTTAAAATATGAAATAATGAAAAGTTTATTACGTTGTTGTGGAAAAATTTCGCGTATGAAAGAAAAGAAATTAAGAGCACATTTAGGGAAACTAACAATATTAAATAGAAAATTACTAAACTGAGAAAAGGAACTGACAATAAGGGAAACATAACACAATGAGGAAAACTGGAACATGGAAATATAAACAATTTGAAATAATAAAACTAAGAATGCACAATGAGACATTCTAATGAAAATCAAAGAAGCTAATAGAAAGTGTCAGAAATAAGATATTAAAATCCACGTATGGTAAAATACATGTATCAGTATATAAAAAATCGGAATTATTTATTTAAATCTAAACAAACTATTAACGATTAAATGAACAATGTCATAAGCAAAATTTACAGGAAGACTAAGGTGGAAACTGGCAATGAAAAAATAGATACAAATGTTCCATTTCAGACATGTAATAGAATTGATTTAGATAATAGGAAACGTGCAAGTAACTGTTTGTATTATACAATACTTAGATCAGAATCACTGGAAAGTAAAGATCTGGCGGCTACGCAGAATTATTTTACGATCTTAGTATAAATGGAAAAAGAGTGACGAATTTTTAACGCTTTGCTTCAATTTAACACTTTGACGTTCAGGTCTGTAAGAAAAAACATTTTTATTTTTTGCTAACATTTACGGATTAGCTTTGAACACGACACTTTCATTTACATGACACTATCGGATGGTACAGTGTTAAGATGATTAGTTAGGTTGAGCAATGGGTGAAGTATTGTCTAAGCCACAAAAACGCAAAAAAGGGCCGTAGGAAAAAAATACGCGCTACGCTGATTGGCTTCTGTCTCTACTATATGCTTACATTGTACGGTTAAGACTTTCTGGGCAAAAAGATCTCGGCTTCCATTGTATACACCAAATATATTAAGTAACTTAACACATTGCGTACGGGAGACGAGATATCTCGTATTTAGCAATCCGAACGTTGTGGCCGGGAGACTAGATATCTCGTTTTCAGATTTCTTCGACTCAATCGACGATTTAAGGAACTAAAAATAAACTTTCTTGTTACGTTACCAAGGTAATGAAGTCTTGCGTATTCCCTTAACAAACGGTTAGTGTGAAAATCAGTCGGTCAGTATAGTCTTTTATATTTTCAGTTTTATTTTAAGATTACTCAAACTTGTAAAATAAATAATTAAAATTTGTATAAGTAATATTTCAGAATACTTTGTGTAAATATCTGTTACCAAATGCGAATTAAAAAAATGAATATATACATCGTATAAAGTGTTTCTAGGGCGCCCAAAAATGTGTGGGCCCTGGGAGCGCGTTGCACGAGCAGAGCTCCCTACGCAATGTGTTAATAAGTGATAATAATTTATAATTATTTCATGGTACTTTTTAAGATTGGAATTATCAGAAAAATTGAGAGAACCTTTTTATTTACATTACTTGTGAAAATTAATACTGTTTAATATAGTAAGATTTTAAGTAAAGTCTATTCAATAAACTAACTTCTACACGTGTCAGAGACATATAATATATCAGACAAAAATTATTTACAAAATATTCATCTGTTTTTGCCTGTTTTTAAATTTCTGCTTACTAATATCTAATCTATTTAGAACATATTTTAAGTGAATATTACTTACTGCTCAAGAGTTTTAGGTAATTTTTTAAAAACAAAGAGTTTTGTACATTACTTAATTTAATTATCGATGGAATATTCGCAATAAGTAATTTATAGGACACAAACTGTATTAATACACAAAAAGTTGAAAAACAAATTATTTAAATTGGTCATAATAAATTATTCAATTTCAATTCAATTCAAACAGTACATATAATATATTTATCATAAAATAAATTGTAATATGATTTTAATTCGTGACATCAGTATTAGCATAATCAATATTTTCTTAGCTTACAATAGGTTTTTTATCTGGTGTGGTGGCATCTTGTATGAACATACCCTTTGATGTCGCTAAAAGTCGCATTCAAGGCCCACAGGGAAATCAATATAAGGGTACCTTGCATACCATTTACATAGTTTATCACAGAGAAGGGTAAGAATTAATATATTAATTTATAATTTCGCATAGTAGTTCTTTAAATAACTACTTTAATTCGTGCTTTACTTTCAATTAGTAATATTTATTATTAACTACATACATGACGTTTTAATTACATTTTGTTTACATGTTCATAATTTATCTTCTTACGTATTCAGTTTTTACTTTTATTGCAGATTTAGAGCTTTATATAAAGGGTTGTTGCCGAAAATATTACGATCAGGGCCAGGCGGTGCTATTATGCTCATAGTTTATGAAAAAATAAAGGTATATTTGCATATGCAGTTCGGAGACTAATTAATAATTTAAAATATAGAGAAAAGTGAGTGGTGCATTTTTTATTAACATTACCAAAAAATTATTTAAGTAAATAGTTTCTTTATAGCTGTTTTTATAATATTGTAATTGAAAATCAACTGAGATTTAGCGATATTAATAGTGTGCTTAAAAATATAATTTGATAACTGTTATAAATGTTTTTTATACGAATAATTTATTCGTGTAAAAATCTGAAATCAAAATACACATTTGATTTACATTATATATGTATATTATTTGCATGTAATTGTTGTAATTATCTTTTGTAAAAATTTGAAATATTTATATTAAAAAATTAAAATTTCAAAAGATGTATACCTTAATTTTAGATAATATCTATTACTGTTTGTTTAGTGATTTCTCACACCAACCTCGTTAGTCATACTTCTCATTGGTAGTGCCAGATTTTCGAAATACATATTACAAGCCTTTTCATCAACATGTTACTAAATTGATGCCAGGTTGACGTACCAATGTTTGGTGTTATACTGATAGTAATGGTACATCAAGGCTTGTATTAACGTTTGGACCTAACACACATCAAGCCTTGCAGCAAGACTGATACCAATTGGTTAAAACACTATAGCAAACCTTAATGACAATAACAAGGTTTGGTCTATTTTTATTAGGTCGAGTCATAAGTAACTTCCGATGCAGCTAAGTAGAATATATTGTTCGTATCTACCCGCTATGAGTTACCATGACAAGAAGTTTTTGTTTTCACTATATAGACGAGGCCTTAGTTAGTCTTTTATGAACTGTTTTATGTGATACACGTTACGTTAAACTGTTTTTTTTAATCTCTGAAATGGAGAGTTAAAAAGTACATATTCGTCATGTAATGCATTGGGAATTTAAACAAGGCAATAGTGCTAAGGCGACAGCTGAAAAAATATGCAGTGTGTATGGTGAAGACTAATAACTGATCGGGCAGTTAGAAATTGGTTTATAAAATTCCGTTCTGGAGATACGACGTTAAAAGACGAACCGAGGGCGGGACGTCCTTCCGACTTTGACGACAACCTTTTAAAAGCAATATTGGAGCAAAATCCACGTCAATCAATAAGAGATATAGCAGAAAGGTTGAATACATCACAATCAACTGTTAACCGTCACCTGGAGAAATTAGGGAAAGTCAGCAAGTTAGGAGTATGAGTAGCTCACAATCTCAGTGAACAGAATAAAGAAGATCACACGTCAATCGCCACAAGTCTGCTCTCACGAGTAAAAATTAAGTCTTTTTTAAACAGGATTGTAACAGGCAATGAAAAATGGGTTACCTTTGAGGATATAGTCCACAAAAGACAGTGGCTTGATAAGAATCAACCACCCCTGTCAGATCCGAAAGCAAATATCCATGGCTAAAGATTTTATTGCGTGTATGGTGGGATTGTCAAGGAATAATTCACCACGAGTTGTTGAAGTCAAATTTAACGATTACTGCAGATAGATACGTTCAGCAGTTGCAAAGAGTGCAAGAGAAACTCCATGAATAGCGTCCTGCACTCGTCAATCGCAAAAACGTCATTCTTTTACACGACAATGCGCTACCACATACAGCAAGGGGGACTCAAGAAAAAACTTCTGAACGTCTTAACCCCTTGACATACAAATAAAACGGAATTTGATGCCGTCCGAAAAATACTATTTAATCTGGCTCAACTGAACAGTTATGTGCAAGCTTAAAAACAGAACATTTCATTCTGAAATTCGTATTGTTATATAACATTTAACACGTTGCCGTCCGATCTTTGGTGATATGTTGGCAAATAAAAAAAAGAATAACGTTAGTATGAAGTGTACTAACACATACACTTGTTAATTATTGAGTAACACATCTAGAAAAAAAGTTATAGCATGCCAGACAGCATGTTAATTGTTTTTTTATGCGGTTTCTCATGCCCTACCGCTTCGGAACATTTGGGCATCTAGAGACAAATGACGGTTATAACAGTCGCTCACGGTGGATCCTATTATTTATAATGCTTTCTTGTATGTATGTAATTTGTTTCCTGAATTAATTTTTATTTAATTTTTACTATTTTATAAGCAAAATAAATTACAAATGATAATTTTGTTTCAAACTGATTTTCTTGTGTTGAGTTTACACTTATTAACTCACTTTTATTCATAGGAATCATTTTGAATTAGTAATAGTCGTCACGACGGTCATATCCGTCATTTGCTTCGGGAAGAGAAAAAACGACATGATGAGCAAATGACGGTTATAGCCGCCGAAAATTTTTTGGGAAAAACTGTGGCCAAATGTGATAATTTTCACTTACAAACATACAACTTACCCTCAATTTCATCTGGCAGTCATAAACAATAAAAAAAAATATGTTTCTGAGGGCGATCGTCAATTTAAAAATGTGCGGCAACGTGTTAATCAAGTTGATACATTGGGTAACATTATAAAATAATAAATTAGTAGTTCCGTAAAGTATGAAACATTTCAAAACGTTCTGGAATATGTAGACAGCTCTTGACGTCTCGGAGACGTCAAAGTCTACAATGGCATATGAATTGTATATCAAGGAGTTAACCCTTTTGCTACGGGTGGATTCTCCGCCGCGGTACTCCTGCTGAACGAGCCGCTATAGCGTGCCGCGACAAAACTACGCTGTGCGAGACCGATCGTCTGCGGCCGCGCTCATGCCTCATTACAATTTGAGCTATTTTGACGGAGTTTTCGAAGAAAAAAACTTTTCTCAAACCAGGGTATTTTTAATGTCTTAACATGCACACTTTTAATTACAGTTTGAGAACATTACACAATATAATAATATTAGATTAGATTAGATATCATTTTATTTCAGCCTTTTGGCCTAGAAATAGGCTCCGGTTTAATCTTTGGTTACATTATTTACATCATTGCACTTATTTTGTGTTACTCTAATAAATTTACATTGTTTCTATCTTACTTTGAACTAACTCTTAACCTACAAGCTACTTGCTCTTCAAAATAACCGTTAACTGCTGACATCACTTTTTCATCATTGGAAAACCTTTGACCACTGAATCATTTTTTCAAGTTTGGGAACAGAAAATAATCCGAGGGGGCTAAATCTGGCAAATAGGGTGCATGAGGTAGCAATTCAAACTTTAATTCATTAATTTTGGCCATTGCAACAACGATGACCAATTTTCTCCATTTTCACAAATTCACTGCAAACGTTTACTATTAATGACTACCAAACAAAAACTAAACAACGTAACGTCTTCAAACTTGAAACATATGCTTTATAGATTGTGTACTTTCTAATACAGTGATATTTTTTAAACAACTACCCCCCTCCCTAGGTCAGGCCGGATACTTATGGGACCACCCCCGTACTACGCACTTTCGCAACGGGTTCTTCCGTTTTGTCTTTTCATTTGTGTATAGTGAGGAGAAGTGTCTTCCAGTAAGACGATGTGGATTCGTTTGTTCTGATTGAATAATTTAAAAGCTGTCGAATTAACTCTAGGTGAAACTTTGCCATTGAGACTTGTTTACCACTTTTTAACTTATTTAGGCAATAAGCGTTCCAAATGCACATATCGATTAAATGAAAAAAATATTTATTATACCAGTTCAATGCTTTGCGTTGTGAGTGAATGGTGCTGATAACCATGTCTGTTTTATCCACAATTCCCATCAATCCATTGTAATCGACAACACATTTTAGTTTTTTAATCATTTCGCGCGTCCGGAAATGACGTGTCAACTAATTCTTTATTATGGAAAAAGGATAGCATGTACACTTTCCTTTTGTCACACCATTTCATTGCTAATAAATGTCTCAAGGAACGAAAGCTCGTTTCACCAATTTTTAATTTATTTTGGATAATTGGCATGCCCTTTCGTCTTTTCCGTACCGTTTCACAAGCGTTAGTTGCATTTTTATGTAAAAGTTTATAAAGTGATGGGCTTGTATACTAATTGTCTATATATAATGTATAGCGTTTACCTAAATAAGGTTTCAATAGTTCCATGATTATATTTCCTGATTTTCCGATAAATTCATTTTCGCAGCTTACAGTAGTCAATGATCTATTATAAATGAAATCTTGCACAAACCCAGATTGGGTATCGCATAAAATAAACGATTCGATCCCAAATCTGTTTCTTTTGGAAAAAATGTACTGTTTGAAAGATAATCTTCATTTATAAAAAGCAAATTTTTCTTATTTTATATAATTCGTCAGTATCTGCGGTCACATTATTCGTATTAAAATGTGAGATTTTTAACAAATATAAAAATCGATTCCTATTCATGATTTTTCCAAAAATGCTGCTCTTCAAAAGTTTATCGTTCGACCAGTATTCAGAATATGATATTTTTTATTTCGCAATATTAATAATTTGAGGGCGCGAAAGCAATACATTTTCGGAAGAAATCTGGGAATTTATCATATTATCATTCTCATTAAGGTTACTGTGACAGTTGGGCAGAAGACTTAGAGAGAAGCATATCAGAAAAAAGGAAACTTTATGTAACGTACGCGATCTACTTCTTTTAGTACAATGGTTGTATGTATTCAGTGTTGAATAAATCATAGCTGAGAATGCGATACAACTTATAACCTTTTGTAAAAGGAGATAAACATATTACAATATAGTTTTCAAAATTGGTTGTAAGGAACAGAGTATTGATGTGTTTTGTTCGTGAGAAATAAATAATGCGAAAAAAAAACACTAAAACTACACGCCCAGAATCAGTACAGTAAAACCTGTTTTTGTGCGGTTCTTTTTTATGCGATTTATTTTTATGCGGTATATGAATCTCAGCGGCGTTGGCACCAGTTTAATGTTTCAATGTACATATATGTACATGTTGTGGAATTGAAATCCTATCTTCAAGCGACGAAAGCGATTTTGGACCAATTCGTCACAAGAAGATGCGCGTTTTGGATTACGACGTGTAGCAGCGAACTATTTAATGTACAATTTGAAACGCAGCAGGGTTGCCCTGGCCGTGATGCGTGAGTTATACTGGACGCACTCTGAACTTTCTGCAGGTCCATGCACCCAGCCAACATGGGGCTACGCTTTACGTGTGTCTTTACAACACACACGCAAGAGGAACGAACGTAAGAAGATGTGTGCATTCCGACAGAATCGTCTGTTTCCAAACGAGTCGAATGCACACATGAGACAGTAGATCTTCGGTGTTTACCGAAACATAGTCTGAACACACAGACACGTCGGATCTATGTGTATCAAGGCATTTCGATGCTCGCACTTAATCTATTAACAGGATTAATTACCGACATAAGAAATCGTCACGACACGGATTATCACCGTGTAATAAGCTGACGACGCGGACTAAACACAAATAATAATTAATATTCTAATACAATCCACAATTGTTTACAGGTAAGGTACCGGACCTACTAGGACAACAGCCGTACCTCGGGGCTACTAAACCAAGACCAGGCTCGTCAATTTCAAATCTATTGTTTTTGTTGTTCTACTTCTTTCTTGCATAAATAAACGGTGGTCCGTAAAAGGGACACCAAAAGTAATTTTCTTAGCATTGACAATCTCATAAACCTTTATTGATCCCATTCTACCTCTCCGGACTCCTCGTATATCCAGAAATTTATATTTCTCAGTTAAATTACGAACATGCTGAAATGGTTTAAGCATGCGATAACCAGGTGTAAAATGTTCGCACTATCGCCGCAATCTCCAGATCTTTTCTGTTTCTATCCTGCGCCAGTCGTATAAACACCATCGACATTTTTTTAATAAATATAACCCCTCAACAGATTTCACGAAAATGAAGAAAACTCCTTTATATATTTAATCTTCAGTGTACTATGTGTAGGTCTACTCTGACTCAGTCAGATACTGAGTCTACTAATTATAAGAACAACTCGATCATATCCCAAAAAATGTATTCGGTATGATTTCAGAAAGAGAAGATATAAGAGAAATTCGACTAAAATTGATACATACGCAAAACTGAAACCTACTGTTATTTTTAAAGATCACGCCTGATTAACTTAATGATTAGGTATCTGAAGAATTGGAATTTCGTTACTACAAGATTATATATAGACAGGGTATACATATAGCATTATTTCAAACCAAAACACGGAAGAAAAGCTTTGTAAAGTATATTTAAAATCACATTTCTTCCCAAAACAAAATTAAAAGTAAGTTATTGATGTACATAAGCGAAAACATTTCCTTTTAATAAACCTCAATTTCGGTTTATTTTTTATTAGAAGAATTATTCGTAAAATACTGATTGAAAATACAAAACTTTAAAATAATAATAAAATAACGGCTAGTAGTGCACATTTAATCACTTAATACAGAATCCAGCCACTCTTCCAATTCTAAAGGTTTAGTAGATGTACTAGGTTTAGCTTTAGTTTTAGAATCTGTAATAAATATGTTTCATTAAGATATATGTAAGTATCAAAAGCTTTGTTTTAATTTTTGCACATATGTACCAGTAGTTTGAGAAAATTGTACAGATTTTACTATCATTGAAGGGTCGGACACAGGTTCTTGAAGAGATAGTAATAAATCTAAATCATCAATTGTATCTTCCAATGAATCTTGATTTTTGTCTTCATCTTTTGGGTTGTTAATGATAGTTTTTGATCTGTTCAATATTTTATTATATTTCTCTTTGCCTTGCTCTGCATTATTATAAATATTTGTTAACTGGTCATCCTAAAAGAATTAATAATATTTTAATAAAATCTATTTAAATTTAAACAAATCTAAGTTAGAGCAAATTGATTTGATAGACTATTAAACTTACAGTAAAATATTTTTTATCAATATTAATGTTTTCATTAAATGGAATTGATTCTATTGCTGCGGATAATCTTTCTAAGTCAAGTGTAAAAAATTCAGAATATTTAGAAACATCAACATTCCAATTCTGTTCTGATTTGAAAACAAAGTGATCATTTTCAGAAATTGGAGCATTTAATAAAAATTCAAAATCCTTTGAAGTATTTTCATTTACAACTATGACATCATCAAAGTATGGTTCTTCCTTGTTAACTTCCTTCTTTTCCTTTCCTTTTTGTTTTTCATTTACTTTTTTATTTCTAATTTTACATTAATATATTAGATATAACAACAAAAATATGATATATATTAAACATATTATTATAAAAATTTATAATAAAACAAACATAAAAATATATTTTTTATAATAATAAATGAATACTAAATTAATTGTTACTTTACTTACAGTCATTTGGATAAAATTGATAAAAATATTGTTAAATAATTTGTTTGCAAAAATTGTAATACTTCAAGGCTCCCATTAAAACAAAAATTATTCGTAAACAATAGTAATGTATTACTATATAAAAACACAAACATTTTCTTATTATACAATTTAGTAAAACTATACTTGAAATTACAAAACATACATGTGCCAGTGATTTTGAAGGTAGTGAAAGTCCAAGAATTAAAAACAGAAATTTTATCAAATATGCATGAAGTAACTACCAATGACATCAATGTGTCAATTTCATATTTATCCCAGGTATTTTCAAGTTTATTTTGATAGTAGTGTGTTTTAATGCGTAAATTTCAAGATTTAGAAGAAGAGGATTTAATTTTATATATTTTCCTATTATATCGTCAAATAACGATTCAGACGAATTATTTACATGAGATTATTGTACGTTTATCTATAAATTTAATATTAGTAATATAAATAATATATACCAAAGTAGAATCAGAAGGCAAAATATAAAGATATCGTTGATTTCTTATCATAAATTCCATCCGTTCACCATACAAATTTTAAAGTCATTAAAATTAATACAGTTAGATTCCTATATCCATGACAAATCGGTTCCGAAGTCCTTCACGGATAATAGCAAACATCACATATACTGTAGATTTATTTATATGTATGCAATATATGTACATATATTACGTTATATTACATGTATTATGTATCATTGATATTAACTAATAACAAACCAACAAACAATTTGTAATATAAGAAAGAAATCAAAAATAATGTGTATAATAAACTTTATGAATGTAATACATTTTAATAAATTTAAAATAAATATATAGTAGTAATCTAATTCCAACGTATATGTATAGGTTTGAACTGATACGAGTAGATTTTGGCTAATTTTTTGAATTACAGCCAACCGCATATACTTAAAATCGCAGATACCGGGAACACGGATATGGGGGTCCAATTGTAGTTAAAATTAAAACGTATCTAATAAATAAAAACACAATATGCGCAAAAAATATATTGTGTTTATTGCTTCTTCATTAAAAATTACTATTTTTCGTTATTGTAAGTCAAAAATTAGGATTTACTATTAATCTTGAAAATGGTGCACATCACCTAAGTATTAAAAGGGTGTTTTCATGTAGGTCATTCAAAAATTTTTACAATCATGTATAAATCTGATATAATTTGATATAATTTAGTAAATATTATGTTCATAAAGGAAAAACATTTTTTAATATGTTTCAATGAAAACATTTATGCTTCATCTAACGAGAACTGGTAGAAAACCTAAACAAACGCGATACCTCTGTTCTACTCACGGTATGAATGGTGCGCGATTGTTTATATTTCGTGCTAATTCTCGCTAAACAAAATATAAATATTTCGAAATGAAACATGTATAACGTACATCATTTGTAAAATCACTAGTACACACGTTATTTAAATATTCCTCTTTGGTTTAAAATTTTTTATAAGAGAAAACTTACTAGGATAGTATTTAAGTTTTTATTTTTATAATAATTATCGTGGAATGAATACAAAATAAAATAATAACTACAAAAGTCAATATTAAAAATCTATTTTATAACTTTGAAGATTAGTATATTTGCATGAGAAAGAACATTTATTTTTATTTATTTTACTTTAATCTGTTATATTATGTATTAGGGTTAATAAATATCTTACATTGATATCTTAAATGTAACCTAATCTCTTAACATGAATGATATATTTTTACATAAATTATAAAACTTTCTATGTTTCAAAGTTTAAAAGTGAAAATTGTATAATTTCTAGTTAATAGGTATCTAAATTAAAAAGTTCAGTTTCATATTTTTATAAATTTATTATTTAAAACGATTTTACTAACCTCAACTGATTTCTTTTAGGTGGCATTTTTCCATTTATTTCTACTCATTTTGTTCACTTCCACTTTTAACATAATATTTTGCAAATTATATAATTTAAATTTTATAATGCATATTATATAAGTCCAATATTCTGTTTATTTGTAGTATGCAATTATACTATTTGACAAGGTGAATTCATTCAATCTAGCATTATTTTCTTAACACAGTAAAAGCGACCTCTGGTGAGACATGGGTAATATTATACGACCAATGGCGGGAATTCAAAAATTTGTAACGTTTCTTCTAATTTTTCTCATATTTACAATTTTAGTGAAAAATAAAATGAAAATTTTGCACAAAATTATAACTTATTAATGATATTTTCTTTTTCCCAATTTCAGCACTTGAAAGAACTAAGCTATTTAATCGTCTGAACTAATTTGTCCTTACCAAAATATTGCGAAAAATTTAATTATCCTTACTGATTTTCCAATGAGCTAACATCCTTAACCGTTTGAGTCCGACGAATCGCTATCGTGCTTCTCTTATGTTTTGCCAAAAATGCGAAGAAACGCGATCGCGCTATTTGTTACTATAATTTTCGCATTAATTGAGAGCGGTTGTGTTCATATTAATTTCGGTTTTTATTAATATCATTCAGTTGTAGTCTTTGATAATATAAAAATTAAAAATTATTTTCATCTTTTTAAAGTAAGTGTTATACAGATAATTACAAAAAGCACCATGTCAAATTCTGATTTATCTTAAAATGACTATGATATGAAAAGATAAATCTAAATTTTTTTTTGCTGAAAATTACTTTTTATGTAATAATTGGAGTCAATTATCTGCGTTTTTATTATTTTCCAAAAAAGATAACCACACATTTCATCCCGCACTTTTAGCATATACATATACAAGAAAATTATTTAGCACTCAAACGGTTAATTAAAGTCAAAAAGATAGCTTACAGTCCATTCAAGATCCATAACTTTTCGTCGAATTATCTCAATTTTTGTAAACTAAGGTCTGACTGTTGATCTTTATCTTAAATATGCTGAAATTATTATCTCTTGTCTGCTATTTAGATTGCTGTTCAATTATTTGGACTTCGTACCGTTTACCTCTGTAAACGAATCAAAAACATTCAACACCAATGTTTGTATATTTGACTCTGCATATGGGACATCCCATATCAACCTGTGACCTATGATACGGATGGCCTTAGTCTGATCTCGAACTGCCATCTCTTAACCGTTTGAGTACGGAGTTTTGCCAAAATTGTAAAAAGTGCGATAGCGCTCCTTTTTTGTTATGCTAAGAATGCGTAAAACGCAATAATGCTGCTCTGAATCACTAACAGTTGTGCGTTCAGTAAAGCTCATTGCGTCTGCGGAACATATAGTTTCTATTTGTTAATAATATTGCATATTTCAAATCTGCTTTTTTTTCTCTGTTAAATAACGGCGAGACAAATGCTTAATATTTGGAGTGAAACATTCAAATTTAATTTGTTCTATTTGTAAAAAGGGAAATTTACGCGCTTTGTATAGCAAACTACTCCTATAAAGGATCATAACAAATTATTTGTGTTAATTTGAGTAAATTATAAATGCTTTTTACTACTTTTATCTACAAAATGAATTTACAGATTTAAGTAAATAAATGGTACTTTTAAAAAATTTTTGTTGTTGCAATGCAATACAATTAAGTTTATTGTATGAAAAGTGTATTCCATTTTTTTCTATACACGTGCAATTAATGTCGTAATTTTGGTATAAGTCCGAAAAAATCCGTCTGCAGTCAAACGGTTAAGCGTAGTCAGACTTATCCTGATTCTCCTTCTGCATACGAGACCATTAACGGAATTATTTTACGTCTTAAAATCTCACCCTCCTTTAAATTCTTTTTGTCATCGTTGTCTATTAAACGCCATACCATTTTACTACAAAATTATTACGTTACACTGTATAATTAAACTGCAATAAACAAGAAAAAAGCTTTTTTCCACTTCAGTCTATTAACATGACCTGTCATACGTCCCGTGAAGTGACAAGATGCTTCTGAAGGAAACACAAGAAATAGTTTATATCGTTTATAATACAATTATTATTGCTTTGAATTATATATGTATTTATAATAAATATAACAAAGTTACTTTCTAAAATAAACTATAAATAACCTTTAAATAAAAGTTACTCAATAGAAATGGTATGTATCAGCTGTGATACACGGGGCGTAGCGGAACCGACACGATATATCACCCGTAATGCACTGAACGTGCCTGCACCAATCCACATTTATCACATACACTACCGGCCAAAAGATTGAAATAACTTGCAGATTTCTGTCAAAATCGAGTATTCTTATACATTCTGAACTGATGCACTACTAGTACATAGAATGTATACATTTTTAAATATTTTAGTATTTTCTTGAATTGAAAATACACTTGTATAGATTATAAAGTAATACTGAACGTGAACCTCCCTATCACGTAAAATGACAATCTGCTTTTGTGTTATATGGGCTACCTGATTCTTTTGTTTACCCAATGAGAGTTTAGTACTATAATATTAGACACCGTTTGGTTGACACTAACACTGAAAAAGGTATAAAAGCCACATTCCTCATACATTGTTATCATTCTTGTTCATGAAGGCATTCAACTGAGATTAGCAGTTACAATTGTAATCCAATTTCTAAAAATGACAAAAACGATATAGATTGATGTTGAAACCAGAAGTGCTATTATCACACTTAGAAAAGAAGGTTATTCTTTACGAAATATTGCAAGCAAATTGAAGATATCATACATGGGAGTTCAGAGTACGGTAAAGTATCTCGAGAGTTTTGGTTACTTATAAAACAAATCCCGCTTAGGATGACCCAAGATAACGTCGAAGGCTGAAAATATTAGAATACAAATTATTTGTAAACGGAACCGATAGCTAATGTAGGAATGCGATCGAGTGGATGCGAGTTTGGGAAAGTCTGAAGAGTACTTGAGTTGGGCGATTGTCGTGTGAACGCAGAATGTTTAGACTCGAATGTTTCTAAGGCGTAAGAGATGAGCACTTAAGAAGACGTTGCGACTGAGAAATTCTGGGTAGTCGTGACCGAATGCATCGAGTGAGAAAGGTTGACAATTAGAATGAAAGGAAACGAATGTTTGGAAGAATATATGACGGGGAAAATACGAGCGCGTGGCAGAAAGTGTTTGGCTAACATATAAGACAGGTTTTGACTGTGAACGTAGTAAGAGTGTGATTCTGAACGTTGAAGTTGCTAAGTTGTAAAGCCGTTTAAGTTGATATTGTTAAATTGTTTTAAATATACATTTATTAATATTCTAATCACTTCACTTTTATTTATTCACACCTGAGTCAAATCATTCGCTCTACTAAAATCATTAAAATAGAATTTTCCTATACTAATGGCCCCAGAAATGCTTGCAGACCTATTAAAAAAGACGAAAAGACGACTAAGATGGTCGTTTAAACGGCCACATAGCTGTCAGGAAACCATTGAGTTTTATCAAAAAGTCGCAAAATGCGGTTGGGTTGAGCAAAAAGTCATAAAAATTGGACATTTGAGAACTGGAGTAGAATCCTTTGGACTGACGAATCTAAGTTTTAAGTATTTGGATCGCACCGAGAAACATTTATCCGTCAATCTGTAGAACAAAAAATGTTGACATAATGTATTGTACCGACTGCCAAACATAGTGGAGGCTCAGTTATAGCGTGGAGATGTTTCTCGACTGTTGGAGTAGGAGAACAGATAAAAGTACAGAATACAATTTTAAAAGTAGAACTATAAGCAGATACTTGAGTAACATGCCATATCGTCAGGTTGCCATTTAATAGGTAGAAATTTTATTATGCAGCAGGATAACGATCCTAAGCACTAATCTAAATTGCCTAAAAGGTTGTTGTTGCAAAAAGAAACACACGGAGTTCTGAAGAACATGAGATGGCCATTGCTGTCACCAGATTTGAATCCAATTGAACTTTTATAGGAAGAGTTCGATAGCAATATCCGATTCCACTGCCTAGCATTGAAGCAACACCTCTGGTAAATACTACAGAAGCGTGGAAAAATATAAAATTAGAAACAATTAAAAAACTCATTGCCAGGATCATTCGAAGCAAAATCGGTTTTTTCGATGAAAAGGCTGTTTAAGAAAAGCATCTAATTATTTACGAAAAAAATGAAAGAAAATGTAAAACGTGTTATTTACCAGACGTTTTGATAAATAAAATTTCCCCAGTTCCTATAAAAATGTATAACTTTTCTTTAATATATTTTGTTTTCCTTAAAACTCGTAGTAATTCCAAACATTAGACTGGTAGTGTATGTATGATGCACCGGACTGCAAATATGTTAAAAAGGATTACAAATACATTATTTTATGTGCATTTAGGTAAATTTATTTATTCCTGAATACGTATACAAAACTTTCAAAGATAAATGTTACTATTTTTGTTTCTACTTTTTTACGAGATTAGGAAAATTATAAAATAATTTTAAAAAAGTTCAATATAAGTATTATAATATGCACCATTATATTATAAATAAAATTCAATACTATTAACTTTGTATGTAAGAAATAAATGATAAAGATATTTTCGCAAATGTATAAATATTTTCAATAAAAGCAGTAGATTAACTTCATTTACAAATATTACGAATAGTAACAAATATCGTTTTAAGCAGATAATTATTGATCATTATATAAACAAAATTCTTTATAATGTTACTTAATAACATAACAATGATGAGCAGTTCATAACCAAACTTTACAATTGAAGCTCATTCTTCTTTAGGGGAAGGAATACTAGAGCTAGTATTACTTAACAAACAAGATGGAATTGGATTTAAATCTTTCACTGGTTCTTCTTCCTCCACTCTTTCTTCCTTCACACTTTCATCTTTTTTGTTTTTAGTGTAATCAATAAGGCCTAAACATCCCATTGTATACTTACAATTGATGTTATCAATCTGTAAAATATAATTCAAAAGATTAAAATTCCATCACAGAGTAATTTTTTGATTATTATGTTATCACCATTACTGTTGCCTTTAACCTTAATATCTTTACTTATATGAAATGAATACAATATATCTGTTATTTCTATTGACAATTCTAGAGCTTTTAACATATTTTTTCCTGGAAATGCGACAATTATCGCAAAGCAAAATTTGAACACTGTTGTATGTCTGAGACTCAATTTTTTTCGCTAAAGATTATTTTTGATGCATTGCTTTTCCATGCGAAAGATCCTTATCAAAGAATGTCTGTATAATATTCAGGATGCTCAGCCTTTATTGAAGAAAATCTTAAAGAAATAAAATGAAAACTAAGAATAATAAAATTGCAATTTAGGTTTTATTTTTTAGTTATAAATACTATATGTTTATAGCTATAGCTATAGAAAAAAGTAGTACCATATCTTGACATGAAATAAATCAAATTAAACTCAACAAACAAGTTAATCTTTAGTATTATAAGTAAAAAGAGTTATGGATCCGTTCGGTCCACCTCATCTGTAACACACTTACAACCACTGTTTGTAGGATTTTGGGGTACACTGATCATTGTCTTTACAGCAATAAAGTTTCTCAAGTTTTAAAATACCCCACAATCATATGTGCCCATAATTGTGAAAGTGGTCTAAGTCATATATTCCTTGTTTCGAGATATTTAATGGATTACATTTGAATCAGCTAAAAAATATTTTTATGTTATGAAACATTTTAATTTAGAATTTTATTAGTTTGATCAATGAAAATTTATTATGAATGTGAAATTTTGAGTGAATCTCATACGAAAATGTTGTTTTTAAAGTTTGGATTGACTTAGACCATTTTCAAAATTAATTGAATGACCTATGAATGACTTAAAGCAATAAGAAACTACGAGTTTTATTAGAAAAAATGATTTGAATGAAATAATTCATGAACATTTATTAATTATTTTTGAAAAGTAATCCACAAGAGTGAATTTGCGTTTCTCGTTCAAAGAATGTGTTACCATCGTTATCACTATTGTCGTCGGCTAATTTTTAATAATTGATAAACTTAATTTTTTTTAATTTTTGATTTAGACCACTTTCATAATTAACACTAAATGAATTCCATATAATATTGGAATAGCAACCATTATCTACCATTATCTCATTTTTGACAATATCGTGAAAATTACATTGAATTAATTTAGTTTAAAATAATGTGGTATGAAATAATTGATAAACTTGTTTTTTTTTTTAATTTTGACTTAGACCACTTACTGACTTAGAGCTCAGTAAAAAAGGCGATGTGGTTGACCCTGATTTTTCGACACCCGTAAAAGTTAGTTACATTGTAGAGACCAGGGAGGGAAAGTATACTTTCTGAGTATGAATTAAAAGCAATAACCTAAGAAAAAGTAAAATAAAACTAGTTAAAATTGTTTCATCAGTCTTATTGGGCGTCATTTGAATTTGGGTACAGAAGACCACACTTCATTCATTGGTGGTTATAAGAATTGTTGCTCTCGAGCTTTCAAAGTTGAGATGAGCCATAAGAGACTTACCCAACCGAATGAGCAAGTTGTATCGAAAGGACGATGTATAAAACGTTTGCTTTGCAGATGTGTGTTATTCTTAAAGCTGGTACAAGGAACTTTCTGTTTAACGTTTTTCGCAGTACCGCCACAGAATAAATTGCAAAATAAGCTCTAAATCTAACTATTCGATGGAAACCATAAAACAATATCAAGAATCGCCTTATACAATTTTCAGATAGATTAGGTATATTAAATGTTCTACATGCGATGGAAATATCTATGAAAAGGTCGATAAATGAATTTCCACGGAAAAGCTATATGATAAATCTATCGGAAATAAACTACACGCATCATAAATTTGTATCTACAGAAAAATTCGTACTCGACACAGATACTTATGAAAATTCATGGCTATATGCATCATAAGTGCTATAAAATAATGTACACACACGTGTGAGCTCTCGCACACGAATGTAGTTGAATTACACACATTTATAAGTGAAACAAAATGAATATTTATGCAATAGTGGTAGAGAAACCTAAATTCAGCATACAACTTTTAGTTTTTGAATCTGAATCAATTCACGCCCTTGTTTTAATTATTCTATATCTTTGTGTCTCTCAATTTTTCTCACTTGAAAAAATTGTTTGTAAATGAAACCAAAAAATCGTTACTAGATAAAAGAAACCCTGCAAAATAATGATGTTAGACATTATAAAACGCTTTCCTTAAAAATTGACGAAAAATAGTTCTTAACGTTATAACTTTATCTATCTGCATACTAGGCACTAGTATACATATACAAAGACTGAATAACCAATTTTGAAATTTTTTCATACAATAACTCCTACAGGAATAATTTTATAGACATTAGTAAGAAATACGACTCATTTCTTTATGGGACTTGATGGAGTTAAGACGAAATTAATAAACTATTAGTGTACTAATAGAGTTAAATATACACGCATAGGCTAAATACTTTTGAACAAAAGTGTACGTTTTAGTATTAAATAATTAAAAGAGAAAAGATATCAATAAGGTATTCGATTGTCTTTTCTCTCTTTTCTGTATGAATAAGAATTAATTTGAAATTACATATATACCTCTGATGCTGTAAAATCTATGAAACTTGTAACAGTTTCAGTTGCCAATATTTCCAAGAGGGAATATAACATTTTTGGTCCCATATATCCAAGGCATCGTTTGTTATTATAAGCTTCTTCAGCAATCTGCAAAAATTAAGTTTCAAATTATTTATAAATATTAGTAAAAACAATACAAAAGATGTTTTGAGTATTAACAAAAATCTTTAAAGAAGAATTATAAAGTAGGTATCCAAAAAAGATATTAAAATTAAAACTGTTCATGCGCGTGGAGCATCGAAAACTTTCTCTCAATATTTGAATATTATATAATAATTAAATAATAATTCACATCATTATAAATATTGGTATATCTAAATATCAATAGTATAGATATAAGTTAATATATGTTTTAGTATATCATTTTTAGTGGTAAAATATAAAAACTTGCAGAGGCAAGAAAGACGGGCAATAAAACGTGTGTAAAAGTTTGTTTAAGGACTCAAAGCTAGTTTAAATAGAAAAAACAAAGAATAAGGAAATTTGGAAAAAGAAAGAAACATAGGCTTTAAAGGTGAGGAAGATAACATCAGAAAATGGAAAGTACGAAAGAAATCATGAAAATAAAGATAATAATAGGAGAAAAAAGATAGAAAAACCTGGAAGAAGAAATAAGGCGAAGGGTAATACAAGAAGAGTAGAAGAAGAAATAAATAAAGAGGAAATTGTATGATTTTGAGAAAAAGAAAAGTAAGTAAAAAGAATAAATAGGTTGCAAAAAATGTAGTTTCTGATGTGAGGAGAAAATAAATTTACTTATTGTTAGTAAATAGGTATACGCTTAAAAATCTTAATTACCTGCAATGCTTCATTCAGAAAAGTGCTGGCATTATTTAAAACATCCTTCAGACTCTGTAATTGATTTTCTTTTTCTCGAATTATTTCTGACAACCGTCTATTTTCTTCTCTGGCCAACAAGATATTCTTTTCATACTGTTTAATTTCCTTATTTATAATTTCGTCTTTTTGTTTAATGATTTGTTTCAAAATGGCTTGCAATTCTCTAAGACGAACATTGTTTCTTTCTACTTCCCCATAATGCGTTATCAGGGATTGAAATTCCTGTAAAATTATTATATTCTATTTCTCTTACTATTATCTGTATAATTCATTTTATGACCATGCAATCATAGTGCAATCAGCAAAGGAATAATTCTTTATAACAAAGTAAGTCAGAAACGAAGAATAAATATTCTACGTATAAAGCTTCGTTTTTGAGGAAAATGACTTCAAAAATCTATCAAATACATACAGAGACATTTCCATTTTTACTGATTAAAGATATGTTTTAACTTGACGAACTTTTGTTTCCGTTCATGCTTGTATTTATATACAAAAAGTCATATATAGTCATACATAGACGATATGACTGTGTATGACAATATACTTTAACCATAGAGAGTGAGTTTCTAATTGCAAAGAGGTCTGAGTCAAGGAGTGGTCATTCGCGTTGCTATTTGATTTTATTTGTTTCGAATATCCGAGGAGCATAGTCAGTCCTCGATCTCGGCAATAAGAGTGTTGCATCGGTGCTCTAGGCGCTGTATTAATATATTTAAATTTTACAATTAAAACTGGTTCAGATACGTCTAGTAATGAATAAAACTGCAATGGCAATAACGATATTAATTCTCTCTATTTAAAAATTTCAAAGAATAGACTTTAATATGCTCTTACGGTACATGCTTGGAAATTCTGTCAAAAAGCCGTAAGTTCGGGTTAGGGTTGTTTGAATATACAGGGTGTTCGGACAGCCCTGGGCTTAAATTGAAAGAGTAACTCCCTGAGACATTCTAAGACGAAAATCAAGAGTAACGATTTTGCGTTTGAGGCTTTCTTTAAGAGTTATAACTAGTTAAAGATATCGTTTAATCCGGACCGTTCGACTCTTGAGAGCGGGTAACCGAGGCAACTCGGTCGATAACGTCGCTGAGTCCACAGTGATGCTCAAGCGTCGAACGGTCCGGATTAAACGATATCTTTACCTAGTTATAACTCGTAAACAAAGCCTCAAACGCAAAATCGTTACTCTTGATTTTCGTCTTAGAATGTCTCAGGGAGTTACTCTTTCAATTTAAGCCCAGGGCTGTCCGAACACCCTGTATTTTCTTCTTGGAATATGTTATTGGACCATTCATGAATTTTCAAACTGAATCAAATTAACAATTTTTTCGGTATCTATTCCAGAGTATGCAGTATGGGAGTACACTACATTGACGGATCTAGAACTGATCTCTTTTTAATTTTTCTAAACTTACAGGAGTGTAAACTATTGTGTCAAAATGGTTTGTTAACATGCAAATCCTTAATGAAATTATAATGATCAATATGCGGACGAGTCGAATCATATAAATTTTTTTTTCTCTAACTGCTTATGACTCTTGCAATTCGCCTTGTGAATATTCGGCAAAACGTTTTGATTGTGTGAATGCCATGAATGTGATAATCCCTATAGATTAACACTTTACAGAAATTTTTGTCGTTTGGTTCGAGTTCAATAGCAAAGGAAGGTATATAGCAGTTTGGTATCAAATTTGACTATATTGTTAATCGCTCTAACGAAATGATTGTGATGTATTAATTCTTCAATAATTCTGTTTACGTTAGTTTTCTTATGCATTCCTCAGTGTATTATTTTATAACTTCTGTCTGTTTTAGGTTGGAATGTGTAGAAGTTTGCATTTTTACTTTTTACTATTTTTCTGTAAAGTTCGAGCGTATTTAGTTGTAGTCTTATTTAATTATCTTTTAGCTGTTTTAAATCAAAATTATTACTGCCTGCTTGTTGTTCAAGTACTTCTATTATTGGATCTATGATTTGAGCTTGTATGAATATTGAAGGAGGTTTAACTGTTTCGATTATCGTAATATTACTAGGCTGATCTTCGTCTGTGCTTATGTGTGTTAGAATGCTGTATGTGTATTTCTAGGAATGTCTTCTAGTCATGTTTCAGTTTGTGTTAGTAGTTAATGTGTGTGTGTCTATCAAGATATCTGTTGCTTCTAATTACGTATTCATTTCCAATTTTTGACATTTTTAACTGAATAGGCAGCATTGTTGGCTCAGTTTCCGTGCCGTTAAATACACGAACACGAACACACACCGCTATAGTGAAGCGGCTAATTTAAATATACTTCTATGTATTTGTAACACACAACTATTCACTGTGCATATGTACAGTAGCGGGCAAAAGTTTAAAATCAAAAAGCCAACGAAAATAAATAAATTAATTCATAAGAAATAGTACGACGAACAAAATTCGTATTCTATGTTAATTGATAAATGTGCCCATAATTATGAAAGTGGTCTAAGTCAAAATTTTCAAAAAATGAGTTTATCAGTTATTTTACACCACATTATTTTAAACTAAATTTATTCAATGTAATTTTTACGATATCGTCAGAAATGAACCATTATATGGTGGTTGTAATTTCAACATTATACGGAATTCATTTAGTGTTAATTATGAAAGTGGTCTAAGTAAAAAATTTAAAGAAATTATATAATAATATAATTGTTTATATACTACTTACAAACATTAAAGTAGCATTGACATAGATGAAAATTACTCAGTCATCAAATAATAATATTGAAACAATAGACCACAAATTTTTGGTATCGGGTCATTCCTTTCTACCGAATGACCGCGATTTTGGGTTGATACAAATGAAAATAAAAGAAGCAAATTACTTGTACAACCCTAAGCATTATTATGAACTGATAGAAAAGTGTAGAAAAAGGAATACATTTTCCATAAAACGAATGTCACAGACTGTGTCATGTAAATAAAATATCTTCGCGGATTATGTAAATGAATTAGAGATATCGTTTCAAAAGGGTATTTTTGAATAGATCATTTCAATCCTTCATTTCTCGAAAGCAAAAGCAAACATTGTTAATTTTTATTACATATGCATTACTTACTCTTAAGTAAAATTGAAAAATATTTCTCTGATAAGGAAGAAATTTATTTTAACCTCTTTTGTATTTTTCTTAAAACTATATTTCCTTATCTGATCACTATAAAATTTACGAAACTACATATCCAACTTTCTTCAACTTTTAAAGGAATATTATACACAAGGTATTCTACAATGCGGCATGGAAATATTTTTATATATTAAGTATTTCTAGTTCATGAATCAGGAAGAATTTTTCATTTTAAATGTTTCAATTATCCTCGGAAATAGCAGTCAATTATTGATGTTTTAATAGAAGTTGTAAAAACAGTGAATATTTCCGCTCATTTTATAACATCTTTACTTTAAAAAATTGGAAAATAAAGCTAACAATTACATTAATTATATTAATACCCAAACATGTTATAGATACTTCCTCGACCTAAGTCTTGGGGTAAATGCTGTGGGGTCAATCACAATCCATTTTTGGGAAGGCTATGTAGCCTTCCCCACTCCGTGGCCAGATCCTTCAGGACAAAGGTTCTATCTTTTAGGCGACACAACGTTGCACAATGGTCCGAATCGCCCAAAACATAAACTTAATTCATAACACTTTTATTTTTATATTATTCACTATAAAAAGAGTGGTTTTATGAGGTTTCTGAGTCGTAGAATCTGATTTTGATATCCATTATTATGTGAAAGGTCTAATATGTACTTTAATTTTTTTCAAAATGATTATATTAGCTTCATATGTGACTCATAATTACTCCTCTGATGGTATCGAGTAAAATTTATTTACAACAGTAATCTCATCATCATTGGAGCCCTTGAAATGTGAAAAAATGTGAATAATACCAAAGTTAGAAGCTAAGAGTTACAGCTACTACATAATGTTTCATATTCGGTACATAGTTTACTAAAAGAATTTTAAAGAAAATTACTGATTTTTAACTGAATTTAATTAAATTTTTATATTACTAAAATTACTATAAAAAATGTGACATCACCGTTATATTTCAGCATTTGATGATGATATGTCGTTTCGGAATCCATTTCACTGTCTAATTCGTTCATATCCACTGGTAAAGTTATCAGGCTCCGTATTTCTTCATGTATTTCTTTCTTCTTATGCTTTCGATATACATAGACATTTAAATATAAATGTGAGCTTAAAATTAAACGGCAAAACAGATCTTCGTTGGTCTACACCTGCGACATTTTTTGAGTATGGTGTTCTCTATAATATTTCATGTATTTGTTGTTTGCTTATTAAGCTTCTTTGGAATGTCCTCCAATGAGTATGATAGCGTTTTCAATAATATAGGAAAGTTCTATAAAATGTAGAACGGAAGATGGAATTCAGGTGTGAAAAATAAAAGTGAAGCGATTAAAATATTAATAACAGTATATTTAAAACAATTTAACAAAAACAACTTAAACGACTTTACAACTTAGCAACTTTAATACTCTTTCTACGTTCACAATCAAAACCTTTCTTCTACGTTAGCCAAAAGCTTTCTGACTCGCGCTCGCATTTTCCCCGTCATATATTCTTCCAAACACTCGTTTCCTTTCATTCTAATTGTCAACCTTTCTCACTCTACGCATTCGGTCACGACCACCCAGAATTCCTCAGTCGCACTGTTTTCTCAAGTTCTCATCTTTCACGCCTTAGAAACATTCGAGCCCAAACGTTCTGCGTTCGCACGACAATCGCCCAACTCAAGTACTCTTCAGACTTTCCCAAACTCGCATCCGCTTGATCGCATTCCTACAATAATGTTCGATCCATGAGTTAGAATTTTATGTACAAAGACCGGCATGTAATAGCAACTGTACAATTCTGCGTATCTTTCTGCAGTTCGTAAGCAGTATGTTTCAAATTCTTCTGTTTTTATTCCATATTCATTATTAATTTTTCGCAGAATCATTATAATAGTAAGCGGAATAAATGAAAATGACTTAAAAAACGTTTAAAAACCGAAAGAATGCGGTGATATCGTAAATCTGACTTAACGGCAATATAGTAATTGTAAAGTGGCTAACAACATTTCAAAATACCTTAGTATAGTTGCACTTTAATCACCATTCCGATCATAATACAAAAGGAAACAGCTTTCACTTAATATCAAAACATAACAACCCGAAATAGCGTTTAACTATGTATTTATTGTTATAATTCTTAAGTTCTGCAAGAAATTCCTTTGCAGATATCTTCAATAGGTTCCAACGAATGCTTTCATGCAAAATTCATCATAACTTCTTGTAACCTTCACTTTGTAATCGTCATTAAATAAAAAAAAGTGAGAGAATGTATTTAGAGAGAATTAAAATATGTATATTCCAAAAAGTTATGCATATTCTTGTAGCTGAAAGAACACTCTTTAAAATTACCTAGTTGGATTTGCCCAAATTCCTACCGCTATAAAGATATAACGACGTAAAGTATGAAATTTTAGAAAAAAAGTGTAATGATTCCAGAACTTGCATTTTTTCTGGTTTTCAGAGCTCTCTCAAGAAATTCTGAATGACTTATGACAACCCACTTGTATGGTAAAAGTTGGTGCATAGATATAAGAATCTATGGTTAAAATTTCGTAGATTTACAACGAGGTTGAAAACTTATATTAAGTTCGTGTTTTGGGCGATTCGAACCACTGTGCGTCAGGTTGTCTGCCATTCCTACACTTTCCCACGCATACTATTAGGTCGAGTCATACGTTACTTCCTTTTTTTTATCAGACCTTTATCTTGCTCTCATTAAATAGCAAAATCATATTAATTTATTATGTATTCACCAATATTATATATAACCTTCTCCCATCTTCCTGGCAGTTTATCAATTCCTTCCTTGTAAAATGTGATTGGTTTGGACTGAAAGAAATTTTTGACAGTCTACCTGACTTGCTCTTCAAAATTGAAGGTTTTCCATTCAAAAAGTTTTATAAAGAACAGAAAAGTGGTAGTCTGTAGGGGCGAGATCCGGGGAGTAAGGTGGATGTGGTAAAACAGACCATCCAAGCTGAAGAATTTTTTCTTGAGTCACCCTTGCTGATGTGGTCGCGCATTGTCGTGTAAAAGAACGACGTTTTTGCGATTGACGAGTGCGGGACGCTTTTTCATGGAGTTTTTCTTGCACTCTTTGCAACTGCTGAACGTATCTATCTGCAGTAATCGTTAAATTTGACTTCAACAAGTCGTGGTGAATTATTTCTTGACAATCCCACCATACACACAATAAAATCTTTTGCCATGGATATTTGCTTTCGGATCTGATAGGGGTGGTTGATCCTTATCAAGCCACTGTCTTTTGTGGACTATATCCTCATATGTAATCCATTTTTCATTGCCTGTTACAATTCTGTTTAAAAAAGACTTAATTTTTACTCGTGGGAGCAGACTTGTGGCAATTAATATGCGATCTTCTTTATTCTGTTCACTGAGATTGTGAGCTACCCATATTCCTAACTTGCTGACTTTCCCTACTTTCTCCAGGTGACGGTTAACAGTTGATTGCGATGTATTCAACCTTTCTGCTATACCTCTTATTGATTGACGTGGATTTTGCTCCAATATTGCTTTCAAAAGGTTGTCGTCAAAGTCGGAAGGACGTCCCGCCCTCGGTTCGTCTTTTAAGGTCGTATCTCCAGAACGGAATTTTATAAACCAATTTTTAACTGCCCGATCAGTTATTAATCTTCACCATATACACTGCATATTTTTTCAGCTGTCGCCTTAGCACTATTGCCTTGTTTAAATTCCCAATGCATTACATGACGAATATGTACTTTTTAACTCTCCATTTCAGAGATTAAAAAAAACAGTTTAACGTAACGTGTATCACATAAAACAGTTCATAAAAGACTAACTAAGGCCTCGTCTATATAGTGAAAACAAAAACTTCTTGTCATGGTAACTCATAGCGGGTAGATACGAACAATATATTCTACTTAGCTGCATCGGAAGTTACTTATGACTCGATCTAATATAAACAATACATCCCTGGACGCGTGATGGCTGTGTGTCTTCGGGACACTAGCCGTCAAGTGGCACCTTGGGGTTGCATTAATACTTTCTAACGTACTACTTTCTAACCTGAGACACATTAAACGCCCAGTCATAAATCGTCCAACAGCCAAAATTACGGTCTAGACACTTCCAGCGACCACCCAAAATATGCAGTTGTTAACAAACAAATTGGAACTTTTCCTAATTACCTATTTATAAACAAAATTCATAAATATTACCTATCTTTAGACACAATCAAGGTAGTGTACCCCCGTAAGTGCTAGCTATGAGTCGCATTGTTGCATTTGAAGATAAATGTTCAACAATCGATTGGCTTACAACGAGTTTGTCTAGCATTAGGCCGAAAATATGCAATTTTTGGACTACTTATAACTACGAGCTTCAATTACAAATTTATTATTCTCGATTTTCGTTTTATCTTAGCTTTTAGAATCAACCTTTAAAATTTGTTTCTTTAATGGCTAAATACGTTATATAATATACATGGAATATTCTTTTTCATTATCATGCAATACACAATATATGTAAATAAAACTTGAATGAATACCGTTAAAATAATAATATACTGATTGCTATAGTAACAATGTGAAGAATAATATAATAATTTCACCTGAACAATTTGATGAATCGCGTCTCTTTGTTTCAACGTTTTATCTAACGTTATATTCGACTCAGTTTCGTACAATTCACATTTCAGTCTCAACGTTTGCTCCATTTTCTTGCGTTCCACGTTGATAGTCTCTAATTCTTTGTTAGTTCTCAGTAACTTATCAAGATCGAGGTTCAACGTGACGTTTTCACGAACTGCACGATTCATAACTGCCGTTATTCGTAAAGTGACCGCTTTCAAAAGCCTCTCTGACAAAATTTGCAAATGTTCCTTCATTTCCTTCTGTAACCTACACATTCATGTGACAGTATACAGTTACTACAGCAATTAATTCGTAAATTTACTAATACCACCCTCTTTTGTTAGCGCCTATGTAATAGTTAATAATTAATTGTAGGTATTCTTTTCAGTCGTAAGAAAAGAACTAAAGAATAATATTTTCGTAAAAAAAATACATTAAGTATTCAACGATAATCACGTATTCAAATTAACTCATTGAAATACTTGATCGTATCACCATACACTTGTACACGTAGAATAATCAGAAGAATTGATTTATATGAAAAAAAATTATACAGCTTCATTAAAAAAAAAAGAATTAATTTTTTCCTCTTTAAGGACATTTCTTTCATTTCTAACAATTTTAAAGACATAGTTCTGTCCATTTGCACGAGACATCAAATACATTCACTATCGGCCAAAAGTTTGGAATCGCTACGAGTCTTAAAGAAAACAGTATATGTTAAAGAAAAGTTACAAATTTTTATAGAAATTGAGGGTATTTTATTTATCAAAACGTCTAGCAAATAACACTTTTTACATTTTTCTATGTTTTTTTTCATAAAGAAATAGATACTTTTCTTAAATAGTCTTTTCATCGAAAAAATCGCTTTTGCTTCCAATGACTGCCTGGCATATTCTAGGCATCATGGCAATGAATTTTTAATTAATTCTAATTTTATATTCTTCCACGCTACTGTAGTATTTGCTAAAGGAATTGCTTTGATGCTGGACAGTAAAATCAAATATTCCTATCGAGTTCTTTCTATAAAAGCTCAATTAGATTCAAATCTGGTGACAACAATGGCCATCTCATGTTGTTCAGAATCCCCTCTATTTCTTTTTGCAACAAGAACCCTTTACGAAATTTAGATGAGTGCTTAGAATCGTTATCCTGTTGTATAATAAAGTTTCTACCTATTAAATGGAAACCTGATGGTATGGTATGTTGCTCAAATATCTGTTTATAGTCTTTTTTCATTGTATTCTCCACCTTTCTGATTGAGAAACATCCCCACATCATAATTGAGCCTATACCATATTTAACAGTCGGTACAATATATTCTGTCAACATTTTTTGTCCTACAGATTGACGGACAAATGTTCTTCAGTGCGACCCGAATATTTCAAACTTAGATTCGTCAGTTCAGAGGATTCTGCTCCAGTTGTCAAATGTCCAGTTTTTATGACTTTTTGCTGAATCCAACTGCATTTTGCGACTTTTTAATGAAACGCAATGGTTTTCTGACAGCTATGCGGCCGTTTAAACCACCATCTCTTAGTCGTCTTTTCACTGTGATCAGAGATACTGGAGTCGATCTACTATGATTAAGGTCTGCAAGAATTTGTGGGGCCATTAGCTATCGGTTCCGTTTGCAAATAATTTGTATTCTAATATTTTCAGCCTTCGACGTTATCCTGGGTTATCCTAATCGGGTATAATAATTAAATTTATTTCTCTTGAGAAAATAGCAAATGTAATAAGTAACCAGAACTCTCGAAACACTTTACCGCACTTTGAATACCCTTATATGATATTTTCAATGTGCTGCAATATTCCTTAAAGGATAACCTTCTTTTCTAAGTGTCACAATAGCACTTCTAGTTTCAACACCAATCTATATCGTTTTTGTCGTTTTTAAATATTGAATTACAATTTTAAGTGCTGATCTCAGTTGAATGCCTTCGTGAATGAAAATGATGACAACGTATAGAAAATGTGGCTTTTATATTTGTCTTCAGTGTCACTGTCAACCAATCGGTGTCTAATATTGTAATATTAAATTTTCATTGGACAGACAAAAGAATCAGGTAGCCCTATACTATATAACGCGAAAACAGATTGTCATCTTACGTCGTAGGGAGGTTCACATTTAGCATTACTTTAAACTAGGATTATATAATCTATTATTAATCAATACATTTTTAATATAAGAAAATACTAAAACTTGAAATTTGTAGATTCTATGTACTAGTAGTGCATCAGTTCAGAATGTATAAGAATACCCGATTTTGATAGAAATCTGCAAGTGATTCAAAACTTTTGGCCTGTAGTATATCCACTGCGCAAAGGTGGAAGGATTGCATATGGAAGAATTAGGGATCTACATTCATCAGTGACGATAGACCCGCCTGACCTCACATGCATTTTCAGTCATAGCGTACTATTGGTTAGCAGATCACGAGAAGAGGAAAGTGAATCAGACGCATCGGGACAGAGAGATAATGCGATAAAACTGCTGAAGTGTGTATAGTCTTCCGCTCACTTGAAGTCCCGCGGGCCGGTACAGGGGCAAAGACGGATCGGGCCGCCCATCCCCACCTGAGCCGCACGTTCTGAACCTTAGCCACGCACTCTGCCATCGTACTAGTAATAGATTTCAATTGTGTCCCTATCTCAATATGTATATGAATATAAAACTTGAAGACTATAAACTACTGAGATTTATTTATGCTTATATCATAAGAGTTGTTTAATATAAAAAAGGATATTATGTAATATTGATTATTTTTCTATGGGTGGAGTAACAAAAATGATTTTGTAATATAATTAGTTTTGCTTAATGGAATCAAATGCTTTGTGTGACATAATCCGACTTAACTCTAGTCATTTTCGACGAAAAACTACTAAGCTATGTTTCCCAAGGAAACAATGTTCCAAGGGTATTCAAATTTGACATTGCCATTACCGCATATATTAATTCTACTGGTAATTATATAACCAATGCTTTCTTAACATATCGTAAAAAAACTAGCACAAATTGTTGTCCTGTATTAGATATAACTATTATATAATAGCAATATGTTACATCTACGCCAATAGGATTTTGCTTGCCGCTTATTTCTTATTATCTCTCTCTATCGCGCTGACTTCTTTGTCAGTCAGCTCACGTACGTTTGGAACTGCCCGTGTATCCCCTCCACTTTTCTCGCATTCCTGCCGCGGAATTTCAAGTGAGCGGAAGACAGTACTTGAATGTGGGACTATCGCGACGGAGAAAGGTAAGGTTGAGCGGAAGTAACGAGAGACACCTCTTGCCCCATTGACATCCCAGACGCAATCTTTCCAGCTTTGCACTATATTCATCTATGTTTTAAATATAGTTGAACTTTTTAATGAAACGTACATTGCTTTTCCGATTATTATTGATTTCTCCGCTTCATACAGCTGTTTCTTATGAAGCTTCTCCTGTTCAGCCATTTCTTGCTCCTGGGTTTCGAACTTCCTCAATAGATCTAACCTGGCTAATCGCCAATCTTCCAGTGCATTTAGTTTACCAGCTAATCAGCGATGAAAGTTTCGATAAATAATTAAATTTATTTCTCTTGTAAAAATAGCAAATATAAATTTTGATAAAATATGAAATTGCTAGTAAATATTCGAGGTTTTATATGTATGTGATTACATAAAATATGAATGTTAAAAAAGCAAAACGGCTTTGTAAGGATATAAAACAAGCAATTATCAAAAGCCGCATACCTGCTGTTAAAACAGTAAAAAACCAAAAAATAATCATACTAATGAAGTTCATTCTTGAGTAATTGGACACACTCGATCGCCCAGGCTTGGTTGGGATTTGTACGAAGTTGTCAACTAATTTAAACTTTGAAAAATTGTCCTTAAAAGGAGGAAAAAGAATCGTACGAATGCACTGCGTTTATCTAGTTTACCAGTAGCACAATCTTACATTGTAACAAACGTTCAACATTAATAATAAGAACTAAAAACTAGTACAGGGAAAACAAGTAGGTTCTTGAATACGTTACATGTTTCCAAATAACAATGGGATCGAATATACAGATAGTAGATTCAAATTTAAGTGGAAATTTCCGAATTTTGAAAATTTGTATTTTGAGAAATGTAAGTGACTGTAAATAAATAAAATAGCAGATACAAATATTCTATCCAAACGTTTCAGTGTACAATGTTTCGAAGTTCACGTATTACTTTTACAAGATTTGATTCTTTTTAATGTCAAAATATTTATAAATTACATATTTTTAAAGCTTTTTCGAATTCAGAACGAGTTTGTATAATCAAAATAAGGACTTTAAAGGTGAAAAAAATGAAACATCACCTTTTATAAGTAGTAGCCGATTTCCATGAAATGAAATTATTATTGGAATTAACTTGGATTCTTCAATGTGTACTTAGTCCTATCATTATTTTTGTACCGTTCAAAATGTATAGTTATTTGAAATGTCCCCATTAAAGATTTTGCGAACAAATTTTTCTTTTATATAGTCCACTGTTTACAAGCTATAATAGTTACTAACTATAAATTACATTAAATAATTCAAAAATTCAAAAGTTACAAAGGATAGAGAAGAAGGACGGTACAAAGATTACAAAAATAATTAACCATTAAATTTGCTGTTCAATTCGATACAGTAACTAATTAATTTCATGAGTCACTGTATAAGCTGTTTGCAAACTATACTTGAATACGATGCGAGCTATTCGTAATTATTTTCTGTACTTTTGCTGCCGTTTGCGGATAAATCATTACAAATTCACCTTTAAAACGGTAAGACAAAAAAAAGAATTATACAGAATTGTATAAACATGAAATGCCTGTTTCAGGGAAGTACTCACTAATTATCCAATACGTATAGTACATGCAACGATACGGTGAGGTAACTTATCAACTAACGAAGCAAACTAGTCTATTGGAAAAAATCTAATTTTGCCGTTCAAGTGAGTTTCAAATTTCTAAACAATAATTAGTATTTGCAGATTTCCATTTATGATTGAAATATGTACATGTTGTAAATTATAAGCCATCAATTTTTCATTACGCAGAACCTTAAAACGAAATATCATGGTCTCAAATCAATCGATGCCAAAGCTTAATAATTTAATTTAAGGCTTTGTTATCCATAAGTAATAATGCACATATTTTCCTGATTCTCCTTCGTGATCGTCTGATATTAATTTGGAATGCTGTTATAGTAAATAACTTTGAGAATGAAGCTAAAACATAATTGAAATTGATTTCGAATTGAAATCGCACAAATCTGAAGCAAGCTCGAATCTTGAGCGAAGCTTTTTTACTCCTTTTAGATGAGAAACTCTACATGGAAAGTATTAACTAACGAGAGAAGTTTGCGAACCCGGAAATTAAAAAAGTATGAAATTTGGTGTATAGGTAGAGTAAATCATTCATAACACATACCTATCTTTTGTTCGTACCGAATCTCACTTTCAAGGGATGATTTCACCCCTTAAAGAGAATGGAAAATTATCTTTCTTCTCGAATATCTCGAGAACGGTAAGAGATATTGGAGAAGAGTTTAAACAAAAGTTGATTGCTATTTTTATCTTTACAAGAATGTGTAAAACGATTTTCCAAAAAATCAATACTTTCTGATTTACCCCCTTCACCAGACCTTCAATTTCATTTTTTGATTTTTTAAATTTTAGGTTTAAGTGCTCTTCGAAAACCCCTATCCATACTTATATATTATAACCATTCTAATAATAAAAATGATACAGCAGATTGTGGGAACGTTATGGAAAATAAATTACTTTTGGGTGCTCCGTATAAAAATTACTTTATTTCGCTCGGACGCTTGAGCCAGGAATGTCCTGTCCAATTTCTGTTTTTTAGGCATGACGCCTCGTTGTACTCCAGGATTGGGGGAAATACGAGAGAGAGGAAAAGGTTCTTCCGAACTACATCGGGCCTCGAACTATATCCGATTCGTTTATTACCCCCAGGGCCCGAGCGCTCAGATACAGGTACCCTTTTTCCACCACTCCGTATTTCCTCTATGTGGTGTACGCCACAAGACTTTAAATTCGATAATAGACGCTGTATTTATTTATAAAAAAAAATAAATAAAAAAATCTATTTACAAGGATGGATAGGGGGTACCGAAGAGCACTCAAACCTAAAATTTAAAAAATCAAAAAATGAAATTTAAGGTCTGGTGGAGGGGGTAAATCAAAAAGTATTGATTTTTTGAAGAATCCTTTTACACATTCTTGTAAACATAAAAATAGCATTCAACTTTTGTTTAAACTCTTTTTCAATATCTCTCACCGTTCTCGAGATATTCAAAAAGAAAAATAATTTTCCATTCCGTTTAAGGGGTGAAATCACCCCTTGAAAGTGAGATTCGGCACGAACAAAAAATAGGTATGTGTTATGGATGATTTACTCTACCTGTACACCAAGTTTCATATTTTGTTGAATTTCCGGGTTCGCAAACTTCCCTTGTAAGTATTGTTTTAAATAATCAATGTATACTTCACCAGCTAATTTAACTTCTGCAGTTAAATTATTCTCCATCGTGCGATACTCAAGATTCATTGCATCTTCTTTCTTCTTATAAGCCGCCAATTCCTCTTTCTGCAATTCTTCCAAAGCAGCCAATCTCTGAGTAAGCTCCTTCGATTCTTCGCTTTTTTCCTCCACGCTTCTTTTCAAATGCGCAATTATATCCATACGATCCTCTTCCAGTTGTTGAAACTTCTTTTTCATATGCTCCGCTTCCTCTTCCAGCTCTTCATTTCGACTTCTCAACCTAATTTATTTTCGTTAATCCAAAAATTTTTTTCAGTTTATTCAATTAGTTATATTTTATTAATATGTAAAATACAATATGTATTTTTTAAATTCTCATTATTTTTAATTGTATAAAATAAATGTTAGGATCTTTTTAATACAATGCCGCATTATTGCGTGTTAACGCTTATTCCTGTTAGATGTACGTATTAAGGAGTGTAGACTTTAGGTTTCTAACTTTCCTTTCCAAACACAGTCGAAATCTTCCTTCGACAATAATCAATTACCTCGTCCCTTGCTCATTTCAACTTTCACCTCACTACCTCATCCTTTACTAATCCCTGAACTTAACCGTTTGAGTCCCAAGCAGCGCGATCGCGCTGTCGAGAAAACCCAGCACATTTCGAACGTTGTGGACAACTGACAGTGCGTTACCGATTGTCAAATCGCGCTCAGATTTATTGAAGCAAGTAGGGTAAGGTTGCTTAAGTCGTACCCCTTAAGGAAAAATCCGCATAAAACTTAGGATTTATCGAATAAATAGAAATTAAATGTGTTATTTAAAGCTTGTGTTAATATTGTTATCATTTATTGTAACGAAATTGTAAAATCTATATGTTTTCATTTTAAATAAGCTATATCTTTAAAAACCTACATTGGCACGCACAAGTAATCGGTTTCCTAAGTCGTACCACCCATTACCTAAGTCGTACCTAAGAATTCCATAAAGCAACAATAATGTTTAAAACGTACTTTTTATTTATCTGTTTGTATAACACATAAGTATTCAGTTAGTACGAACATTACACACAAATTTTTTAATTCTTTTGTCAACTCCAGCGCATAAATCGTGAACCCATGATTTGCATTTCAAGCATTTAATTGTTTTCCTCCCGATCTTCTCCGCAAATAAAACAAAACCAATCACTTTTCTTCTTTTTAATGTTTAATGCCAATTCTTTTTTATTCTTCCTTTTTATTCCTACATTTCTTTTATTTGCCACATTTTTTATGTTTTCTTTATTCTGCGTTGACGTTATTTCAACTGATGAGGTAGAGCATCCACGGAATACTTTGCTGTGATTTATTACAGGAATAGGAGCTAAGATATTTAATTGCTGTTTTATTTGGTTTGTAGGCGTGTCCGTTTCTTCCTCACGGATTGTTTTAGTTTCTTGTGCAACCATTGCAGAAAGCTCTTCTTGATTACTGATGTCCAACGGAGGAGTGCCTAAAGAATCTTTAATCACAAGTGTAGGAGCACAAAAATCATTATCAAATTCATGCCAAACTTCCTAATCCTCAAAAGTAGCATTACCGGCACGCTCGTGTCACAAATGCCGATGAAAAACTTCCCGCAGCTGACCGTAGGACGGAACAGTACCGGTACGATTTAGGAACCTCATACCGGTGCGACTTAAGACACGACACAAGTTACATTTAAAAGTAATGTAACTTAACATTGAATAAAATTAATACGATTTCGTTTCGACCAAACGATTATGTAAATTCTTCTGAATTTATATCTAAAAAGTAACACAAGTTTAACAATAATTAATGTGCATAATTAGCTTCAAACATAGGCAGAAAATTATATGAAAACTGAAATAAACTTATCTGATCAGATTGATTTATAACGAGGCAGATTTACGGCAGAAAATAAAATGTAAAACATTTGATTGACTCAAAATGTATATTTTATTGTGGTTGTATGCGCTGTTATCGCTATAGTTTATTCAAAATTCAAGTGGTACGACTTAAGCACTAGTACGATTTGAGCAACCTTATCCTACATCATGCAGCTCCCTTTAATGTAAATAGTACATTTTACAATAGGTAGAATAATGCTATAACAATATAATAATACATTACAAAATAAAAATTTTAATATAAGCGCTATAGCGCCGCTTGGTATTTCTCGACATAAAATAAAACAAGCGCTATCGCGCTGCTTGGGTCTTTTCGTACTCATTTAGAGAAAGCGCGGTTGCGCTGTCTGGGATTCTTTGACAGTGTCTTTCACTACCCCCTGGGACTCAAACGGTTAACGGACGTTACGACATCATTTTATAATTATTTAAAAAACACGAGCTTGTATAAGTCATAAGCGATACCCCATGTAATTTTCAGACAGTAGGAGCTTAGCGACGTGTTCGATAAATCGAGTACTTTGACAACATTAGTTCGAATAAGTGGAATCCTACCGTAGAATATATTTCTTAATGAATTAAAAAAGGAAAGCATAACCAAGCTTTACCCAGTTATCAAACTATTCGTACTTATTTAAAAATATTATTTACAGTAATATCTAATAAATTATTAATTTTTTCAAGATCTACTTTAATTACATTTTTTTTCAATTAATTATATAGGTCACACCAAAATTATTACTTCTATCTAGTTTCTTTCAGTTTGCAGATTTATATACATCAAATAAATTTTAAATCGCCTCTCATTCCCCCCTCTTAGGTTTTAGTCCTTAAAAATTTAAGAACCGTTGGTCGACCTTTTTTAAAAATATTTTCATTTTCAAGAACAAATGTTGCAATTAATGTACCTTCTTTATTTTGTTTGAAGATATCTTTTGTTATACATAGTTTTAATTCTAATTTTAATTTTAATTCTATTTCTATTCTCGTTTTAATATTCTCATTATTTTTGATAGGAAGGAATAATGTATATTACAGATAATAAAATATCTTAAATCTTAAAACAGTAGAATAAAATTAATAATGTACAATAAAATATAATTATACAACTAAAAATAACTTCATATTATTTATAATATCACAAGAACATGTATAACGTATATCTATAAGTTATAACAAATTTCGTCTGATTATTCTATATTTCTAACAATGTATCGAATACAAAAAAAGTGCTGAACCCTATTTTTTAATTTATCTTTTCTTTGAATTTACTTAAACCTTTTTACTAAACCGATTTGCTGAGTGTTTTATATGTATAAAAAATTGCAAATTGAAAATAAGGGTTAAATAAAAGAAAACTCTTGTTTATACATATACATACATACAATATACTTATGCACGATAAATAAGTGTGTATAAATATTTATCTACCGTGCCAACTGTCTGTTGTTATCCAAGATCTCTTGCTCGTATGTTAAGGTTTCCTTTTCATCCATGCACTTCTTTTTCACTCTTTTCTTTTTACCTTTTTCTTTCGTCTTTTTAGCCCGTCGCATTTTTATCATAATAACTACCACTTATAATTTTACAAATAATTTGTATTTTTTCACACCACACCGAGAAACAGTAAATAGAAGCATTTCTTGTTAAATCAATAATTCAATGGTTCCACGGTAACGAAAAGTACTTGATAATTTATTGTAGTGGAGAGACTTCCACGAATTTTGTGAAAAATTTAGTAATAATTTTTCAATTCAATTGTAAGGTTAATTAACTTCTCTGCGGAGATTACGAAATGCTAAATTTAGCTGCAGCAGAAATAATTAGGTATTATTATTTATTAATAATATTATCGTTATTGACACTATTACGTCCAATGGTTAATAATTATGCTTACATTTTTTATGGAGGAATAATTACAGTTTAAAATAATGCCCATTTTTTATTATAAAACATTCTGTTATTAAATTCAGATACAAATGTAAAGTATTATTTAGCAATCTTTTTCAATCTGTATTCTTATTCATATACATATTTTTTTAAATCATTTGTTATGATCACTTACTAATTAAATTAATATTTAAAAAATTTATTTCTACAATTATATTTTTCTTTTTTCTTTGTATGCTTTTCTTTACATTGACTGATTGTATTGCTTGTTGACTGCTCAAACAAGCAATTTAACAAACAATATTAAAACAATTTAATATTGATGTGCAATATCAGTAATTAAGAATTGTAATAAACTTTTATTAATATCTAGTAATAAATAATACATATTGTAACACTGATGTTTATACATTCATATATGAAACATGTATCTTTATACAAGTATTCATCATTTAGGTCAAAAAATGTTTTGAAACAGAAAATATTCGCAAAAATATATAAAGATATATTTTACAAATTACTTAAAATATAATACTCTATATAAAGTTATCTTATCAAACATAGATATCAAGAATTTATTTTTGATGTCATTAATTTTTTGAAATAAATATAATAAATTAACTTTAGTATTTTTATAATAATATTTTATACATTTCCTAAAAACTTACCTGTTATATCGAAATGTATGATATTATGAAAAATATTCATTAAATGTAGACGTTTTTCATCTTAAATAATATATTCCATTCATGAACATTTACACCTTTTTTTCATGATACTGTATTATTATTTCCTATATTTTTCCGAAATATACACACATGTACTTAAACATAAAAATTTATTCTAAATCAATATATAAATCTAAAAACTAAAACAATCTTTAGACTCACCAAATTTAGGAATTAAACAAATAATCAATGCCAAAAATATCAAAGATTTAATACCTTAAAGATATAAATGTTTTCAAATTTTTTCAAAATATAATTCCTTTTCATATACATAAAAAAGATAAAAGATTATTTCTGAAATTAAAAATTTACCAGTTCTAAAATACAGTTAATGATTATCAAATTTGACAACTTAAAAATTGAAAACAAAATAAATATAAATCAGTTATGCATAGATTTATACACACTTGCGCACAATGGAACCTCCTAAAATACAAAATGCTTACGGTTTTGCTATAATTTCAAATGATTTTGTGCAAATAAGGTGATTCAATGAAAACAACATATCGATATGCACGCACGTGCGTGTATTTATGAACCATCAGTAACAAACTTCACTTGATCTAAAAGAAAAAGAGAAACGACTCAAACAAAAATAGTATGGAATTAGTTAATCCTAGGTGGGGGTGGTGGTTGTGGCCTGCGAAAGTAAATAATTAAACTAAGCATGCCAGTGAGCACTCCGATAAGGTATAAATCCCAGTTTTGACCCAAGAGTTGGTCCCATTTGTTCAAATGATCAACGAGGCTAAACTCTTGCAAATAATCCAGTCCAAAAAGGAATGAAAGTTTAATGAGGGCCAATGCCACAGGAATTCTTGCATCCGGACTAGCTTCAGCTGCAAGATCGTAGCATCGTTTGGCTAAATGTCGATCCTTTATTAAACCCAAACCACGTTCGTGCATGTATCCCAGGTTAAACATTGCTTGCGCATTGTGTTGTTGCTCAGATGCTGATCGATAATGTCTAGCTGCAGCCTCGTAATCAACTTTTGTTCCTCGGCCATAGTAATGAGCGTCACCTAATTTCACCTGTTGCAATAATTTCATTATAAATAGCTGTATGTATAATTTTTAATAATAATACAGTAGTATGTACACAACTGATCATATTTTCCCTACTTAATTAATTAAGAATGAACCCAGTTCGTAATGATTTATTAGAAAACTATTGTAAGTATTAAGTATTATAATGTTTAGATCTTAAATAAATAATTTTCAATAGAGACTTAATTTAATACGTTGCAGGTGCAAATAAAAAACAATTTTGGTTAATAAAGTTTAATCCTCGTACACCGAATGTCTGGTCATTTTGACTCAGGCCGTAGACCACAGCCGGTCGCCACGGTTGGTTTTCTAAACATTGTTAAAAAAATAATAACAGCAACATTTATTGGAAAATCTTTCGAAATGTGCAAGTATGTTTAGGTTTTCACTAAGGATTAAAATACCCCGGGCATTCGGTGTCCACGTCGTTGCTCAAGCATCCGATGTCAAAATTATTAATCATTTTAATCATTATTAATAAGTATAAATTATTAAATTATTAGTCGTAGAACCTTATTAACCAAAAATCATAGTACTTCTTATTTCCACTTGCAACATATTAGATTATGTCTGTATCATAAATTGGTTACTTAAAATATAAACATTAGAATATTTAGTTCAAAATCAAAATATGGAGATATATTAATACGTATTTCGTTACACGTGTACCTGTGTATAGAGAAGTACTTACACACATAAATACATGGATATGTTAACTACACGTGTAATGGGAATCTCTACCTCATACCACTCAGGAATTTCATTCATTTTTATGTGATAAAGACAATTAACTTTCAATAAATGATTTTTTACTCTGCTTTTTACTTTTGCTCTTTTATTTGATCCCCCTTTTTGCTGCATCACTCATCTTACTACTCAACGCTTTATTGAAATTTGTACTCTCAAAATGAGACCAATTTTCAATAGCACTTTTAATTTGCATTTTCGTGACTTTTATTTTATGAATTTTTGATTCACGTATAAATATTTATGCAATTTTGGCATCAATTCAATAGTTAGAATTTAATAAGCTTCGTTAGAACCATCTACATAAATTTTAGGCTGCTGTTCACGCAAACACAGTCACTTTAACACTAGAACTACCAGAGCAGTTAAAATGTCCAATTGGTAATTATTCATAGCAACCTTATACGTTCAGCATGATAAAGCTTTCAAAGTTTAACATGATTTCTGTAGGAAGTATAAATAAAGATTTGTTTTCCATGTATTCGGTATTTTTTCATGAAATTTTCAATTTGATCTCTTCCATACAAATAAGTACACTTTAATTATCGGTAGTCCTAATGTTAAACACGATCCAGAAATGAAATCTACCATTTCCCATAGAAGCTTTTTCTTCCATTGAACTCTTATAAGAGGCAGTAATTTATAAATGTGTTATTTAGTATCAAATATTCAACCCTAAATTTAAGTTATGATTATTTAAATAAATTTAATAAATTTATATTATCAAATGCTCGCAACATTTTAATCAATTCCGAAGTGACGATGAAAGCTCGAGTATATCTTTCAATTTTGCTCCTGAGTGAGCTCACGAAACTCTTCAGTTCTGCGTTATATGATAGTCTCGTTACGTTATTATAAAATAATCCTTTGACGCGTACGTCGATAAGCCTATGGATAGACTGGAGAGCGGCCACATAACGTATGACAATACATGCACAGTACATATTCAATCATTGCAGGTACAAATGTATACCTTATATACTATATACATAATAATTATATATTTTTATATATCTACAAATATGATATAGAAGGTATTACTCACTATTATGAGTATAAAACCATATAATCAAACACGAATGTCTAATAAAAACTGTTTTATACTATTAAACAACGGTTATGCGTCAAAAAATTAATAAATACAAAAATGTTTTTAAATGATAGTAGCGATAAATGAAATACGATTAGATTTTCACATTAATTCTGGTGTAGCTATCGCAGAAACAAAATAAAACTAGCTTAAGTAACTTTAAATATGTTATAAGTGTATTAATCTTATAACTGAAGAATAAGAATAGTATTGTTTATTAATACTAAGAATAGAATAACCTTTTATGTTAAAAATATAACAGCAAAAATTTACATACTCATAGATGTCATTCATAATGATTAATAAACATACCTGAGCAGTAGAATATCCTTGAGCAGCAGCTCTAGCCCATAATGCAAGTGCCCTAACTAATTCTTCTTCTTCTGTTAATATCGTAGTTTCTCCTTTATCCAGTATAAATGCAGCATTACTCTGTGCAACTTCATAACCCATTTCTGCGAGAAGAACATAACTAACAAAAGCCTCATTTATTCTACCTTCTCTATAATCTGTATGGGCAACCATTAGTTGATCGCTCCATTTGCCTCTTTCAGCAACATTTTTTAGAAGTTCAACTGCAGTTGGACAGCTGCGCATCATGCCTGTACCAGTAGCATGCATTTTTGCTAAATTATAGAATGCCAAAACATGACCAGACTGGCTAGCCAAATTGAAATATTTATTGGCTAATTTATAATCACGTCTTACGCCTGTACCACCTGTTAGATAATTAAATTGTTAGTATCATTAAATCTTTAGTATCACTTTTTGCATATCAATACTCGTATAAACATCGATGAATTATTTTAGATCCAAATTTCGCTTTCCTTTTCTTTTTATATTTTTTTTTGACCCATCCGAAGTTTTGTAAAACACTATTTATAAGATATTTGTAACAAATTGCATTAATTTTCTACAAAATTATTAGTAAACTATTTTTATTTATCTCGCAGCTATTTTACAAGATATGTATACAAGATATTAATACAGTCATCTACATAAAAAAGTAAGTTAAAAATGCAGAGTAACACATTTTTCATATTCAATTTACTTTTAAATAAATCAACATTAAAAATATACATAAAATTACGCGTAAGTTACTAATAATACTTTTATTTCTTAAATATTACTGCAATGACAAAATTGTCATTCAAGTTTATTAAATTAGGTGATACTGAATGTATAATGATGTAAAAAACGTTTTCTGTTTAATAATGTTTTTCTAACTACCTGTTGATGCATTGACATATGCACATAACGCAAACATTATATATAGTTATGTACAAACTCTATATCATATAAAATAATAAACCAATGCATGGTAATGTTCATAAATGCAAATACAATAAAAACTAATTTATAGCATAATCAAATGCACGGATATTCAAAGAATTTTTAAAATTGATTTACTAAAAAAGGAAGCCTTCTATGAAAAAATGTTACTTTATATTTTTGACTTACTTTTTCATGCAGATTTACCTCCTTTCAGAATGTACTATCCTAAATAAAGTAAATATTTGACACATATATAATATGGATCTGAAAAGACTCAGTGATGGTCAATTGCATAATTTGTATACTGACAGCAGTACAAGTGATAATTATTGTATTAACAAATTTTGTAAGAGAACATATGAAATAAAACAAAATACAAATATAATCGTAATATAACAGTTTAGATTAATTTTTAAGAATCTTACTAAAGTACATGTTGCCAAGTTGAAGCTGCCCATCAACCCATCCTTGTTCGGCAGCTTGGCTGAAGTATTGAAGAGCTTTGGCAGTATCTCTCTCAACTCCCCTTCCATAAAGATACATAAGACCCAGACCACTCTGTCCAACAGGATTTCCGAGCTCTGCAGCTTTTTTGAAATATTTATATGCTGTTTCGTTATCTTGTTTCACTATGTCACTGCCTTCTAAATAAATCTATAATAGAAAGATATATTAAATATAATTAAAATAAATGATATTAACATTATGTAATTTACAAATAGCAAAAATTTGATTCTTTTAACATAGGAATGTAATTATAAATTGTCATTTAATTATTTAATTCCTGTTAAATATATATAATTTAAAAAAATGGTAATATTCTTTATATATTTCATTTGCAGTATTTTCAGCATGTAAAGTATTACTTTCCTAATCTGCAATATATTTTATACAAAAATTTAGTATTCATTACCTTCCCTAAGAAGGCCATAGCTAAGGGATTTCCAGCATCAGCAGCATGTTGAAAATATTGCAGTGCCCTTTCATGATCCAATGGTACACCTCTTCCGCCTTGGTAATGCAACTGTCCTAATCCTACTTGAGCTTGTATATCTCCTTTTTTTGCTAACAACTGATAATATTCTATTAAGTCTTGATCAAAGATTCCTGAACTATATGCTGGATTCTCCTGTTCATCTAGAAGTCTAACTCTTTGAATAACAGGTCCTCCACTGAGAGAAACTTCTTCTGCAACTTTGTTGGCTACCTTACGATAAAAATCTAAAGCTCTTTCACATGAAGCTGGTGTTGTAATCCCTGCCCAATGGCGATAACCTAAAGCCATTTGTGCACGAGTATCTCCACCAAGAGCTGCTACTGTATAATGAAGGAGTGCCTTTGCCTGTGAAGCGTTTACTCCACCTAAGCCTGTTGCATATAAAAAACCCATACCCTAAAAAGATTTACACATTATGTTTAATTACTTTACATTCATGTTTTACTTAAAATTAATTATACAGAATGACCCATGCAATTAGGAATAGTTATATCTTTAAAACTGTTAGAGAAAGAATAAAATGCCATAAGGAAAAATTAAATGATGTCAAATGATGTGCAACCTGATTGTAATTTCTTTACACAATGGTGCATCTAAAAAGTGAAACTACTCCTTTTTTTTAAATGGAACTCTATAATTTTTATTACATTATTCGATATAGTTTTTTAATCTCTACAAGTAAACTAAATATCTTTTGTAAAGATTAAAAAACTGTATTAAAAAGTGCAATAAAAATGATAGAATATCATTTAAAAAAATAATATAGTTTAGACATTTAATAAACAAAAAAGATAGATTTAGTCATTTTTCAGATGCACTAATATATAAAAATAACTGAAATTACAATCAAACTATGTACCATTGGATACTATTTAATTTTGCAGTATGAAATTTTTTTTTATGTCTAACAATTTTAAAGATGTAGCTTTCCCAGTTACATGGAACATTCTGTATATATTATTTGTCTGCATATAAGATGTCTCTCTGCAAGTTTCTTATGTGATTCTTTCAAACTATTAGTTATTCAACAAAATATGTTAAGCAAACCCTACTTTGTTTCAAGAGTTCCTACTCGATTAGAACGGTATCTTTCATCAATTAAGTTCAATTAGTATCTTCTAATACATGGAACTTCTAACATCATCTATAACTGTAAAAATCTACCAATGTACTTAAAATAATTCACTTCAGTGCATAGGTTAAAGAAAATCTTCTGAAAATGAATTTTTAACACTTATAAATGATCTTGAATGATCCATATACCATTGGTCAATAAACCTACCTTAAAATTGGCTATTTATCCAACTGAGAAGAACAATGTTCCATTTCAAAAAAATACCTTCAAACAGAGTAGGCTTTGGTTGACACTTTTTCAAGTAACTAAGAGGTTGAGATAATTGTATAAGAAGTTTACAATAAAACAACTTCTATACATTATGAGTCTCAAACGTATTTATACTTTTTAAACTATTGAATTCATATTACTAACTTTCTTTAACAATACACATTTTAAGCTCTTTATTAATACTAAAGTTTTTGGTTGATACATCATTTTTTGAAAAATAATAATTTGATATAATATAAATAGAATTTTATTACTTGTACTCTTATAATTTGTACCAAATATAATAAATATATTTACATCTTTTAATGCAACTGTTCATTGTAATTTCTTGAAGTTTATTGTAATTCTTTTTATTTGCAATTTTATAATTTTATAATGTTCTTTCCATTTCTGACAATAAATGTTCAATACAATTTAAGTCAAAATTTTATGGAAGTATTATTAAAAAATATACACTGTTGTACAATATTCAGCTTCACAATATAAGTGGAAAGGGATTACTATTGTTTTGAAAATAAAAATTTTCTTATTGCAATTTAGCAGCATTTAATATTGAATAATATTAAATGATTTCATTCATAAGCCCATCAATAAAAATTAAGCCTTCAACTACACTCATTAAAAATTACATCCATCATACTTCTATACTACTAATAAATTTTTCAAATCAAGCTCTGTATTTGATTTTTTCCATATGATAATACAGTTATCCAAATGAATCATAAATAATTACATTTATTTTCATCAATAGAAGTTAACATCCTTTTCAACATATTCTTAGTGCACTCTAAATGTCTGAAGCAATTTACTTTACTGATAGATAATTTTCTCCTAAATTTTTAGTCTCCCTGAAACTTCTTTGATATATTCCTCTCCACTAAATTTTCAGTTTCTATGTACATATTTCTTTTCTTATATTATTTAAATATTAATTTTTCTTCTGTATTATAAATACCACTGCTGTTTTGACCTATTTTTTAACTTGCCAATCTAAAGCATGTAATAATATTAAGCATTTCAAATCAATTGAAGAAGAGATAAGAAATTTACAAATATTTTGATTCTATACATTCACATCTTTCAAATACAAATACTTTGTGATATTAAATTTCCATTTATATTATATTTAATTACCTTTCAATACACACATGCCAATTAAAAGCTTAATTGGTATACTATACATTCTTATTGATAAAGGTTTCAAAATTTATGTTGTTAAAGAGTATTAATAATTCAAATGCAATAATTCAAAGAGTATGAATACTTCTGTGACTTACTGTGTATTAAAATATTTTATATACCATATGAGCAGATGGTAGACCAGTATCAGCAAGTTTTTTAAATATTTCATAAGCTGCTGGAATGTCCTGACCAGAAGAAACTGAACCAAATTGAGTTCCTAATAACTTAGCCCATGCTAACATAGACCAAGCTTCACGATGCCCAAGAATAGCAGCGGATGCTAATAACTTATAAGCTTCTTCTTTATTTGATCGTGTGGCATTAAGGAGACTCTGTGCTTTTCTAAATATTTGCTCAGCTGTAAAATTAAAAAAAAATTATTTCAGTTAAATAATAAACTGAATTACTTTATTTAACATAAATTATAAAAATATGCATTATAAAAATTTTAATTAACATACCTTCTTGTTGCTCTGGAGTAAGTGGTTCCTGAACTTCTTCACTAAGGGGTTCAAGTTGTTCTTCTTCGTTCCATGCTTCAGTGTCTTCTTCCTCAATTTTTAAATTACTACTTGGTAAATCTCTATTTTTAGTTTGAGCTATCATTGCTTTCATCCAAACATTTCTCATTACAGGACTCTCCTCCTTCGGTTTTAATTCATTTTCTGCTTCTTTTCTTTTTGTAATTTTATCATTAAGATATGGTTCTGTAGCTGGTACTATCTTAAGAATGGTATCATGCAGAGCTTTCAACTCTTGTAAATGTTCAGAAGCATTCTCCTCTAAACTGACATCTTCTTCTGCTTCTTCATCAGAAGTATCTGACTGTTTTTTGGAAACTTCAGTCTCTGAAGCAGCAGACATGACCAGTAAGAGTAAAAGTAATTCTTTTTTTAGCTTCATTTTGTCACTTGTACTTTATCGTACTTCTGTTAATCAGCTGACCTTGATACAGATAAAAAAGCAATAAATATTTAATTTTTTTCATTTATTGACATTTAATTATTGCCAAGCAATGTTTTTTAAAGCAAGAAATTTCTTAAATGAAAACTGAATAATATAAAAACTAATTTATTATACATGTAGTATGTATATCTATTTTAGTATATACAATATAATTATATTCTGTTATAATCTTAATTTATAAGTACAGAACAAAATATTTTCAAATAAGATTAAAATGAAACCATGAACTTTACAGATCATTATCCTATTAATATATTACACATATAATAAAGAATCAAACTAGAGTATTTTTAAAAAGTTAACAGTTTATTAATTATATATATCGTCAATTTATATCTTTTCATAATTATCACATTAATATAATTAAATATAAAATGTAACAAAAGAAGATGATTGTTAAAATATTTTATTGCAATTTCTAACTACAAAAAATAAAAATCACTGAATATATGTAATAAAAAGCTTTTAATACTCATAACCACTTCATTTAAAAGTTTAATAAATAATAATATATTTAAAAAATAACAATAATGTTTTTTATAAGATACAAAAATATCTGGAATATGTAATATCTGTAACAAATGTTATAGATAAATGGTTATTATTTCTATCTATATTATATTTTTGTTTTTAATATTTTTAATTAACATAAAATGTGATAATTTTTCTTGCAATATATTTTACAAAATTGCTTACAATTATTTAATTTCAAATAATAATAAATTACTCTTAACTGTAGGATCCTACATAATAAAAGATTTATGTGAATAATTATACACAATGTACAATTGTGTCTAAACAATTTTTGGTATAAAGAATATCTTATTATACAAACAATACCTGTTACTTCATAAATCAACAGAAAAAATGTTAGATTTCAAAATATATTTGATATATCAACATTATTTATAAATAATAATTACAAAAAAATGTTATGTTGCTTTGTACTATAACCTAAACATTTGTAAATATTGCGTAAAAAACAAAACTTACATTGAAATAATTATATTTTGTTTCTTACTTTTAGTTGATGCAACTTGATAACATTGTTGAATTCATCTTAGAATACTTTTCAGAATTCGAGTTTTCGTGGCAGAAAGACAATGCTACGTCATTGGGACACGTCAACGTACATCAATTATCACGTAAATGATTTCTTGTGATCACTTTTAAAAATATTATTTTATCACACTAAACAAACAGTGTTTAAATAAACAATTTCTTTGTAATCATTAATCACCAAAATAGGTTCTGCACTTAACAATCGATGGATCAGCTGTTTCAAGATTGCCTTTAAAAGTTTTGCGTGTTACATTGCTTTGTGTGTCAAATAACTGAAGTTAGCTCAAAATTATACAAATAAGAATTGTATTCCTCCAAAAGTAAACAGATATATAAGCCCATATCTAGAAAAATTGCATTATTGATGATAATTTATAACAATTCACTTATAAACCTAATGAATTGCATGGTAACATAACCTATAAGCAAACAACAATTTATTTCAACATTAAATTTTTAATAATTAGAACAAATGTAAATTAATGAAGTATAAGAAAAAGAGTATGCAGTTAACTTAATTGAAATTTAAATAATAATCATTTATTAAATTACGAACATAATGTGTACTTTTCCTCCCTAGTTACATAGGTATATTTGCAATTATATGTAGTAAAAATCGTATACATAGTACACCACAAAAATTTTAGCCTCATTTAGTAAAAAATTAAAATTTAAACTAAAACTGCATTACCATTTCTTGCTTTAATGTATTTTCATAAGTCAAAATAAACATTGTTTTCTGTTATAAAAAGATAATTATAATTATAAAAAGATTATTCTTATACTTAAAATCAAATAGCAAGAAATTCCGGTAGTTATCTAAAAAGATTGCATTACTATCTATTGTTATTAATTTCTTCCTTCGATTTGTTGAATAACTATGTGTAACTTAAGGATGATTTCTAAAGATAATTTATATATGTAAGTATATAAATATGAAACAAACAACAAACAGTTATCCACGAACTGCAAAAAATTAAGTAAGTAATAGAAATACTTCTATAACTTAATATGTTACCGAACTTTATACAGCAAAAGTTATAAAAACAAGATAAAATTAATCGAAAAAGAATAACTGAAAATGCTGAGAAACGAATACGTAATTCAAGGCATAAAAAAAGCGTACAAAAAATGGCTTAGAAATTATAATTAATATTTTAAAATACATATTTATAGAAATTTGTAAGTATCGAAATTGCTAGAAGAGTGTTAAGAAAATTTACATACAGTGGGTATAAAAAATATTCATTAATCAAGAAGAACGTGTTATAGTATATAAAAATACAGTATATAGATAAAATTAAAAAGGACTACTTATTTTTCATAAACTGTTACTTAAAAATTAGCTTCATAATTGACTTCATAAATGTTACTTAAAAACAATGCCATGGAGCACCAAATTTCGTGCATAAAAAGTATTCATACACTTCATAAATGTTACTTATAAAACGAACATAATATTTTTTTATAAAAGTTAAGTACTTGGTTAGATGCTCCGTTTATTCAACAATACATTCTAAGCAATTTTGCATGTTTAAACTTATTTATTATTTGTAATTAGCGTCGTTGGAAATTGCCTAGATAGAGAATTTCAACATTTTTCTATAGTACTTACTTTATTTTTTATTGATTATACAGTCCATTTCATTGTACAAAAATGATCCCACTGTTCGTAAATGTTTGTCATTTTACTTTCGTGACTCAAAGTTATATGGCATCCTGAATTTTTAAATTATGAAAGTAAAATGACAATCATTTGCTAACAGTAGGATCATTCTCGTGTAATGAAATGGACTATAAAATTAATAAAAAATGAAGTAAATACTATAGAAAAATAATGAAATCCTTTATTTGAGCGATCTTCATCGACGTTAATTATTTATTTATTTAAACGAGAAAAAACAAACCCATTAATAAAAGAAAAATACAATTTTTATACAATGATGACAAATATAATCGGTAGACAAGAAGAGAAATTATTACAATTTTAATCGACGTATATACATATTTAGAAAACTTTATAGGTGGCTATTTTAAAAGAGTATAAAGAAGCATTAAAAAAATCTAATTTAAAACAGTACTCGTTTGCTAATTCGCATTTCTGGTTTATGAGGACCGAGGAAATAAATCTAGTTAAATACCTACGCGGTAGGAGTGTAAGAGATTTTATGAGCCAAGATGGAGCACGTAAAGTAATGAATGAGAAGAAAGCGGGTCAACATGTATGGCCAATTAAGATTTTATATAAAACAGTTGGTCATTTCTAATTCGACGATGTTTAAGTGACATAATATATAATCTGTACATGATAAGCCTGTAGTCATGAGTGGAGAAATGTCTTGTACTTTTACAGAATAGTGTCTCCGAGTTTAAACGACGCAAATCTTAAAAATTTGTGTTGAACTCTTTCCAATAATGGCTTATGTTTTTCTTGATTTGGCGACCATATCATCGACCAATATTTTAAACGTGGTCTGAATAAGGTGAAGTAAAGTAGAAGCATAAGAGATCTAATATTTCTAAAAGCAGTTACACTTCGCTTTAGGAAACCAGGAGTCCTTATAGATTCTTTCACAATATGTCGAATATGGGAATAGAAGTCAAGGGGCGAAGAGAAACGAATGTTCAGGTCACAAACTTCATAAATCACTGACAATGAAACGTCATTCAGTTTATAATCGAAAATAATAGGATCAACTATTCGACGGGATGATCTCTTAACTTTACATTTTGAGAAATTCAGGAACTATCTGTTAACGCGGCACCAGTGCTCAATATTCCAGAGATCAAGTTGAAGTTGGAAGTAATCCATTGTATTTGATACAATTTTGAAGATTTTAAGGTCATCTGCAAATAGTAGAGAAGAGCAAGATTTTAGCTGACATGGCAAATCATTTATAAATAAGATAAAGAGTAGCAGTTCAAGATGAGAGTCTTGAGGCACTCCAGAACTTACATCAATTTCAAATGAGTCACAATTTTCGATACGGACTACCTGGAAGGTAACTAGAAAGCCAAAATAAAATGGGCTCTCTTATTCCCATAGTAGATAATTTAGTTATTAAAATATCGTGCAGAACAAAATCAAAAGCTTTCTTAACCCTTTGCGGACGGAGTCGCTCAACGGGCGAGCGTCGTTGTGAAGAAAATATTTACGTCGCGCGTTTGCGTTATAAAAACTAAAGCTTTATTTAAATAAGTTTTTCATAAAATCTAACAAAATCATAAACAAACAAATTTATTCGTGTTTACATATGAGACATTTCATATTCTTGCTTTGTGTGGTATAGTTCAAAACAATCACCTATGTGCAAGGTCGGCTTAGCCGAACAAGTAGCACAATAGTACATCAACTCTCTCCTTCCATGTTTTACCTTCCGATTCGAGCATACGACACAATCTTTACTTCTTCTTGTCTCATTTCGCCGAATAATATGTAGAAGGCCGTTGAGCCTTTCTGCTGTTCCAGAAGTCGAAGGTGATTTGGGATCAGCATCTCGAAAATCTCCAATCAATTGATCTATCTAAATCAAAAGTCTCTAATTTCATTGAGAGACAACTTGACTTCTTAGGCTAGTATACCCATGCGTTTACGATGACAGACGTACGCCAGCCGCAGCGCGAGAGTTGGGCGAATATATCCGACACTCATCCGCAAAGGGTTAAGATCCATAAATGTCGTATCGATTTGTGCATTTCTAAGGTTAGTTGTGGTTGAAAGAGACGGGATGAAATCATGTTGCTTTGTAAAAATTAAATTAAAACCAGACAATTTTAAAGCATCAACAACTAGTCTCTCGAATAGTTTAGGAATGATGTCCAGTTTGCATATTGGTCGGTAATTTTTGACGTCAGATGGATCGCCGGATTTAAAAACTGGTGTCACTAAACTTGTTTTCCAAACTTTGGGGAACGAAAAGTATACAAAATGATCCACAATGGGCGAGATAATATGAAGCTATAAGATTTAAAAACCATGAGTGGAATGCCATCAGTTCAGGTACCTCCATGTCTGTTTTTTTTGAATAACTCTTTTCAAATATCACTAATACTAATACAGATATTTAACAATTGTATGGTCTGATCAAATTGAAAATCTGGCGATGCAGCAAACCCAGAGGAATATACTCGAAAATGCAACGCAATCAAATCAACAATATCTTTGGATGAAGTAGCTATGTCGTCACTTAAATATAGTTCATTTGGAAGGTTTCGAGTTTTGCGCAAGTTGTTCACAAGGCTTCAGGAAAGCTTTACAATTTGTCCGCAGGAAAGCAATAATTCAGTATAGTTTACGTAGTTTTTGTAACATTTATTAACTAATTTCTTACATTTGGAACGAAGCGAAGAAAAAAGGATATAGTCTGCAAGACTATTAGAATTCTTGTATTTTCTGTGAGACGGTTCCTTGACTTAATAAGTTTAATGAGTTGGAGTGAAAACTATTTTGGAAATTTGATACTCTTACATATAATTTTGGGAATGAAGTGGTGAATGGCAGTATATAGATAATAATATAACAGATTTATCGATTGATCTAAATTAACATTTTTAAGTAAATCGTCTCAGAAAATAGAATTAAAGTAATTGCATATACCAATGTAATTTGCCTTATTGAAATTATATTTACATAATATTGGTTTATTTGATGATAAACTATCAATTGAGAGTATTCTTATTGTTATATCGGGAGCTGAATGGTAATTGTCACAATTTACTAGTAGATTAGAGGAGGGCGTAATAGAAATATTTAAATCAGAAGAAAAGATTAAATCTAGAAGAGAACCACTAGAGTTTAGGATATGATTAATCTGGAAAAGACCGCAATAATTAAAGTTTTCATACATGCATTCAATGGATATGGCTTTATTTAATCCACATCCCGGAGTAGTTTGTGAGAAACGATCACTCTAAATAGCGTGAGGAAGATTAAAATCTCCGGTAACATAACACTGACTTTTAGGGAATATTTCTTGAGCTTCTACTATACAGTTTACAAAAGCAGAATAATATGAATACGGAAAATTTGGTGGAAGATAAATAGCCACGAAAATGGAAGGTGTAGGACCGAAATTAACTTTTATGAATAGGTATTCAAGATTAGTTAAGGATACATTTAATTTAGAATTTTTGTATTTTTGCTTAACTGCTATTAAGACTCCACAGCTCCTTTTTAGTTTACGTGTATCAACTGACCTATCACATCTGTGTTTACAGTGAGTGCATGAATGGATTATTTGTAAGTGCGAGTTTGTGCACTGGAGGAAACATTAATCTTCTCTGTTAGAAAATCTCACAGGGATTGCTTTGATATGTCCTTGTGGATTCTTGTCGAATAGGTTTAATGATGATTCTATGATTTCGCTTTAAAATTTGTCACGGGATCATATATGTATGAGTTTTTGATTCATGAACGTGCATTTCTGTAACTGTTCAGATGTAAGCCATATTCTGTACGTAGTTACGACTGAGCATCACCAGATAGTCATTCGAATGTTTACTCCTCCATACCTCAGGACGATATCCCGATTGGTTAGAGTCAAAAAATTAACACTTTGCCGGCCGCACATTTATCGAATCGCCATTACGCTGCCGTCGGCGAGATTCACGCAGGTTCTATTGTTCGCAAAATTTACGCAATCGTTCGTAACATAAATGGCTACAATCTGATAAATTGGGAGAAGAAAACAGTTGGAACCACTATTTCCTGTTCGTCAAATATTGGTCTGTAACAATATATCTACTTACACTAACATCGACTGAAGCATCACCGTTGACGAAAAAAAGTCACGGATACGTGACAGCGGCCGATAACAGTTGGCAAAGAGAAGTCACGCGTACATGTCAGCGGCCGGCAAACTGTTAACCCTAGAACTCCTAAGGGGGGGGGGGGGGGGGTTCCTCGAACCCACAAATTGGAAAACCTTAAATTAGAATCATTTTCCTTTCATAAAAAATTCTCTTAAAATTATTTATTGCTGTATACGCATTTAAGTTTAATATTAAGAGGTTCCCGTTGCTATGTGTAAAAAATTAGTAAGCACTGGAGGTTAAAAGCAGACGCATAAAATATAATAGTTTATTAAAATCAATACAAAGTTGTTACAAATGCAAAAACAATGTCTGCAGAAAACATTCACTTAATACTATACTCTGCCATTCATGTTTATCAGAAGAATCAAAAAAATCAAGTTCAAACTAGTTACACATCACTATACTATTTCATAATAGTATTTAATTTTATAAATATACATAAATCAATACAAATTGAATGCAAAAACATATGTTGTCTTGTTTACTGCATACCCTAATGTTGCAAAAAATTTTCCAAAAAACAACTTTTTCCAGAATAAATGTATAAAAAGAAGTGTGGGTTCGAGGAACCTCCCCCCCCCCCTTAGGAGTTCGCGTAACAAATCGAGGCTCAGGAGTTCTAGGGTTAAGACTCCAGTCAGCGTATGCCCTGAGTGCCATCAACCCCAGTTCTTGTGCCCTTAGTACGCATTTTAAACATGAGGATGGAATGAATCACTCGGAACGGGAAGATTTCCCGATTTCAGGCAACAAAGGGGAAATTTGTTTAGGTCCCGTGTATGTCTCGATGGCTGGGAATCGGGTCTTTCGGAAGTCCGTTATTTACGATACGTGCTTGGCTATTGAGAAAACACGGAAAACAGACAAAAATTAAAGCTATTGTTCCTCTACGGACGTTAAGATGATTAAAAATAGGTTAAAATTGCTTAATCCTCAAAAATAGCATTATTGGCACGCTCATGTCATAAGTATGCCAAGGAAAACCTCCCGCTTTTATTCCGTCGGATGGAATAACCTGCATATATTCAAAAATAAGAAAATCGGTAAAGTTACTGTTTAAAAACTTAGCCATAAATCAACGTATCTTTTCCTGGTTTTTTCAACAAACGTTATATTTTGATATAAGAAGAAAATGCAGACTAGAGGAGATTAAAAGATGCAATTTGTTAGTTTTTAACAGAAGACATAAAATTTAAAGGAACTGCAAATGCGTGGACCGATTTCGATGATTTTTCAATATGTTATAAAAGATCAGATTTAGAATTTTTTTCTTGACATATAGCTGCTGTTTTAGCTTAGTCTTTTTATGTAATATTTGTTCAAAATTCATTCAAATGAATTAAATTTAATCAATTGTTTTGTTCACATGTACATTCTATAAACTAAATGCATATTGAATTTTGTAACAGAATGATTATGGTACCTGATAGTAAATTGTTCAAATTTGAGTATAATATACTTAATATATCTGTAACAGTATTCAGATAACTAATACAAATTGATATTCATTATTAATTATTAGTTTGTATTAATTTTTTGTGTATGCAAAAATATTCATTTTTTTGGGTGTTCAAATTCTTCTTTTACTCAAAATGGTAGACTTATATGGAAAAGATAAAGGAAATATTTCATTACCGCCAAAATTACAGTCATATGAGGATGGGGATCATAAAAATAAACCAACCATTATTAGTATGCAAAGAGCTTCTTACAATATCAAAATTGCAGATATTGAAAATAGGTTAAACAGGTATAAAATGAAGTTGAACTTAATAAACAACATTGCTAATAAACAAATTGTTTATTTCGTCATATACTTTTATTGTTTAGTAATAACATAATGAGAGAAATAGAAATCAATAATTTTTTGAAAGTATGAAAGATAGGTATCGAAGGAAATATTTAGGTTAGAAGAAAGAAATGATGAATTGATAGAAGAAATTGCAATTACAAATGAACAATCAGTTATAAAAGATTCTGAAACAGCTGAAGAAATTGCAAATTTAAACAGACAAGTCGCAGCTCAAAATAATTCAATAGAAAATTTAAAAGATAAAATCAATACTGTGGAAAATAATCGAATAGAGGATAAACGATCTCACGAAGAAAAAATAGAGTTATTTAATCAAAAGTATAAAAATAAGAAAGTTGAATTAGTTTCTCAGATCAAAGTCTTAAGTAACTTAAAAAATTTGCATTTCTTTCACTTAATTCATTTTATCGTTTTTCTACTTGCTTTTATCTTAAGAACTTCATTTTTTAATAGAATATTGTTTTAGATGCAAAAATTAATGTTTTGGAAGACTTTAAAAAAGCGCAAAATGGTTTGGAAGGAAAACTTGAAGCAAATAAACAACAGATGATTGAAAACGAAAAGTATGTCGAAGAAACTATGGAGGTTATCAATCGGAAGATTGAATTCAATAAAGAAATGTATGGAATATTTATTATATGTTTGATTAAATAAGAATTATTTTATTTATTTTATTACTTTCATCAAAATGATATAGTTATACTATTACTGTAAAAAGAATTTATTTATTTATTTTTTTATTTAATAGAATTTTTTTCAATTTAGGCTGAAAACTGAAATGTATAATTGTCTCCTCGACTTAGCAGCGCAGTTTCAAGTAGAAATTAGTAAACGTATAAGTTTACCAAATCAAAGATTGATGCGAGAAAATGTTATGTTAAAAAACGAATTATTGCAAATTTCAGAAGAAATTTCATCAAAAATAGAAACTCGAGTCTCTCTTAAGTAATGTTTTACAAATTTTATCTTGTTTTACATCCAAATAATTAAAAATATTTTTCGACTTTTTTTGATGACGTTTACATACATATATTGAATACTTTTTTATTACATTTAAATTAAACTTTTATGCAAATGTATGTATTAAATTTTTTGTATAATTTACTTATAATCTTCTTTTAACTAAAAAATTCATAAAAATTACTTATTAATTTTGAATATTTGCTATTCTATATTACTGTTAAAGTTATTAATAACTATTAACTTGATTTTTTTTTGCATATTCTACAGAAGTGAGTCAATATTAAATAATTTAATGATTTCTTTATAATGGTAATAAGTTATATTAATTGTTTGTTATCACACAGAAATGCAGTTATTGAATATAACAAAAAAATCGATTTAAAATCTTCATTGGTGAAAGAAAATATAGTAGTAGAAAAGGTGCAAGATGCAGTGTTGAAACATTTAAGAAAGAAACTTGAAAAATTAAAAGAACGTTATAGGTCTATCAATATTTCTAATCCTGCGAAAGAAGAAAAATACTTCTTGTTGATAGAAAATACTCGTCGAGAACACAACAATGTCAATTTTCAGTTATCATCATTACGCACTTTACTTCATAAAGAAAGGACAAAAATAAATTTCGCACAATATGTATTGAAAAAATTAGATTGTAAAACAAGAGCAGTTATCGAGACAATATACGATCTGAAATATACTGTAACGTGTTTACTTAAGGTAGGTAATCTTTTTGTTTATATGAGCTTCAAACAGAAGAACAGTAGAACCTGGTTTATCCGTATCTTGTTTGGACGAACAAGTTAATGCTTACCTTTAGATTCATATGTACAATGGCTCCAAAAAGTATTCGTATACTGTATTATAAGGAAATTCATCTACTTCTGAAATTCTGATTTCAATGAAACTTTATGTGTGTACAGAGCATGGTGTATCCTGCATGCAGCAATTTTTTTGGCGGCAAAATATTTTGCAATAGGGCGGATAACGAATCTCAAAGTTTCAATGATTTTTCACGCTTTGAATATAAGTTTTTCTGTGTTCTCTTTTTATGACAGGACGATAGAGTATTAAAAATTAAAGATTTTCTATTTGAAAAGTTTTGCTTCATCAAGTACCATTACAAAGTTATGTTTAAAAAATGAGAGAAAACTCAAAAACTTCAACGCTGGTTTCATCCCTTTAAAATGGCATTCAGATGAGAAGAAGAGATTAATTCATACGTATAATATTATGATCTACATACCCACAAAGTTTTATTAAACACTTCTATCAGACTTAGAATTGCAAGATTAAACGAATTTATTTGTGATATAGTGTACGAATACTTTTTAGAGCCACTGCATGTATGTATAAGAACTCATAGGTAAGCCGCTATTATCCAAACTGAAAGGTTGAGGATAACCTCCATTATATGGATGCATACATATTGTTACGTAAGTACATGTGTAGGCGTTTCTACATCACGTTCAACTGTTTCATCCTTTACATATGCAATTTACGCCGAATATGGAATACGTACTACATGCATAATAAAAAACGATTGAAGAGAAACAGTTAAAAAATCTCTATTATCAGAACTATTCATTCCATTAATCATTTGCTTCCAGTGTGTTACAAAAGCTTGGTATGCCAATCTACTATCAATTTGGTAATATGTTGGTGAAAAGGTTTGTAGCATACATTTCTGACATTGATAGATATGCCTAGGAGGACAGTTATCTAAAGTGCCTTGTCCCCTGATGTATCAGATAAACGCGGTTCTACTTGTACAATTATAATCATAATTACAAAATATATAAATACACAATAAATATAATTTCGATTTAAATTTATTGTATATGCATTTAAATATTTTAGTGTCCTTCTGGTCGTAAAGATTTAATGACATTTACTTGCATTGAATTATTTTTGTTCCTGAGAAATCTACTTATTAAAGGAAAATCGAAACTTGGAAGCAACATTGTTAAATCGTAAGTAGCAGTATAAATTGAAAAATGAGTGACTTATTATAATCTGTCTATATAATTAACTACTGGACTATTCGTTATTTGAAAAAATGTTACACAACCAGAGGAGATCAAGTTTTTCACCAAAAAAATTGTTTTTATCACATTATACTCTCTTCCAAGTGAACTCGTTGAAAGACGATAAATTACTACCTCACTGATTTAAAAAATTTTTGAAATTCGTAAGAAAAGTAATTTTTCGACAAGTTCACTCCTTTCCATACCAAATAACTTTTATTAAAATATCTTTTAATATCTTTCGTCATTTCTGCGATATTCTATAATTCCAAAATAAGAAGGGCACCCTTATTAAACAACATTAAACTCAGTGGACTATAGTCCTGACTATCTTTACCGTCAAAAATTCTCACGTTCTCCGTAATCCTACCTTTACTATAGGTATTTAAATTTCCTTGTATATCTTCATGATACGTTTCCTGACTTCTCTCTTGCTCAAAACAAGTATTTAATATATAAAATGCTTTAAATAAGAAACACTGATTTTTACATTTTATGCACTCTTGACTTTCTGAAAGTACATGACAGTTAGTATATGATTTTATTTTAATAAACTTTGATCTTCAATTTTAGTGTAAGTATAATTTAGTTATCACAGATTTATTTTTATAAATTTTTTACTAATAAAATTTATATTAATAATAGTGATATTTTAGTTATGATGTACTAAATTATTCCAAACATTTTATTTTAAGTTTTTATAACGCCAAAACTATTTTTAAATGCTGTGCTGTATTTACTTTATATAGCTTTCATAAGAAATTTATAGGAAGCTATGTTTATTTAATCGATTTACGTTTCCTAAAACGCAAATTTAATAAGATAAAATTTAATAATACATACATAAAAATATTTTTTAATTTTTCTTCTGAAATAAAATTACCCCTAATGCAGGATTAATCACACAACCTAATCATTTTGAATAAATTGTAAATTGTTTGTTATAGAAAAAAATGTTCGAAACAAAAGTTATACATGTATAGAACGAATGAGACATGTGATGTTTTAATATTTTGACATACTATGCAACTTTTATTTGAAATTTGTTTTTCTAAAACGAATAATTCACTAGTTATTTGAAGTGATCAAGTTGTGTGACTCATCCTGTATATTATCTAACATTCGCACTTAAAAAAATTATTGATTAAATATTTATAAATAAATTAAGGTCTGAATCTATACATGGAAAATTAAAATCTATATCAAGCATGGAAGATATTGATGAAAATATTGATTTTGAAATAACGATGGATTTCATATCTGAAAAGTCACATGAGGAAATCTTACATGAAGTAAATGAATGATTTTAGCAAATTATGTATAAGATATGGATACATATTAAATTTTAATTACTTAATTTCAATTACCTTATTAAGGGCATATCAAAGATCTCGATAGACAAACAAAAAAGTCTAGAAGAAGCGGAAGCTTTCAATATTTTAGAAGATATTACATCAATTGATTCAAATTTCCAAGAAAGCTTTAACTTATTAAAAGCCGACTACAACAACATTGAAGAATAAAATGTATTATTTAAAATTCCCCTTTATTATTAAATAATTTATACATTTTTGAATATTTGTGTTACTTTTTGATAATCTTGGTACTGTTATCGAAGACACTTCACGCCATATCGATCAATTTTGTCGTCGATGTTATGAATTTTTTTCAAATTGAAATATGTCATAATCTACGTAAAGTTATGGGGTTTAAGTCATCGGTTTTCTGTGTTCAAATTTCTTAAAAAAAAGAAGCTTTGAATTTTACAATTTTTGTCAATTTTTGAGAAACTAGGTGCACTTCAGAATTTGTATCCCAAAACTATTTGGCGGATTAATAAATAAAATAAATTGTATTTACACTGAAAAATTAATTTTATAATGTTAAAAATTATAAATACATTCTTATTTCGCGAAATTCAAATGAAGGTTAAAAATCTAAAAATTTTTAAAAGTTCCTTGAAGTTTCAATTACAAAATGAGTTCTTTCTGAAAACGCAATCTTGAAAATTAACATATCAATAAGAATTGAACTTAGATTTTAGGTAACTTCGCTACGTGCACAGTAGTATCATTTATACATACTGAAAAATTCAATTGACCACTCTTGGTTAATTACGCTTTTTTATAATAATTAAATTTATATATATATATAAACTCAATAGCTTGTTCATTATTCTCCCACGTAAAAGATATCATTGCTCAATAGAAATAGTAGTCATTTTCTACCAAAAAAAAAAGGAAGTTTGATCAGGTTAAGTACCATGAATACAGTAATGGTATTGGAAATTAAAGAATGAAATAAAACATAATACATATTTATAACTATTTCATTATGCTGTAGTAAAGCAAGCTTGTATGCTTACATTTTCGGAATGCTTATATTGAGTCACGTAAGCGAATGAAATGATTTTAAAATATGTTTCATTCAGTCAAATAAAAATGTAGGGGTATTTATCTTATTTGTATCAAAAATCTGTACGTGATGTGATCTAAAGGTAGAAGAAGAGAGATGACACAGTTCTCTAATAATAAAATAATAATATTTATTAACCCTTCCGCTGCCATGAGCAATTAAAATCGCTTACAATGAAACACTATTCACATACTAATAAGAGCGATTCAGCAGGAGCAGTCTAGCAGTCAAACGAGCGGTAGCAAAAGGGTTAAATAAAACTCCTTCAAACATAAATTGTCAATACTCTAAAGTATAGAGTCTAAACTCAACAATTTCTCAAGAACTCGCGGAAGACTGTTCCACGCGAACTTCTCTCACACCCTATATTTTTTCCCGCATTCATTCTCTTTTATTCTAATCTTCAACCTCTTTCGCTCAATACATTTAGTCACGTCCATCCAAGATTCCTCAAGCTAACAACACACGTTCTGATATCCGTTTAAGTGCTAAAGAATTTTCTAGTACATATGCTAAAAATGCGGGATAAAATACGTAGTTAAGTTTTTTTGAAAAGAATAAAAACGGCAATAATTAACCCTAATTATTATATAAAAAGCAATTTTCAATAAAAAGAATTTTTAGGTTTATCTTTTCGTATCATAGTCATTTTTAAATAAATTAGAATTTGATATAATACTTTTTATAATTATCGGTATAAAACTTATCTTAACACATTGCATGCGGGTATATTTCGCTGTGGACTTACGCGTGTAGCGGGCGTTTTTTTGTTAATTTCGCGGGAGTTTGGTCATTCGGTAAAATCGCAATAAATCGAAAACTACTTCGTTTTTCTCAACGAAGCATTCTTTATTTTACATTTAAATATGATTACTTAAAAAGAAAAACGACATTTTTTTGAATAGTATCTTTTTTATCGTACTTATACGATATCCGCTCTCCAGCACAAATCTACTAAATTACGTACTTTTACGTGACCTACGCTCCAGTGAAATACTGTAAAAAACGTAAAAGTACGTTTCCTGCATGCAATGTGTTAAAAAAATGAAAATAATTTTTAATTTTGATATTATCAAAAACCACATCACAATTGAATGATATTAATAAAAATGATATTAATAAAAATTTATATGTATACAACCGCTCCTAATTAACCTTTTAGACACGGCTGAATTGTGCGCGAGGCCTATTCCCTGGACGGCGGAGTTTGATGCGAATTACGCATAAGCGGTACAGCAGTGCAATATGTAACGGATAACGCCATTCTCTACGCGAGTACATTGGAATGAAATGTTTGTCGATTAAATTATAATTTTCTTCAAAATATATTACGTATACATCGACTTTTATAATTCACTATTTAATAATTAATAATACAATTGAGAATCATATATAAAGAGATGATATTCGCGAAAACCACTACAGTGGCGCGTCGTTCCTAAGAGGTTAATGCGAAAATCATAGCAACAAACAGCAGCGCGATCGCGCTTCTCCGCATTTTTTGCAAAACATAAGAAAAGCGCGACAACACTTAGTCGCACTCAAACGATTAATACTTTTAATACGACTACGTTTTTTGTTTCCATAAGATGATAATTCTACCCTGTAAGCTAAGAACACTCTATATCTGGTTCTGGAAATTGGCAGGAAATATAAACAAAAAGTTTATGTGATTGACGTTGCGACCGCAGATAAGCGGCTGCTGAACGTTGCTGCTCAGGGACGCTTTTTAAGGGGTAACACCACTGTAACGACCTACAATAAAGCGTTTCTTCGACAATTTTTTTGGGGCGGAAGAAAAGGTGACAGAGAAATAATACTTGGGATAACTGTTGAGCATATATTTGAGTATATTACAAAAAATTTTCATAGGAAAATATTACAAAATGGCGACACTGTAGCAATTCTCCCGAGGCACGTTGAAGCTGAGGAGCTCTGCGGCACGCAGCATAACTGGTGCCAATTCGAACTTGGAAAGAAGAAAAAAAATCCACTTAATCTACATCAGTGTAGCTAGTGAATCAGGTAGGGGATTTTAGAAATATTGATTTTTGTGTAATTGGCGAGCATTTTACTGAAATTGTTCAATTTTTACCCAAAAAAGGGACAGTTATTTGTTAATAACTATTGTTTAAATTAACTTATCAAAAATCCCCTACGTGATGCACTGCGAAATGTTATTTTAAAGTTGTGATTAAATTTTCAAATCGAAAGATTGAAAATTGTTTGAGTTCTGCTGCGTGCCGTTTTGAAGAATCATGTTTCGAGAAAAACGCGTTTAAAGTTTTGAAACAAGTTATAGACATGAACGAATGAAAAATTCTACTCTTAGAAAATTTTTACCATTAATCTACTATCCCAGGACCATAAAGTTGCCCTTTAAAGTTCAAATTCTCTTTCTCATTTTGTTTCCTGGCCAATTTTAAGTTGGAACGTGCCTCTTTTGTTGCATCTGATAGGGACTGCTCAGCGCGTTTTAGGCGGTTAGCATCGGATTCCATGCAAAAATTATATGATTAGTTACCAATATCTATCTCCAAAACACTCATAATCTGCAAGATATCGGTAAGACGATCATTGAAAACACACATAGCAATATCTATTGCTATATTCAGAACTGTTTTACCGCTGGAATGCGATTTCGGAGCCAAATTCCAAACTGTAGCACTGAAACTTTCGTTGCTATTTTGCATTTAACATCCTAAGCAACGGTTTAATAGTTCTTCGCGGCTCAGTTCCTCATAAATCGGTTTAATTGTTCCAAAAATTTGCTGAGGAAGTGGCGGTTTATAATGGAAGGTATCTAATGAATCCATCGCTTGCGCTTTTTTCCACTTGCACCAAGAATCTGAGCACTTCTCGTGCAGATGATTCTTATCGGTTGATAATTTATGAAATAAGGTCGCCCAGATTTCATTTTTCAATTTTTCGATATTATTCGGATTACAACGTATGGCTAAACCATAATAAATTGTCAACTGATCAATTAATTTGCCAGTTAATTTGCTTTTGCCACCGAGACTTTTTTTGTTTTGAAATGCTTCTAATTGCACTTAAACAATACACTATCGATATCTATGGAGATATTGAAGAGGTTACGAATTCGAAAAGTGGGGATTTCACAGCGGGCATCAAGTTGACGTAGGTAGGCCGTTGCGGATCATCCGAGACGCTAGAGGAGGAGCTCGGAATTCAAATACAAAAAATTTTTTTTTAGGGATTAGACTTTTTGCCTCATATTTTAGAAGGTTCAATGTATTTTTTAAGACAATAAAAAAAACTACAGTGGTGTTACCCCTTAATCTTTTAAGCATTTGAGTTCATACCTGGATCAACTCGGTCCCAAGCTTGGTTCAAGTACGTTGATAATCTTTGTTTAGAAAATTAACTTCTTTTTTACTATGTAGGAACCTGGACATTACGTTTTGGCCCTGGTCCGATCACGTGTCGCTCGCGTGCAGCTGTTTCTGTTTCCAGACAATTCTCGCTGAACCGGGTATAATCAGTATAATGTCCATAACCAGAGCAAGTCTTTTTAAGACAATCGGACAGTGAATACCAAGCGAGTTTTCCAATGTAAATTTAGCTATTTAATTTAACATTTTACTTTTATTCTGATATTAGTAATATTAGAGCATAACAGTAGTTTTGTGTAATAGTTTTTATAATTTTTTGTGTAGTTTTGTATATTCCTTATTTCTAGGTACAGTTTTGTATATAGCTTTCATAATTTTGATGCAATTTTTTTTCATAACTTTGTGTATAGTTTTAATAATTTTTATAGTTTTCTCATAGTTTTTCTTAGCTTTATATTGTACTTTATTATAGTTCTTTATTATATAATCTGATTAATATTATTTTATTGTTAAATTAAATAATTCAAAATCGTTATAGAAACACGTAAAAAGGGTTAAACAGTTCGTAGTGATGCTCGATATATGACTCGACATATTATTAATCCTAGAACTCCTGACTACTCCTGAGCCTCAATTTGTCACGCGAACTCCTAAGGGGGAAGCTCCTCGAACCCATACTTCTTTTTATTCATTTATCTCGGAAAAAATTATTTCTTTGAAAATTTTTTGCAATATTAGGGTATGCTATAGTTTGTAAACAAGACAATATATGTTTTTGCATTCAATTTGTATTGATTTATGTATATTTATAAAATTAAATATTATTATGAAATAGTATAGTGACGTGCAACTAGTTTGAACTTGATTTCTTTGATTCTTCTGATAAACATGAATGGCAGAGTATAGTATTAAATAAATGTTTTCTGCAAACATGGTTTTTGCATTTGTAACAACTTTGTATTGATTTTAATAAACTATTATATTTGATGCGTCTGCTTTTAACCTCCAGTATATACTGACATCTTCTCTTTTTTGCCGGTTTTGTATCTTGTGGTATTTTAGTTCGTAGTGTCTTTCCAATTAAAGTTTCCAATTAGTTAAATAGTTTCATTCTTCGTTCTCTAATTTTTATTCTTTGGAGAAAAGGAGAACGTGAGAGTCCACTTCGCGTGATCACCACCGCGCCGTAGCGTACCATCATCACGGCGCGTAGTTAGTTATATTTCTCTTATGCTTACTAATTTTTTACACATAGCAACGGGAACCTCTTAATATCAAACTTAAATGTGTATACAACAATAAATAATTTTAAGAGAATTTTTTGTGAAAGAGAAATGATTTTAATTTAAGGTTTTTCAATTTGTGACCCTCCTCCTTAGGAGTTCTAGGGTTAAGAAATTTGATGAAAAAGCATGTAAACGTAAACCACTTTATCCATTAACCCTTTGGCCTATAAACACGAGTCTGACTTGTGGTAAAGAATTTGTACCATAAGCGAAAACTACGAGTCTGACTCGTGGTAAAGAATTTGTACCATAAATAAAAATCACAAGTCAGACTCGTGGTATGGAATTTGTGCATAAGATGCCGCGTATTATTATTAGAACAAGCGATTGGAGTTATTCCACATCGAATATCATTCCTTTAATTATGATTACACCCTAGACGTCTTAAAATTACTATTTGTACCTAAACATTGTTTATTATTTCACAATTCTTTTCGTTGCACTGAAATATATGTCATGAAAAGTATACATTTTGCACCAGTTCGAGTACACGGCTGAACAGTTGAATGGCACAGCGCGCGACCGACTTTCTTGTTTACTATAGCTCACGCAATTGGCAGATATCGTGTAAGCCAAGGGGTTAAGGCAAGCGACTGCCCGTGCTTATCGATTAGAACAATTTTCTCTATTCGGAAAGAAGATTCCGTCTGATTCCAATCGCTGTCATCACCAGAGAAGAAACGCATAAGAAAGAACAAAAAAAGATTTCATAGTTCTGACAAGGATCACTTAATAATACAGAACATTATTTACGATTTTTATGTGGAGAAGAAAACTGTGCACAGTGTCCTATATTACTGTCAGCGATAAAAAAAAAGTAGTGTCCATGGAAATTGCATAGGCTCCATAGACTGTTTAGACGAATGGGGTTCAAATGAATAAAAAATGCTATATTAGAAAGGTTTTAGTCAAAAAACCAAGTATTGTTAGTTGGAGAACAAAATATTTAACAGCCTTAAGTTGTTATAAAAATTAAAACAGAAATATAATCTATCTCGATGAAACGTAGATTGCTAATACAATCTGATTATCATATACCCTGTATACATAGTACTGTAGAAAATATGTGGAGATATATTAATTATATGAATAGTAAACTAAGGAATGTTCAATATAATATAAATGTGAAAATTGTAATGGACAAATGCTCAAACACAATAAATAAATAATATTATTATTATTAGTTTTACATTTATATATGTGCAATAGTATATTTATCTTAAATAAAACCAATATGAAAATAAGAATTTCAAAACGCTTCTTTTACATGATAACTGTTTAAAAATATGTATATATGTGTTACGCACAACAGTAAACATTGTACATATATTCTCAATTAAATAATATTAAATTAAGAAAGGCAAGTTAAACCCCATCCATACTAATATTAATAAATTCTATCATTCAGCTGATTTCTTCTGTTCATTTACGATTTTTAGATGTTCTTAGTTAAAAATACTATCTAACCACACCCAATTATTATCTAAACCCAAGGGTATGAATACCCATTAATAAATGAACAAATGAATAAAAGGGAGACTATACTGTTGTGGCGAAACTCTGGTTGTATGATCCGTTTCGTTGACGTTACTGTTTCAGGTAATAGCAAAAATATGTGTGTTCTGTTTTTAAAATTGTGTTAGAACATTAGGCCTGTAGACACTATAATCAGTCAATCCGCATTTCTTTCGTAAGACTTTTTGAATAAATTAATATAACTTTCTCTATGACACATTTGACGTTTTTATGATGATTTGAAACATCATTATAATTTCTCTATAAATTTTAATTATATATTATTGATTAATACTCTCGTTTTGTGAACGATTTTTCAGAGCAAATTTAAATATTTACAATTTGATACCAGAATTATCAGATCTACTTTGAAGAAATTCAGGAAAGGTTAGTATCAATCGAATCGTAATATTATGATCACCACTTGATAAACAGAAACTACTCAATTATATCTATATATTTGAATTATTTTATTTCAGTTACATCAATTTTGTGATCTGGTTTTATAAAACGTTTCACTTTAGCTTTATCACGTTTCCTGTAATGATAAAAATACATTGTTAGTATGATTCATAATTCATTAAAAAAAAGGAATATAATAAAATATATAACATATGAAATACATGTTATTATGTATTAAGAAATCTAAAACTATTGAAATAAATAAATCTATCATTATTAAATATATAAAATATGTAACTTTATATTATTTTTTTAAATTCAGTATTAATCTTTCAATGATTATTGGATTTTATATTACATTATTTTATACTTACAATTTTATGTTAGATGGAGCAATAATGTTTCTCCGCTGAAGAGATTTGAATCTATCTTTTAATAGATTATTAACCGGCTCAGCATTTCGTAAGTTGCCAGTTAATTCCTTCGCTAATTTGAAATCAGATTCTAAAGGTTCAAACTTAACTTTACTAAGAGTTTTAGTACCTATTGTTTTTAATATTTTTTTCTTTAATCTCTTTTCCCTAAGTATTTTTTCTTTCTTTTCTTTAGCAATCATCTGCCTATTTAGTATTTTTAATCTATATATATCAGAAATCTTCTTTTTCTCTATCTTTTCCTGTTGCTTTTTATATTTCAAATCTTTTTGTTCTTTTTGCTTCCGTCTTTGTACATGTGTTTTCTTTAAATTTTTAACAGGTGCATTTACAGACTTTACATTTGGGTCATTATCATCATCATCATCATCTTTATTGGTATTTTGATTAATGTCCAGTTGCAAGTTATCTGACATTTCTTTTATGAAGTTCATTTCTTTTTCTTCTGGAGAAACCTAGTACGACGATAAGTTATTTTCAAACCATTGATTATATATAACTTTATAAATAAAATATTTACCTTTTTAAACATCTTTGTGGTGACTCTATCTAGATGCTTCTCATCTTTTATTAATTTTATTTCTTTTTGAGCTACTTCATGTAATAACTCCTGATGATCTTCAAATGAAGGATTATAAGAACTTCCTGGATGAGGTGCTTCAACTGCTGGTATAATTGAAGGTTTCTTACGTAAAGAAGTTGGTATTCTTTTTTTTTTGACCCCAAAATGCATCAATGTATGTCTGATAGTGTCTGAAGACAACCAATTAGTATCAACATCTTGCTCAACTTTCTCTTTCCAAACATTACTGTTGAAGTCATCTTTTTTTGGTTTATTTAATCTTTTCTTTGCTGCATCTGCTTGATTCTTCAAACGCAGCTTTTCTTTCAGTTTTAGAATACCTTTAGATTTTCTAATAGCTTCTTTTCTTAAAACAAGTGCATTTTTCCTTTCTTCCTTAGATTTTACGCGATTTCTTTTGGCTATTGGATCCGAAATAGCTGAATGAGGTTTTAAAATATTGAAACATTGGGGATTTTTGCTTTTCAATAATTCTCTACGTTTTTTCTTCGGGAGGATTTCAGGAGTTACAGAAACTTCAAATAATTCTGAATCTTTACGAGTAGCGAAAGAACCTAACCTCTCTTCCAATCGAGAATTCTCCAAAAATTTATCGACATCTTTTATATCTACATGTTTACGCCACGCTTTCTTTTTCTTTTTGGAAACTTTACGTTTCTTGGTTTTAATTGTAGTCATTTTATGGTAATTAATATAAAAGTAAACAACTTCAGGAGACCACACGTAAAATGAGGTAAAAAGATATCATGAGTAGTACCCGCATAAACTATGTGGTTACAATGTGACACAACTTTGACACCAAATCTTTTGAGAGCGTTTCGAGATTTAGTGTCACAATCATATATCCATCTGAAATATCATTTCGTGTCAATTTTGGTGTCAAGTGTTGTATCAAACTTCAATATAAATTGACACCAAAGACAAACCAACTCTTGTTGCTATTACCAAATTTTGTTACGGTTTTGTAACTACATTGGCGTTACTTATGCTACAAAACTTAATGTATTTTTTTTGCTTTAAACGTAGGTACAAGCATAGTATACTTAATATAGTTTGGTTGCCACTGTGGTAACAAAACTTAGCACACCAATCTGACATCATCTCTGTAAAATTTAATATAAAACTTGTACTATACGTTACGAAAATTTGACAATCACAGTGGCTAAATAATGGAGTAGTTATTAAGATACATTACGAAAATATATTTTGTTTTATTTAAAGTACTTACATTTGGAATTTTTTTTCATAGCATATTAAAACATTATTTCCAAGTTAAAGAAGCAAAATAAACATTTATATTGAACAGACACAAGATTAATATTGGCAGAATTTTTATTTACTTTAGGTTTAAAGCATTAAATAAGATATTATAAATTTTGAATAATATATTTTATTGATTATATATTATGTATAATTTATTGTTGAAATTTAATTTATTATTGTAAAATTATTGATCCTATATGAATATGCCATAATACATTTAGTCTCGTAAAGATTCAGCTTGTCTTGACACACGTGTTGTGTATGCGTATACACACGCGCGCATCACCTGTGATACGGTCAGAAGGCTGGCCACAACAGCAGAGAAAAAGTTATACTTACCGATGGCTGTCATTGCTTTTTCTGACAGATGTTTTTACGTGCCCTATCACGCGAGTTTAGCCTTATCCAAACAGATTTCAGCGATAATCTCACTTTTAGTTTTTCCATGAATCCGATATTATTGTGATAATTAAAAAGTATTAGATCAAGTGTGCTCATTTAAGTTTAAAGGGTGCGTCATCGGAATTCCAAGGATCACGATCATTTTGAAAAGATCGTGTACGGGGTCACAGAAATAAAGGGAAGAATAAAAGAACTGCGAACGGAATCACGTGAAATAGAGAAAGAGACTCAAAATAGAGGGTATGGCTAAAACGTATGATTATTTGTTCAAGTTGTTGTTGATTGGTGACTCAGGGGTCGGCAAGACGTGCGTCCTCTTCAGGTTTTCTGAGGATGCTTTCAACACGACCTTCATCTCGACCATTGGCAAGTACATCCTTTTTCTTCTCTTTTTACTGATTTGCTTTCCTTTCTGGCTTTCATTCACTTAATTTTGATTTGTAACTCTTAAATCAACACTTTCGAGTCCAATAGTAAATTTTTTTCATAAATATTATATGTACCTATTATTCACAAAATGTTTATATACAAGATTATTTGTCAAAGGAATAATTTTTTAATAAGATTTTTTTCTCTTAAAAATGTAAACATAGTTTCACTTAATGTTAAAAAATAACTTAAGTGCTTGATACTTATATAGTGGTTGTTTAAACAATTTTACATTTAATTTGTAAAAGGATTGAAGTAAGAAGATTAACTTCGTTAAATGTGATAGAAGCTTCGATAATAAAGTATGCAATTTATTTATTAAAATATATTTATAAGTGAATGTCTAGAGCTTTTAATGTTCTTAATTTCATTTATTTACTTGTTTGTGTGTTAGTTATATGTTACATACATTTATATTGCCTTTCAGAAATACATCTTATATAAACATGGTAAGCTGTGTAACAAATTAAAGTGTTATTTTTATATATTTTGTGTAAAAGAAATATTTTTTACTAATGAAAAATGATATATTTTTTCTTTGACCTTAATTAATTATATTTTTATCACAAATTCATAAATAAAAGTGATTTGCAGCATATCTCAAATTTAAAGATTAAAATATATTTTAGTTTTCACTGTTTTTTCAAAAATATAAATTACATTTTATTTTGTTTATCTATTATATTAGAAATAAAATGAACCTCACTTATTTTATATTTTACATACACATAAATGTAATTTTGAATAATATACTGGTTTTAATTGTAACTGTATTATTGGAAAGAGTTGAATTAATTATATTTCACTATTTGCATCAAATAATTATAATAGATGCTTCTTGTCAACTTAAATAAGATAACCTTGTGCAGTAATGCAAAGTGATATATTTATGTCGATCTAAATGCATATTTATGATTATTTAAATATTTATAGCGTACTAGATTCTTTTGTTTGTAAATATGGTTCATGTTGCTTTTAATCATTTTAGCTTTAATTTGAATAAAACTTCAATGAATGAAAGAAATGATAAAAATATCATTATACACAATATAAGAAATATACATAGTTACAATATATATTTTTGTGCTCAATTTGTAAATATATTAATAGAATATTCAATTAGAATAATTAATATGGAATATACAATCCATTTTTTCTGTATCTTATAAAATTTTGAATAATTATTTATCAAAAAGTTATCCATAAAACATAGTTTTCTGTTTAGTTACAAACATACAGTGACTCACAAAATTAATAGAATATTTTTTCTTTACTATATTTGTTCTTTAGTCGAGATATAGTTATTAGCTTTAACTTACTTACTACTAATTATGAAATTATTGGTATAAAAAATAATATTTGATATAGAATGTAGAACCAACCACTCGATTAATTTCATTAGGTATATTCTTATCATTTATTATGTACAACAATGTTAAATATATTTTTCAGTTATTCAGTTCTGTTACATATTGTTTTTATGCTTCCAGGAATTGATTTTAAAATAAGAACAATAGAATTAGATGGAAAGAAAATAAAACTACAAATATGGTAAGTACTATATAATTACATCATTGTCCCTAAGTTAGAAATGTTCATAAGTATTAGAATTTAGTAATGTCATGTTAAAATTTAGTGATTAAGTGTAGAAAAGTAAAAATTTAATTGTATCTAAGACATTTTCACCATGCAATTGTTATGTTTTAGGAAATTATTTAAAATAAATCATATATGGACAGTTATCTAAGACTAAAATTAAAAATATTTCCATTGTTTTTAATAATATGAATAAGAGTGTTAAGAAAAAGTATATTTGATAAAGTTATATTGGTTATAAGTTATATTTTCTCAAGGTTATATTTTCAAAACTTTTAAGCACATTGATATTTTTAAGAATATAATATATAATTTTAATAATACAATGTATTGATGATAAATTAAATGATGTGCGTATGTATATTTTAATCTTCAAGTAACTTTAAACAATAAAAGATATAAGGAAATTGAGATTATAAAATTGTAGCAACTGTATATAATTTTTCTTCTATAATAAAAAATAATGGAAATATTTTAAGCTTTACACTTACATGGCTTTCGTTACAAAATATCAATATTTTATTTTTAATTGTTAACTTATTTATTCAAATAAAATTGTTTTATGAATTTTAAAGGGATACTGCAGGCCAAGAAAGGTTTCGTACCATAACTACTGCATACTATCGCGGTGCAATGGGTATAATGTTAGTTTACGATGTGACTAATGAGAAGAGTTTTGAGAACATAAAGAACTGGATTAGAAACATTGAAGAAAATGCTTCAGCAGACGTTGAAAAAATGCTACTGGGTAATAAGTGTGAAGTTACAGAAAAACGGCAGGTCTCAAAAGAGCGAGGAGAACAACTTGCTGTTGAATATGGAATCAAATTTATGGAAACCTCTGCCAAGTCTAGCATTAATGTTGAAGAGGCATTTTACACCCTTGCACGTGACATTAAGGCTAAAATGGAGAAGAAACTGGTAAATATAATTTCTAATATGCATTGCTTTGTTTTCTATTTTTTCTCTTCTTTACTAGAACAATGAAATATGAAGATACATTGCTAAATAATTCTTTTGATATGAAAAAATTTTAGTTGGAAAAAGTAAAATATTAATGCAGTGCAGATTAAACAAACTTATTAAAAAATATACTTTACTAAATTTAATATAAAATAAACAATCTTTTGTTTGATACTTAAACAAATATGAATTACCTTTCAGTAATAGTAATTACATAATCATTGCATTTATTCAATTTAAGAACATTATCAATTCAGAAATACATATTCTTTTATTATTTTATGAATAACAATATTGCTGAAAAATGTTATAAGAAATTCAAATTTTATAAGACATTTCCTTCGTAATATTGTTTAATACACAGAGAAAACAAGATTGATCTTAGAAAAATACTAACTCTAATTCATATTAAATATCAGCCTATGAATTAGTTTCCTAAAAATTGTATAATATAGTATATTATACATTTGATGACTTTATTTTTTTAAAGAAAATGAAAGATATATTAGAAATTCCTGTGCAATAAAGGAAAATTAGTTAGATTAGGTGTATAAAACTGTATAATATTTTTTTAAAAATCTATATGGTATACAGAAGTTTGAATAATCATATTATTAATTTAACTTTTTTTTTTAATAATTCAGGTCTATATTTTAAAAATTCATAAAACTCTATATTTTATTTTAAAATTGCATTTGCTATAAACACAAACTTTTAACTTCCCAATTTTTAATTGAATTTTTTCATTGGTCCATTTGTTTTATTTTGTTCCGAACTAAGTATGAAAGAAATGACTAAATTACGTTTTAAATAAATAAATAAATTTAAAGGACAGCTATTTGAAAAAAGAATCATTCTCTGAAACACAGGATGGATGGTTATCATAATTATACAGAACAGAATAACAATTATTATTTTTAATATTTTCAAACCTATGGGAGCAAGACAAAAATCTATGTAATAAAAGCTAGATAATACAAAGATGGTCATTTTATAGCGATAAAAATATGTTGTATGATAGCTCTTAAAAAATTTAAATCACTTTTCTTTTTAATAGAATGATAGATATTTTTAGTTGTATCTTGGGAAACAAATACAATGATCTATGATGTACGACTGTTGAATGTAGTGTCTCAAAATGTTATAATCTTATTTACAGTAGTCATGGTTCTTATTGTTATAAGTATTATTATAAATGTTTTAAATATAACTGAATTTCAATAACTTTGAATATGGTCTTATATTACAGATTATTGTGTTTCTTTTAAAAATCATTATTAAGAAATAAAATAGCAATTTTTGTTTTGTTCTTAACAAATTACAAGATATTAAAACTTGTAATAGTTATTTTACCCTGTATACAAAATTATGTTTGTATTAATATATAGCAATGTGTACAAACATTACTGAAAGATAATAATTACAAATTTTTTTTGCTTAATATTTATGTGGTAAATTTTAATTAATAAAGGTAATTTGTATCTAATAAATTAAGTAATTTTAATATTAATTTGAGATATGTAGTATTTGCATAAAAATTCAATAAAAGGTTTAATCAATCATTAATATTTTGGCTTTATTGTTAATTAAATTCGAAATTTATATTAGTTTCAGGTATTAATTTAACTATTCAAAGAATTTTTAATTTTATATAGCCTTAATCTTCTTCAGTAGTAACTCTGGAATTGATTGTATAATTCCCAGAGATTAAAACTGATACCTATTTAGATGTAATCTAGTTGCTTTCACAGATTTGTTTTAGCAAATAGTCTTACATTGATTAACCACCATTTCTTTGTTTCCTGTGTCTGTTTCTCTGTGTTTGGTGCGGGTCTGTCTCGACAGAAGGTAACTCTATCTTTCTCTACATATTTTGTACTTTGCATGAACATCCCTTGTGATTTAGCTACATTTATTAATAATAAATAGTGTATTTCATTAAAACATGAAAAATTATTTATTGCTTAATTACTAATAATGTCTGATGCTTTTAGAAATTTTAAAGATATGTTCTATCTTTACCAAGAAAATAAATTTTGATTTAGTGAGACTAATATTGCTGCTAACCATCTTATTACTAACCATAACCATATATTAATATCAATTTCGATTCTCATTTTATTTTTTACTATATTGAAATGTATTCTTTCTATTACTTTTCTCCATCAAAATGATGCCAAATATGTACCATGTAATATTTTTTGTTTGCTTGATATTCTGCACTAACATGTACATTTGTTGCTTATACACTAACCCGATTGAACACTTCGTAGAGTTGATTATTTATTATTGATTTTAATGTAAAATGTTATTTATATGATAAAAGTATATTTGCTATCGATATTTTTAATCTTGTAAAGAATTATTTTGTTAAACATGTATGTCCCATAGAAAAAATTAATTCTGTTTTCTTTATACCATTATTATATCGTATATTATGTTCTTAATATATTACAATACTAAAATATTTTATAATGAAATCTTAACTGTCAGATAATGTATCTGAATATATTAAATTAAATATTGAACATAAATTTAACACAAAAGAAAGTTTGAAATATTTAGCATAAATATTTTGAAATAAATTTAAATTTAATAGTACCAATATTACTTTTTCTATAGATTTTAAAATCATGTATGATTTCATAAATAGGAGGGTTTATTTTAATTGTTATGGTATGACAATCGAGTTAAGACCAATTTATATCATGACTTTCATATGACTTTGAATATAAAACAGATTATATTATAAATAATTAAATTACTAGAATAGGGAGATTAGTGAAAAAAATTTAAATCAATAAACTAAAGATTATAATGCTTACAACATACTTAAATTTTGTTTTACATTGAGGCTACAAAGAGCATATCTGCTAATATTAGCCAAGAATTATGTAATCATACATGTCTAGACACATAAGGAGAATAAAAAACATTTATTTATTGTCAGCAAAATCATGTCAATTTATTTTTGAGCATTCGTTAAAGTAAGTTTTCTTCATTTAGTCTCTTTATTATAGTTATCTTATTATTTGTCAGTATTTCCATATAACTTTGAATTGTTTACCTTCAAGGTCATATGAAGATCATAATATTATAAGTGATTGAATTTGTCTTGAGCAAAGCTATTGAGTTATCATGATGATAAAAGTATGAATTCCCATTTAAGAAAATATTGATATTGTTGAATTTCAAAAAAAAGGCCTTGAAAGAATTTTTCTTATCATTTTGTTTGCCTCAACAAATAGTTTACTGTCCTCTTATAAGTTTTTATATATGTTCATAAACAGTAAAAATATTTAGATATATTAATTTATGACTTATTTCATCCTCCGTATCAATTTTTTAGTTAATTTGTTTGTTTAAAAAAAAAAGATTTTTTAAGTAATATACAGATTACTGTTCAAATTTTCTTTACAAATTTTTTCTGCTTAAAATCACAATAAAAAAATATATTTGTGTGAAATGTGTGATACATTCTTATTGTTTGTAAGATCCAAAATATTATTGATCAGTATTTCTAAACTGTTGGTGAACTAATTAAAATTTAAATAATAAAAATAAATATTATAATCAATAATCACATAAGTATTGAGTAGTATGAGTGTTATCGTTGATATCTTCCATATAACTTAGTACTTCAGACATCTTACAGTTATACATTTTCTATACAAAATTAATATTTAATAGTGGAATTATTTTGAAACAGGAGGCATCGAATCCACCAAAAGGAGGAGGACATCAACTAAAAGCATCCGAGCCACAGAGGAAGCCACCAAGTTGGCTTGCACGATGTTCTATACTCTGACCCCTCAGCCGGCATATCCTTGACCGTCACCCTCTACTCTTTATCTTCGGTCTCCTTCACTCGCTGCAAATTGCGAGTATTTCTGTGATTTTACTCCTTGACAGCCACCTTCGTTTTCCTTCGTCGCTGTCGGTCTCTCTTTTTTACTGATTACTCATAAGAGCTTTTTTATCCTGGAGGAGAAACTGTTTTTCCTCTCTCTATTTGCGAAAGAAATAAAGACATATTCAAGAGAATTTCTTGAAGAAAATGAGTCGCGAATTGTGATAGTTTTTGATAATTTTTTAACAACGCTCAAATACCATTATAAATCACACTGTTTTCACTTCTCATGTTACATAACGAAGTACCAGAAGTGCAATTGAGCGAACAGTTTTAGAACACTTACAAGAGTGTTGAGAGAGGTTATAATTTTAATTTTTAGACCGATTAATGAGCGATCAGGAGTATAAATCAACTTTAAGAATTGCGTTCTTTAATTAGTGCACAACTTTATTTATTGCGTGATTTATATACATAATGACGGCAAACTAGAAGTTAAACACTTGTAAAAGCAATAAGTCATTCAATTGTTTTTACACGTTATCCTATATATTTAAAAAATTTTCGTTCTTGTTTGCGCAATTATTTGACAAAATGTACTAATTCAGATTTTTGCTTATATTTTATACAAATTTGAATATTTTGAATTTATTATTAGAATATATAGAGATGGAAAACACGAAATGTGTTTGTATTTTGTGTTCGTATGTTATACATATGAAGTTTCTCCTCCATGTTTCAATTAATCAAGGGGTACACGATTTTTTAACTTATCGTTAAATAAAAAATCTCTTCTTTTTTAAGAACTACTTCGAAACTATTTGTTTATAAAACATTAAAAAAAGGAATAAAATAAAAAGAAGGGGGGTGCGGATAGGTAAACGATGGGCGATCATTTTTTATATATAAATATATATATATGGTACATATATTATATATATATATTTATCAAGTTAGCTTTTTCACCGGATCGAAGAGGAATTCTTCATTAATGAAATTTACCAGTTAATTAGTGCAAATTCAGGACTCAAAAAAGAGAAAGTTCTTTCGATGTTTCTGTTCAGTCTTTTTTATTTTGTTCTTCCTCTTTATTGTTGAAGTAATAAAAACGAAAATGAGAAAATTAATAAAAAACAACAAAAAGGATAGAACACAGACTTTGTCTTCGTTTAAAACGCTTGTTATAATAGTTCTTTTTCCAAAGAAACAGAGGATTCTCCTTTTTTTTTTAAACAAGGAAAAGGAATTCTGGTCTGTTTCCACTTATACTTAAAATATACGATTATAATACATTTTATATTAATCCTAACTGTCTATTTTTATTGTTAAAACCTGCCTTTCCTTTAATGTCCGTGTAATGTAAGACTACATCCAAGTTTTAATTATAATCTTTATTACTGTCATCAATATTATTGATGAGTTGCAAATACTGTGAAATAATACTATTTATATGTTATTAATATTATTTAATATTATAATAACTCAACGTCAACAATGATATTTTTATAACTTAATAAATAGACAAGGTGATATTTAAAAGAAAATTATAAGTCATCTTATATGGACAATTTTTTTTCACAAAAGTTGTTAATTTTAGTTCTAATAATGGGACAAATTGAAAATGACAACGAATTAACGGTTAATTTTACATTACACGCTCAATTGCTTCCAAAGCAAAAATGATACTGTATATACGAAATTATTAGTAATTTTTTAACATGTTTTATGATGATAAGTAATGTAATTTTATTTTGAAATATTTTTATGAATCGAAATGAGTTTATTACTTATCAACTGTATCAAAAAATTGAAATAAATGTTGGTAACCATCGTTTCGAATAAGTCCATTCAATATAATTATTTTCTTTGTCAATTAAGTCACGTGGAACATTACTGAGTTAAATTTGTAGATAATTCATTGAAGATTCTGTTCAACTTTTCTTCAAATAGCGAGGAATCTTGTATTTTTAATTTCAATTCCCTTAACATTTCTGTCAACTAAAAAATAAAATTTATGGATAGAAACACAAATAAAGAACATAAATATAAAATATCCTTATTGATACAATGTTAATGATTTACAAATATGATAAGAAAATATTGAATAATAATTTTTATGACAATACAGTCATAATTTTAGTATAATTTATATACCTTAAAGCATAAATTTTCTACTTCTGGGTGTAATTTGTTGGTGTCATTTGCATTGGCTAATTTGCTTGATTCGTTCACGGAAAAGGCAATTAGTTTATGCTGTAATGTTTTTATTTCTGCTTTGTTTCTTTCATTGATTGCATGGAAGCAAAGACCAAAAGTTTGTAGTCGTCTGTTCAATTGAATTATAGCTTTAGCGCTTTCCAATAAATATTTCTGTTCTTTCGAAATTTTAGCAATATTCCTAGTAAGAAAAAGAATAAAAGGATGATAAAAATATACGTGTACTTCTTATCATTTAATGCAAACAAAAAGATTTTGAACATTCTAAGACTGTTCTCGGATTATTATATATTTTTTTAAATAAAGTAATATATGAAACATAAGTTTTAGAAAGCTTCACAGAATGTTTAATTTACAGGCAGTACTTGATGAATGTCATATAAATTGATCATATAATTATTTCATAAATTTTCATAAATTATATCTGCTATAAAGCAGGAATATATAATACATCAATACATGCACATATATGATTAATATAAACAATTATTTAAAAATATTTATGAAAGCAATAGTGCAGTAGAATTTAAATTTTAATAGATATTTACGTTCTCTTACATGTTAATATTAATAATAATCTTCTCATTATCAGTTTTTGATTTTGTTAATGCTTCTTCTAATATTTTTCTTTTCTGAATCTCCCGTTTTAATGTGTTTTCTAAATTCTCAACTTTAAGTTTGAATTTTGCGGCTTCTGTTTGATATAACAGGGTTTCCTTTGCTAAAATATCGCGTTCATTAAGCAAACTTTCATAATACATTGACAAATTTGAGTAATCGATCTTATCGTGCATTTTTTCTTCTTCCAAACGGTTAATCGTTTCCAATGCTAGTTTTAAACGGATTCGTAATTCATTTGATATTTTCTGTTCATTTCGTAAAAGCGAAGTTTTTGTACAAAGTTCTTCACGTATTAAAAGACGTTCTTTTTCTAAATTATCTAAATCTTTCTACAAAGTATTAATAAACATTTAGTTATTTATTTGAAGTTGTATCCATTATTTTGATATAATTAAAACAGATTTTAAACAAATTTTATTAAACTAAAGTATTAATTTATTAATGTTATATTATATTATATACATGTTTTATATGTATTATAAAAATAGTACTTACTGTATTTTGTTGAAGTTCGTAAACCATTTCACGAAATTTTTTTTCAAAATGAAAAATATCTGGAATATTAGGTCTAATATTTTTCATCTTTGTATAGTTTAATTAATAACATCTAACAGTTACATTAGAATTTAATCATAGTCATCTTTTAGTTTGTTTCGTGAAACAATAAAATCCTTCTTATGAAAGGTGTTCGAAGTTTAAAACACTAGGAAGTTACTTTGATCCAATCGATCTATCGAATTTCATAGAAAGAGAAAATGCAATTATAGTCGGGCCGGTGAAAATAGTGGCATAGATTTACCCTCTCCACCAGCTCAACGCTCAAAAAATCTTCCACCACTTCTCTAAGAATCATATTCCTCTTCCGGCCTGATCGCTCTTTGGATTAACACTATTCCTACCATAACCGGTCAAATGACCGTTTTTAAAATTTCGATTAGAATTTCATACATACAATGTAATTGAATCGCCTTTAAACTTTAGACTTTTCCTTAGATATACATATATTACATTTTTCAATATTCACTTCTTTTTTCATTGCTTATTTTTTGAAAAAAATTTGTAGTCTGTCTTACGTGGGAATGTCGTGGTAGAAATAGGTATACGTGAAGTGTCGGTAGGAATAGTGTTAAACACTAAGCGCTATTTATCAGAAGTAAGGTTAAATTTATATGTTTGTGAATTCCGATGTTATTATTTTCATACAAATTATATGAATATAATTTAAATATTTGGCTCCACTTTAGTTATTGGGACAATGAAAAGGAGGGAGGAAGGGATTGATTTTAATCGAAAGCTTATGGCATGGGTGCTCGAATGCTATTATAAATTATAATGCCAGTCGAATGGGTTCGATATGCTTCAAGCTTCTAATTTTCGAGATATTAATAAAAATATATTAGCATTTATAAAAGAGTTGCTTGAATATTGTTTCTCACTTTGTTTAAATAATTGTATTTGTTAAAACAATACTATGTAAGTACATATATCTTATTTATATTTACATATAATTTTATTTGCGTTTTAATATTTTAATACATGCAGTAGTTTTAGAAAAGTAAATTTAATAACAATATTAATAAATATTTTTTAAAAATACAATCGAAATAGTGAGATTAAAGTTGAAGGATTATACATAGCGGAAGAAATACGATCTTCCAGGTCTATGTCACCGTGGATCATCGTGGTACTTCTTATCATAAACATTTTCGATAATACCACACTGTAAACGAATTTCAAATCTCTTATAAAATATTAATTTTTTCAATATCGTGTCTATATATTTTTAGATGCAAAATATTCCAGATTTGATCAACATGTTAAAAAATATACTACTCCGTTTAAATAAAATAAAGTCTTCTTAGAATTCAACCTTTAAAAATTTGTTGTATTCCAAATAGCTGTCTATGTTCCGTTTAATTTAAAGGTAAATATTTTTATTTTAATATTTGCTAGTGGTGAGTTTAACCGATGTCGGACTAGGTGACTGCCAGAAACCCCGAAGCTTCAAGGAACATCTCGGCCGAAAAAAAAGTTCTCGATTGGAACACTACAATTTTTTTCTTTACTTAAGGCAAAGGAATCACTCGAACCTTTTATTGAAACAATGTTACAAACTTTTAAGACCTAAAGCTCAAAGAGGCTCCCAAGCTCAAAATGGCCATTAATAAGTGAAATACTATAATTTTTCGGGACTGTAATCCTTTCTTTTTGAGAAAATAGAATTAATCGAATTCATTGTTAATGACATAGGACTCAAGTTCTGAAAATTTTTCTATTGGAGACCTCCAAATGTTTCTAAATTAGCTACTGATATTTCCAGTAGATTTCAGAGAAAATAGTTTGTCACATTTTAAGTACCTCACATTGTATATTGCAATTTTTGATGTATTTTAATGAAGCCCTAAAATTTATAACGCCTCGGGTCTCTTCAATGTTAAACTCGTCACTATAATTAATTGTTTCCTAGGTTTTTATTTTAAAATAGGGGTGGTGTATATATAATCTATTACAGAATTCATAATTCTTACTTATTACAATCAATGCTACAATCTACTTCCGTATTCTGTTAGTAATACTGTGAGCAATACTAAAATGGTAATGGAACTTTAAAGCCTTAAAAATTTGAGCAAAAATAAACTGCATGATTGTTCTGGTCTAATCATATTTCGTCTGTAATTATATATTAATAATAATAAATACTTTGATAAAATCAGTAAAGTAACATGAAATTACATATTGGGATATTTAGTGTGACAAAAGAAAGCACTGTCTTTTCGGTGAAATATGGTGCTAAACCTTTGTGCTTGGCTTTTGCACAGGAAGCAAAAGAAAAGAACTTTTTGGTGGGGGTTCCTTCACTGCCCATGCACCTTGTTTTATCGTTTCAATTATACATAAATAATTTTATAAAACTTATAAATAAGATAAATAAATATTTTTTTATATTACTTATTAAAATTTGTAAATATTATATTGAAAAAGATTACATAAATTTGTTTCAAACCTTTATGAATAAAGTTTTCTGTAATAATAATTTGAATAGCTTTTTATAAATAACCATATAAATATAAATATACAAATAGGGAAATGTTACAAATTTATCCACAATAAAATTTCATTTCGCAATTATATATATTGTAATTAATACTTGCTGTTTTAAGACAAGATATTAATGTATTCAAAACATTAATTAACACGAGTATATTAATAAAAACTTAGTTTAATAAGATTTTAAATAATTTGTATAAAAAAGTTAATGACTATCCATAAATTGAATATCTGAAAGTAATAAAACTGTATTTGGCAATGGTCTTGGCTGTGGACTCAGAACTGTGAATGTTTGTCTCTCAACATCAACATTAGTCCTGTAAATAAAAAATATTTTCTAATATTAATATTCTTAAAAATAATGTTAATTTTAATCTAAAATATTTCTTCTGCAATGATTTTTACACGCATACAAATCCAGCAACATTAGTTTGCACCACATCATCTTCTGGTGAATCAGCAAATGAAACTGATAATAAATGATGAAGAAGGTTTGGGCCAGGTGTGACAGCTACCAATTTTGTTAAATTATCCTCTGCCTTCATTCCAAGTGGCATACAAGAGGCAGGCAACACGGGAGCTCCAATTTTATATAATCTGGCTTCACTCCATTTTACTTCAAAACTGTGGGGATAAAGTGGTGTCCTAGATCCATAAAAATATTCTCTAACACCTTGATCTCTTGCTTCTGTTCTTTGTGTTTGACTTCTTTCTACAACTCCACCACTTTTTGGCAAAAATACCACTTTAACAAAGTCTGGCATATCTCTAACAAGTTCATTATAAAGTCTCTCTTGATCCAATACCAGAATGGCATCAACTTCAAAAGCTTGAGCAGCATGAGTTAATAGTTTATATCCATCTCCTTTTACCCAACCACAAGTGTTTATTACGATTCCTGAAACTCTAGCTTTTTTATTTGCTTGAAGTCGGTCGGAACAGACTTCTGCAAGACGCGTTACAAGAAGATTGTAAAGAGCAACATTAGCTTGTGGAGATTTATGTCCAAAATGAAAGACCAATGGTGCTTGCTGACTAAAACCATCAACTACATTAGATGGGCGTTCAACTAATAATGCTCCAACAGTACCCGGTATTGCTATGTGGCCTTGGCCAACATCTAAATCTACAAAAATTGGTCTACGACCCATTCTAACTGCATAATTCAATAAAAGTCTACAAAGGGTTGATTTTCCTACATCACAAGGGCCAACAACCATTGTTATTGGTCCTCTGGTATCATCTTTTTCTGCAGCTTCCCTAAGCCTTTCCATTGCAGCATGACAATTTAAATAAAGACCCATTGGTGTCTCTTTAGCAACATAACTGACATCAGTTTTTCCAACCAATTCAACTACACAACCTTGCCAGGTAAATACAGCAACCTTAGCACCAGCAGTAAATTCATATTTTTTTCCTTTTACCAATTCTGTACCAAAAACTTCTGCCAATCCACTTTTCAACTGTAAAAGGATTAATATAAATATTATAATGAATTTTTAAAGATAGCTTTATAAAATAAACATTTTAAATAACATAGTACTTGAATCATATAAAGATAACTTTTCAGTAACATTAGTTATATCCAGTGAAAAATCAAATATTACAGTGAAAAATTATATTAATCTTCAAACAATATTATATTTTCATTAGTAACAAAATATAATCTCTAAGTTTATATGAAACCTAAGTTATAAATAATATGAAATGAATTAACTATATTAGTTAGGGAAAAACAGTACATGTGACCAAAACTATAATTATAATTAAGCTGCTCATTTGCCAAACGATTAAACCCACAAAATAAAAAGTAGAGAAAACTGATAAATATAAAAGAGAATTAATCATTTTTGTCCATAAATAGTTCAATTGTAGTAGATATTGGGAGGTAAGTATTTACAACAGACACTGCTTTTGATTGTTTATTGTTTTAATAATATGAATACTACAAGATAACAAAATATTAATAATGAATTAATACATATTCGTATATTTATCTTGAGATCTAAAAATATAACAGATTATAATTAAAACAAGATTCTAGTTTCCTGAGTGCTTAATAAAATTTGTGTAGCTAACTAGAATTGCTTGATCATTTAATTAAGTTTCATCATAATTTTTACATATATAGCATTTCTGTTTCTTAGAAATGAGTATACTATCCATTTCTAAATTTCTTTTGTTAGGCATCATAGTAAACTGCAAAAGATTAATTAACCAAAACTAACTAATAAAACTGTGTAATTTAAGATTTATCATATTTTTCTAACTTTTTGAAAACTATAGTTAAATAAATATTACTAAAAATTTAATTAATTTATTGCATTATATTAAAAACTTCAATTACTACACTGTTTTGTATCTATGCAAACAACTAAAATTATACAAGCTTTGAAACATAAAAGTTATCTATTGCAGTTCCTAAATTAAAGTACTATCAATTTATTATCTACTGAAGAATAATTAGTAGAGATACTAATTTATAAAATGTCAAAAAAATTTTAATACCTCAAGTGTAACCTTTTCACTTTTTGCTTCAACTTCGAATCGTAATTCACAGTCTGGATCCAGTTTAAATTCTTGTGTTTGAGCTTTCTCATCTGTCATTTTGTTAGAATAAATTAATATTTATCACATGCCTTGTAACAATATTTATATCTTCTATGTTTCAGTATATTTTGTTTTGTTTATGTTTTACTCTAATATGTAACACTATCGATATACATTAAAATTACAAATACTATCGATAATTGAGTATAACTATATCGATATGTGTCGATTTCTATCGATAGATTCTGATAGGACGATAGCACCGGTGCCACGCGTACTAACGGCGAAGTTTAGGTCGGTCTTGTACAAAATATCAGAATACATATTTGTAAAAAAAATGACCGCATTGGCAGTTATTGCAAAATTTTGGCAAGAGTATACAAAGAGTACACCGAAAAAGCTTAAAATAATAGATGTTTATCTACTCTATGTGTTTCTAACGGGTGTTATACAATTTATTTATTGTTGTCTCGTCGGTACATTTCCTTTCAACAGTTTTCTCAGTGGATTTATTTCTTGTGTATCGTGCTTTGTTCTTGGAGGTATTGTTAGCAATTTTTTGTTATATATACATTAATCCTTGTTAAAAATTTTAATTACTAAAGCTTTAATATCAAACAATTTTTTGTTCTGTATTTTTTAATACCTTTGCCATTATCGTCCTTTTTCTTTTTTAAGTATAATACTTTTTAAAGGTTGCACTTAATTAAATTCTTTAAAGGTTCTGTTTTATGATTATGAATATTTTATCAATTATTGTGTTCACAACTTTGTAAATTTAATATATAATTTGTTTGATCATACTTTTTTGTTAAATTTGAATGTTGATACTTTTCTTATCGTATAATTTATTTTGTCAGAGTATTTTTTAAATTATTTGTTAGTTATTTTTTATTCAGTCAAGAATTAAAATTTTATATGAAAAATACTTTCGTGACTGTTATAGGTTACTTTTAGTATTTAGAGTAACCTCTTACATATTTTTCACATCAGTGTTCTAAAAAAGTCGATTTAATGTATTTTGATAAAATTATGTTCTAAAATACAGATTTTATAATACATTTTGTTTATAATTATTTATATTATAGAAGATATTATTACTGACATAAATTATTATTAAAATGTTCATTTTTATTTTATACAGAAATTTCCTAGTTTTGAATTAAAACTTTGAAAATGTTATTGGTATTAGCATTTGATTAAACAAAATATAAGTAAAGTATAAATAAAAATTTAATTTAATTTAAAAGATTTAAATTGTATAAGTATTTATATATTAACATTTAGCAGCAGATATTTTTTAATTATTCTTATTTATGCGTGTTTCAGTTTGTTTACGTCTACAAGTGAATCCTCAGAATAAAAGTCAATTCCATGGGATAAGTCCTGAGAGAGGATTTGCAGATTTTATTTTTGCACACATAATTCTTCATATTGTTGTAATGAATTTTATTGGTTAAAATTATAAAATAATATCTTAATTATAAAAAATTTTGTAATAAAATGCTAAAAATGTAGTATTATTATACTCAAACCTATTATTATCAAGATTATAATATATGATAACTAAGATATTATGTCATGATTTAAGAATAATTAAGGGTAATGAAATTGACACCTATACTCATTTATAAAAAAAAGTAATGTCCTTCAGGTGTTTTTCTGAGTAATATTTCTGATAATTTAATCCAGTTTAATTTAGTACAATTGAACTAGCCTTATTTCAATAATTTTGTTTTGTGTTTGGACCAAAAAGGTATATGTATTTATATAAATTATACTTCTTTTTTATTTTATATAATATAATTCTTGCTTTTTTAATAAGAATATTTGTAAATTATAAATGTAAACAAAATAGGATATTTATCAAATTTTTAGCATTTAAGAAGGTGGAATGATATTGTCAGTGCAGTGGATTTATAATATAGATGCTTGACAAAGGACACTATTCTTAAGGACAGGATTATTAAAGTCTTTATGTTACAGTTGATCATTAGGATCAAAAGCTGTATCTAGAAATTGCTCTATGAAGGATGAAACTCATTATCTTTGTGATTCATATACATTCCTATATATACTAAAGGCCAATTGAATAGTCTAATGCAAATTAATTATTTGACAATCCTTTTTGGTTTATATGTACTCTATCTAGTAAAACTCCTAAATGTTGTTTAGTAATGCAATTTTTGTCCATCCTCCATTGATTCTTGTTTGCATCTTCTGTATTTAACGCTTTTGTGAACCTGTTTTTATCATTAATAGTACTATAATATTTGAGATAATGTAGAAAGCAACAGTTTTTGTACGTTATTACAGTGTTACTGTATTAGTATGTATATATCTTAGATGAAACGAAGATTCTAATTGTTGAGTATTGTCCCCAGTGACTTTGATTGAACTATTGAAGTTCTTATCACTCTTATCAGTAGTGATAAATATGTTAAATTCATTAATATGTTCTGTAAAATTCATTAATGTACTTAAGATGGTGTGAACTAGTGTTAATCCACTAGTTATGTGTGAAGAGAGAGGGGCACAGTTTACACCTTTAAATTTTAAACATACAACATGTAATATAGAAAACGTTATGTTGAATTTGTTGATATACCCCTCCCCTAGTGCTGGATTACCCAATAAATAAAATAAGCACGTGTTTAAGGCATCAGGGAATGGAGGTTCTTTGATTTTTTAAAGCTTTTATGTACATACATTAGAAACATTGTTAAATGTTTGTATACATCCATGTGCGAAAGAAAAGAAAGCGGAAGCATGCAAAAATAAATATTTTTTATTTTGCTATAAATTTTGTTTCATTGTAGCAAATAAAATTTTATTTTATGAATCTGTTTGAGAAATTATGTGTTGCATTGGAGTAAACCTTGTATAAGGGGACCTCAAAATCTTTTAAATGCTTAAGACTTCTAAAAGTCTTAGTCTGGTATTATCCTTTTCTAATAATAAACAATCGGCTTTGACTTCCGTTTCTAGAATTTTTGTAAAAAACTTTTGATGTTATAGGTGCATTCGTCTGGTACTTATATACCAGACAGTACAGTGTGTGCGTTAGCATGTGGTCGCCGTTTATCTTACTGTTTCCATAAACATTTCATTGATATAAGTATTTTGAAAATCAGATTTTACTGTTCAATTTAGAATAAAATGTTAGGAAAATGGTAGAATTTGCAATAAATTTATTAGAGGTATAGTGCTAAATATTTAATGAAAAAAGACATTGAAAATATTTTTATGAATTTTATAAAAATGAAAATCTATTTTTCACGCATTTTAGAAAGTAAGTTGGCAAATATGTACAGGGTGTATAAAAGTTATATGTCACGGCCACAGTAGCGTGATTCTGCGCCTCATAATCAGTGAAGATCTGATAACAAATCTACCCGTAAAATTGTTCTTGCCTAACTTTGTTAAGGTTTTGAAGGTCAAATGTTTTTATGATTGTATCGTGCTCTACTCATCGAGAGGATAAAAAGCGTCAAAGGAACCATAGGTCAGAACTCAATCATTCTCTCAAAAAATGATGTTGAAGTTTCGATAAATTTTAAAGTCATTTTATTGTAATGTTTTCATAATTCACATGAGTAATATGTTTTGACATCGGGACAAAACATGGGGAAATTACTCTTTAGTTCGGAAAATTTATCGTAATTCAGTACAGATTACAAAAGACTACTACGTCTAGCAGAAGTGCTAGATTGGCGAGATTTTCAGCAACTTGATCAGCAGTTTTATGATCAGGACCTCATGACCACAACCTATAATCTCGTTCACCAGATTTGACACCATTGGACTTTTTTCCCTTAGTTTTTAGTGTTATTAATTGTCTACAAGTAAAAAAAAATGTGAAAACAATTTTTTCCGAGAAAATTTTGTTTTGTTTTATTTACCTCTACGATTTCTGTCTTCTGTTTCTTCGACGAACCCATAGGATATTACCGTTTTGAATTATTGACTGCAAGAGTCATGCTTGTGCACCAACTTCTCAGCAATTTCACATTCTCGCTTCCATATTATTTCTCTACTTTTGGCCAAAAGCTCCATTTTTGAAAATAACGAAGTCAAATGAAATTAAGTATTATTTAAATATATTTTTGCATATATATATTTTTTATTATATTATTTTTATTGCGTTATATATTTGCATTTTATATTAATAATATAATATATATTTTTAAATATATTTTTGTATATATATGTTTATTGTGGCTCGTAAGGAATGTTAGGTTTTTAATTTTAGCACATTATCGAACAAAGGTTGCTCGACAGTGTTTTACAGCATAAAGTAGTGCCCTCTTTAGCGTCCGCAGTATGGACCGAATTAGGACGCTTATATGGGAAAGTGACTTTTTTGAATTTAACTAATCCACGCAAACAGAATGTGCAGATGTCAAATTTCGTCTGTTTTTTGACACCCGATACCTTGGCGGAGTTAAATGAAATTTACCGCTATATACAGTCGAAGCTCACTGCAGGATCTTCAAGAAATGATAAGGATAGCGACAGATACTAAAGTGGGCAGTATTGGATTTGAAAATTTTCAAAATCGGCAAAGAATTATCAATGAATCATAAAATTCACCTCTTCTTTCTCCAATTAAAAATGGCAAAGTATACAATCGTACGGTAAAAGTTATGTAGCTTGCTTACATACCTTTATTGTAACGGACAATATTTTGGACACTGCTTGAAATAAAATTTACTTTGATAATATCTTAATAATTATTCATTTTAGATCCTATACGGCGTGACACATTTTTTATGCATAATCGTTTTATCAGAATTCAGAAGGAAAAAGTAATTATTCAGGGATGGTATTCGATCGTAAAATCGAAATAAATTTCGGTTTTGCTATACTTCTTCAAATATACTACTTTTCGATTTTTAAATTGTTTTTATAAAAAATAACAAAAATAAATTTTGGTTTTATAAATGTCCTCAAAATAGATGATATTTGAACCTGAAACTATTTTTGGGTCCGGCAACTTATATGTTTGTCGTCACATATCGAATTAAATATGATTCTATTTAAGAAATTGAAGTTGATTGTCATTCAAAAATTATTACAGCACTGCATGTATGCCTTCTTGATACCGTGAAATTTTTATTCGAAGCGTTTGTTTGTGTAATAAATGATTCACAAGTTATTTGAAGTGGTCAGATTGTGAGATGTATTACCGGTAGGTATATGAGATTTATAGATTTATATCATGAAAATGAATGTTTATGGAACACTGTAAGTGATAATGATACAATAAATTGTAATCTGAAAAAATTTGAGATAGAGGAATACATATTCAATTTTGAAAGATTGACTGTTGCGTGATAAAATTGATACGTACAATTTGCCGCTATAAATTGTACAAAATCATTAAATCTAGGAAAAGCGGAAATAAAGCTACAAATGTGTATGAATGCATCATTAGTCAATATAATAGTTTAGTAGACAGGATGAGCCACTTTAAATAACAAAATGTAGAATAACGATAGTCTCGTGGCTATAGCATAAACCTTTGATAGATCGATTTGTGGTAAAGCTTGATGGGTCTCTTGTTCAACTAAAAACTTTATATTTATAGCCTCGTTGTTCGACATTTTGTTGTTCAATACGGCTATTGTAGTGCTTAGAGTGATTTTACGTACAGTGGCTCCAAAAAGTATTCGTACACTGTATTATAAGGAAATTCATCTACTTCTGAAATTCTGATTTCAATAAAACTTTATGTATGTACAGAGCATGGTGTGTCCTGTGTGAAGCAATTTTTTTGGCGGCAAAATATTTTGCAATGGGGCGGATAACGAATCTCAAAGTTTCAACGATTTTTTACGCTTTGAATATAAGCTTTTCTGTGTTCTTCTTTTATGACAGGGCGATAGAGTATTAAAAATTAAACATTTTCTATTTGAAAGGTTTTGCTTCATCAAGTACCATTACAAAGTTATCTTTAAAAAATGGAAGAAAACTCAGAAATTTCAATGCTGGTTTCACTCTTTTAAAATAGCATTTAAATGAAAAGAAGAGATTAATTCATACTTATAATATTACGATCTACATACCCACAAAGTTTTATCAAATACTTCTATCAAACTCTGAATTTCAGGGTTAAACGAATTTATTTGTGACATAGTGTACGAATACTTTTTGGAGCCACTGTATATCCTCTGTCACATATTATCCTCAAATTTATGAAATGCATGCTTCAAGCATTTTCGCCAATATGTTGCCAAACAACAGTATTATGTATTATGTATTATATAAAAACACATCAGGTCTTGTAGTATGGCACCAAATTGGTATAAAACTGTAGCAAAGTTTGGCAAGAACAAGCTTTGATGTATTTTTGGTATCGTTTTGAATCAAAGTTTGGTAACAGATCTGGTGTCAGAATTGATACAAAATAGTACTACAAGTAGATGCAATTAATTTACTCCATCAACCAAAAAAGTAATTCTTCGAAATTAAGCAGAAGAAAGTGATGTTGATGGATTCAAAAATGGATATGAAAACGACTTGGAGTATCATCAACAATAGTGACAGAATTTGCTTTGAAGGATAAGGAGATGTATAGAAATGTTTTGAGGAGGTCAGTTGATACATTTAATATGCTATTTAACGAAGTTGAATCGTTCCTCATTGTCTATATTCTACATAATAGACATTTGTGAAAATGAACGGATCGATCGACTGAAAATAGACGAATTTTTGAATTTTTTTGTAAAATATTGAAACTTGTGTGAATTTTTTCTAGAATAAATTAATTGTGACGCACGTGGATTTTTTGTTGGTATTTTCCGTCGTATGGTGTTATTCCGTAAAAATTCATACATCGACTTTTGAGTGAATATATGAGCCGTTTATTTTGAAAGTGGCCTAACTCCATTTATCTTCAAATCAAGATATTTAAGGGTTTGCATTTCAATGAATTTAAAAATATACGTATAAGATACTAATGAGTCATACTGCTTAAGTGTATCTAAGAGTGTTAAATTTATAGTTCCTATTAAAATAGCGGCAATTAGTAAGTGAATAATATGAGTTTTCTTATCAAGAATGAAGTTAGGCCACTTTCAAAATTAACATCCAGATTCATTATAAAATTTGAAGGTGCCCAAGTCCATTCAACATAATTTAAGATGCTTTAAATTGAAAAAAACAATACTTAATTTATTTTACACATCTTTAAAACACTTCGGAAACTTAATTTATACGATTCAAAACATTTTTTAACTACATAACGTACAAAACATAAAAAACAAATTTATTACAAAACAATTTACTACTCATCTACATTTTGTGTGTGTGAAAGGGATTTAAAGAAATCATGATGTTCCAGTGGTATATATCGTAATAGGTCAATTATGTCTTTGAATTTTGCTGTTGTAATTTGTCTGATATTTTTATACAGTGATGTCAATACAATATTTTCGAACTTTCTTGGTCTACCCCGACGTGGTAATAAATCCAGGACTTAAAAATTTTCATTCTCATTCATTGATGTCTTATAGAAAATTTTATACGGTTTATTTCTAACAAACCGCATCCAATATATTTTTAACCAGTTTATTGATTCTCCATCAGAATTCTTTACCCTTTTAAAAATTGCGTCTTTTAATAATTTTGTTGATACAAAATCTTCTTGTCTCATTTCGTTTACGATAAAGTTGTTACCTTTCCGACACTTTTTAATAATCTTGTAATAATCCTAGGTAACGAACAGTAAATTATTTTCTTTTAATGACATTTCTACCACGCCAAAATCTCTATCATTTGATAAAAAAGGATGCCCTGGTATTAAAAATTTATGATCGAAAATAATTGACAAATGGACTTAGGCCACTTTCAAAATAAACTTTTTGATCACTTCATTAACCAGCAAGTTTTCGTGTTACAAAATCTTAATGATTTTAAATATATTAGTAACAATTTGCTTCAGAATGAAAAGATTATGTGAAAATGTAACTATTAAGGTAACTAACTCAATTTTTTTGGAAAATGGACTTAGGCCGCTTTCAAAATAAACGACTCATATACACAGCATGTGAAATTTTTCTCAAAGTACTTAGCGCCTGCGTTAATGTTGTATTTACGATCTTGTGCGTTGAAGAAAACATTAATTCTCCCTGCTCGTAAATCTCACAGGACTGGATTTAATATAGTTGTGGATTTTTATCTAGTACTTAGGTTCAGTGATAATTCTAATACTACAATTTCTTTCTTAAATCTGTCACAGGATCATTTGTGAACTTTTGAATGGTGGGAATTGTTTTCAGTAGCCGTTTTATGGCAAGCTGTCGTATTCGACTATCATTGTCTAGATATTGATCTTATTTACTAACTTAGTATACAGAAATGGCAATCACATAGCAAAGAAGAAAAAAAAACAGAAATCCGCAAAAAAAAATTCGATACAGTTTTCGTGAAAAAATCTCTATAGTATGTATTATTACTATATCGGGAATCGATGAAATTTTACTTAAAGCATTCCATTTTATACTTCAAGTTATTTCGGGCGGTCATGAAGGAAATTGTTTTAAATCTGAAGGATATATTAGAAATATTGTAAGAATTATTGTTGAAAAAGGTTACAAAGCGAGACGATTCGAACAAAAAAAAATTAATATCTATTGCAACATTTACATCGATCAACCTCACTTTTGTATTCCTTGTTCTAAAAAAAGTCTTCAAGTATGTTTAATTTATGTAATTCTGTAAATATAATTATAATATAGTGGAAATTATATTTCCGTTATAATGTATTTTTTGTTATAATGTAATGTTATTTTTTTATACTTTTATAGAAATAATAAATGTAAAATAATATCCTGATACTATGAAATAGTAAAGTATATATTTGCGTAATTTGTATTCTTATGACGAATAAATGTTCGACATTGCATCAGTGCGTTACGCTATCCTGAGCGTATTAAGTGACAGACACTGTAATTTAATTAATCGTAAGACATAAAAACACACGTTATGGTAAATATATATTATAATATACTACAAATGTTTTTTATTACTAGATGAAGAATTACTATGATATGATGGTAAACATTTTACTTTTCATTCTATATTTCTGAATGAAAGATAAAGAACCTTTTAAAAAGAAAATTCTATTACAAAAATTCTTTATCATATGTAGTATCGTGTTATTTTTTTGGAACATTTTTAAGGAACAGGAAAAGGCCAATAAAAGAGAAAACGAGAATTAAAATGGATAATATCCAAACCCATGAAAAGATCCTAGTCAACGAATTAATACGTCTATTAATATGACTAACGATATTTGGACACATTGTAGAAAACCCTATTAAAAACAAGTTTACATAGTGTGGGAAAAGAAATGAACATGAGGTAGTATAGACAGAGTCGAATATAAAGTGTTAAACGGAATTTTGGTGAGTCTTCGACAGCCGTACAGAGTGTGTTAACAGCTTTGTACGGAGCCAATCAGAATTGTACAGAGCGTTATTATTACGCTATATTAGTTACATATTGCATACCATTTGTCGTAAGTCATTTAATTAATTCTATAAAAAGGGAAATACGCTAACACCTTATAAAATTCAATTTCTCACATTATTTTATATATTATATTTCGAGTATTTTTTATATATGAAACATTTCTCAGTTCTGTATTTAACATTCAGATATCTATAATTAAAAATAATACTCTCTACAAAAAATTTCGTTATAAATTCTTATACTTTATAATGGATATTGGAATTCTAATTAAAAATGAACAACGAATGGTTTTTTTATCGTATTCTATTAAATAATATTTTATTTGCAAATATGTGTTTTAAATATTATTTCTTCGAACGATTTAAATATTTCTTTACAGTTACTTATATTATCTTCAAAAATCAAACATTAAATATTATAATAAGATTAATAACAAAAATTACAATAACCATATTTACTATTAAAACCACTAAATAATTTTTATCCTTTATTTAAGTGAAGGAAGAAAAAAAAGTGAAAAAGGAAATGTTATTTTCGACGTGACATCTTTATCATTATCAGTCCTCTAATCCATCAACGAGTATATAATTCACAACCAGTCGATATTAACTGCTAAAATTTCTTTTTTCTATTCTTAAGAACAATTTTCTTATGAGAAAACATCTTAAAGAAAATTTTTGTAGCAGAAAATCAAGAGTATTAAAAAAAATATTTTTCTTAAGAAAGTCATAAAAAGAAATTTCAAAACCATTGTAAGTAATTAACAAAAAACATAAACATGAATATTATTACAAAATTATTTTCGTAATGCGTAGAAGGTTAAATTTTTCAAAGACATCCTTTATTTTAATAAATAAAGGATAAAAAATAATACTTTTAAGTTTATCCTTATTAAAAAGTTAATACTTTAATAAGTTAATTGTCCTTATTTCTTCTTTAGAATAAAAACGTATTCTTAAAGAAGTTACTTTTCTCAAGAAAGGAGCGCACAGTTTTCAAGAATGTTACTGCTAAACGTTGTAATCTCAAACACAATATTAAAATCAAAAGAAGCAAACATTTATAAGAATGCGAAGCAAAAATTAGTAATAGATAAGAAAGGAATAAATCAAAAATATTGTGTTTAAAAATTGTCCTTCTTAAGTGCAATAATAATTAAGATCATTGAAAAAATTCTTAGGAACAAATGTAAGGAATAAGAACATTTTTTTCTTCTGAAAAAAGGGATGTAAGGCTTGGATGTAAAGGAATGAAAAAAAAGAAGGAAAAATAGGGTAAAAGGATGTCGGTGGACGTGTACCTAAGGAAATCAGTCGTTATACTCTTCTTTTAAGAAGACGGCCGCTAAGAAGCAGGAAAAATCAAAAGCTTTTATCGGCATATATGTATATCTCAGTTTTCTCCGTTTTAAGAGGTGGCATTAGAAATACGTTGGTCAGCTTCATGTTTTTTTCTGCGTTTTTCGAAATATCTTCTCTTAGCAGCGAGTCTCATGAGTTCTTTACGACGTTGTAGGATTTGTTCTCTCTCAGACGATGATTTGGAAAATCGTCCTCCTAAGCTGGAAGGTTCTTCACCGCTGTAATTCATTACGAAATTTTGTGTTAGTTAAATCATAATATATATTATTTAAAAATAAGAACTGAGACATTTTTTTAAGAATAAAAATGTTCCAAGAATGTATTTTTGTAATTCTCGTGGATTTACTGAAGAATTAAATTTTTTGAACTTTTAACAAGAAGAGGGCCTCCAAGTGTAACACAGTTTTATATAAAATATAGCAAAAATATTACTAAGCAGCTGGTGGTGAGATCTGCAAAGTATTGGGCTGCAAGAAGGATGTTAGCCTTTATTGCGAGTTGGAATCCTGGATAACAAATTTCTCTTTTGTTTTAATATACGTATTTTACATGCCTTTTATGATATTACTAAAATGTTTGCAAAAAATCTGAAAACTTTTAAAGGCTGGAATCTTGAGGAGCTTAAAAAGGCTGTGAATAATTTATTTGACTAAAAATTGGTTCACTGAGGACACAGTGTTTTATGGCATTTCATACAAAAGTGTATTATACGCGTGAAATTAACATATTAAACACATTCTATAAATAGATAAACTTTTTCTTTCTAAATTTTCCAGAAAAACAAAAAAAAAGGTGTGATACAGTGTTTGATGAGTTTCCCTTTTGATCTGTTAAACAACAGGCGAAAAAAATGACATACGAAAAATATATTAGTTAGTTTGTTAGGCCTTTGTATTAAAAAAAAGTATATGTAATTTAAATTGGTTAGTAATAATGAAAATAATTAACCACTTGACATACGAATAAAATACGCGTCGACGCGTCCAAAAAATATCATTTAATTTGGCTCAACTGAACACTCATGTATAAGCTCAGAAACAGAGCGTTTTCTTTTCAAATTTACATAGCTATATAACATTCAATAAGGTTCGTTATATATAGTATATAGTTCGGTATAGTGTTAGCGTACAATAATTAAGTAATACTATAAAATAATAATTTAATAATTTTATAACGTGTGATACATCTCAAAGCATTTAGCAATATGTAGTGGAACGAGGCATGTTTTACACTGCCAAATCATTTCACTTCTTATATTATGTTTTACGCAAACATGGTATCTTTTTGCAAGATGTTGCTTTTTATTTGTCGCAGATATATGTTCGGGAAAATGTGCCCAATGTTTTGCTTGTAAACGAGTTGGGCATTCACTTTGCAACCGTCTGTCGCGTGTCGAATAGTCCGGAAGGGATAAGTTACAGAACATATCTTCTGCAATTTTCAATTGAAAATTCACAATCGATTGCTTTTGTGAAGTAGGCAATTTGAAATATAAGACATAAACATTATAAATAGCTATATATAATAATGCTCGGCGTTCGCCGAAGACAGTTCTTGACGTCTCGGAGACGTCAAAGTCTACAATGGCACATGAAATGAATGACGTCTCCCAGACGTTATTGTATGTCAAGTGGTTAAGATGATCAAAGCTAATAAAAATATATTCATAGAAAAATATTTGTTTATAGTTTAAGAAACGCTTAATAGATATAAGAAACTCGCATAATTGTCTTTAATGATCTTCTTGAGAAGACATTTTATAAGAATGTTTAATCTTCGACGTACCAAAATCGTGCAGATCTCTTGTAATTGGTGAAATAAGAGTACGTATCTAGTGTTTAGTGAAAATCAGAAAAAAGGCAAGAAACATTACCTATCAGCAAGAGGAATGTCAAATCTTGGATCTGAGGGTAGTAGCGTTGTCGGAGAATTTAAAGAAACACTAGTTTCAGTGTTACTGGTATGAATTTGAAGCATGGATTCCATTTGCGGTTCCTCGATTAAATGATGAGGCGATATCAGCACCCCATCGAGAATATTTTCAACTGTCCATTCGACCGATCTCGTCATTCTGAGATCTTCTACAATTAGATTGCGTGGGAAATGTGGAAATAGTTGCTGCACCTGTTGTAACAATAAATAATTCTAATTAATTGTATTTATTATTGTAGTACAAATTATTACTATAATATAATTAGCGACTTTAGTAGAAACTAAATAGTATCTTATTTTGACTTGACTAGCAATGAATACAACTAGTTTCTATAGACGAATTTATTCAATTTTGGTATTTTATTTATAAGAGAATTTTATTTTAGTTTTAGTTTAGTTTACTTCTTTGACAAGATGTTAAAGTTATTTTGTGGTCCGCAAAAATGTTAATAAAAATTTGTCTTGTTAAGAGGATAATATATGCAATAATAAGCACATCAAAAATATTTCCCTTTATACTGAACTTAAGCATAATTCAATGTACAGTTGTTCCCGGATAAGCAATAAAAAAATGTCACTGCTTTCTTATAATATCATATTTCGGTTTATATATATAAAATCGTAACATCTTCATGAAGATTTAATCAAAAGCATAAATTTTACTGATGTATGATTTATTGGGCTGTTACATTCTGCGAATGTATGGCTCCTTTTTTATGTTAGTTTTCGGCTTATCAACCACCGGGATACGATCGTAGTAATTTATTACCGCGTACTGATACATTGTAAACGATAATCTTAAGGTCTTTCGAGTGGTTTTTCTGTAGCATGACCTGAAAACGTCCTCTTTTTACCCATGCGAAATTCGTGGACAACAGTCATCGCTGCTTAGTGATATACATTACTGGCAAAAAGTTTGGAATCGTTACGAGTTTTAAGGAAAACAGGATATATTAAAGAAAAGTTACAAATTTTTATAGGAACTTTTATTTATCAAGACCTCTAGCAAATAATACTTTTTACATAGCTTTTTGTTTTTCTGATAAAGAAATAGATACTTTTTTTAAATCGCCTTTTTATTGAAAAAATCGTCTTTGCTTCTAATGACTGCCTGGCATATCCTAGACATCCTGGCAATGAGTTTTTTAATTAATTCTAATTTTATACTCTTCCACACTTCTGTAGTATTTGCTAAAGGAATTGCGTCGATGCTGGACAGTGGAATCGAATATTCCTATCGAGTTCTTTCCATAAAAGCTCAATTGGATTCAAATGTGGTGACAACAATGGCCATCTCATGTTCTTTAGAATCCCCTCTATTTCTTTTTGCAACAAGAACCCTTTACAAAATTTAGATGAGTGCTTAGGGATGTTATCCTGCTGCATAATAAAATTTCTACCTATTAAATGGCAACCCGATGGTATGGCATGTTGCTCAAGTATCTGTTTATAGTCTTTTTTCATTGTATTCTCCACTTTTTTGATCGAGAAACATCCCTACACCACAATTGAGCCTATACCATATTTGGCAGTTCATTCAATACATTCTCCCAACATTTTTTGTCCTACAGATCAACAGACAAATGTTTTTCAGTGCGACCCAAATATTTCAAACTTAGATTCGTCAGTCCAAAGGATACTGTTCCAGTTCTCAAATGTCCAATTTTTATTACTTTTTGCTCAATTCAACCGCATTTTGCGACTTTTTGATGAAACGCAATGGTTTCCTGACAGTTATGCGGTCGTTTAAACCACCATCTCTTAGTCGTCCTTTCACTGTGATCAGAGATACTGGAGTGGATCTACTATGATTAAGGTCTGCAAGAATTTGTGGGGCCATTAGCTATCGGTTCCGTTTGCAAATAATTTATATTCTAATATTTTCATCCTTCGACGTTATCTTGGGTCATCCTAATCGGGATTTGTCTTATAAGTAACTAAAACTCTCGAAACACTTTACCGTACTCTGAATACCTTGTATAATATTTTCAATTTGTTGCAATATTTCGCAAAGAATAACCTTATTTTCTAAGTGTGATTACAGCACTTCTAGTTTCAACAATAATCTTTATCGGTTTTGCCATTTTTAAATATTGCAGTACAATTTTAACTGCTGATCTCAGTTGAATGCCTTTATGAACGAGAATGATAACAATGTATGCCAAATGTGGTTCTTATATCTTTTTTTAGTGTTAGCGTCAACTAATCGGCGTCTAATATTGTAGTACTAAATTCTTATTGGACAAACAAAAGAATCAGGTAGCTTTATTTAATTTTCATTTTACTTGGTAAGAAGATTCGCGTTTAGCGTTACTTAAAATTGAGATTATAATCTATTCAAGAGTATTTTCAATACAAGAAAATACTAAAATACCTAAAAATTTGTACATTCTTGTTAATATCTAGTATACCAGCAGTGCATCAGTGTGCAGAATGTATAAGAATATTTGATTTTGGTAAGAATCTGCAAGTGATTCCAAACTTATGGCCGGTAGTGTACATTCAGTCGACCATGAAAAGAATCGGACACTAATACAATTTTAATTTCTGAGCTCTATTTTTCCAATAAATATACAAAGAGCAATACTGGACTATACAACTGATGATTGAAAAAAGTTTTTAATTTCCTGCTATTACTGTCAAAATATAAAAAGACAAACTGAAAACGAGCAAATTTTAATTATACGTACTTAATTACATTTACTTATTTATTATACTACATATACTACTTACTTATTTAATTACATATAATGTAATGTAACATAGTATAACACATTTTTGTTGCTTCTCGTGTAATTATTGAAAATATAGAGCTTAAAAATCAAAATTTTACTAGCTTGTGGTCCTTCTCGTGACCGATGGTGACGTTTATTTCGATCTCGCGATTAATCAGAAACCTTTCCTTTTTAAATACAACTACTACCCCTGGCAAAAAGTATTCGATTAAATGCAAAAACACAAACTTATTTAAAAATTTTGCAATTTTTGAAATCTAAAATGCTATCGTATAAATTAGAATTACATGGGAATATTAGATGGGTTTAATATATTGTAAATATAGAAGAAAAATGATCAAGCTTTTCCTTATTTTTAAAGAGAAAATATAGGAAAAGCTAAATCTTAGCTGGAAAAATGTATTCGTTCGACGTAAGCAGTGGAAAAAAGTGTTTGGTAGCAACAGAAACAATGTACCAAGTTACACTGACTAGCATCCGACGTTGAATTCCATGCCACGACAACAGTTTTCTATAGATTTAAAAGAGACAATAGTTCAATTTCTGAGAATAGGGTACACGCAAAGATAGGTTGCCGAAATGTTACAATGTAGTAAATGCCGTTAGTTACATAAATATAAAGTTTAGGAAGATTAACAGTGTTGAAAATCGTCGAAGATCGGAGGCGTCCACAATCCACAACGAAAAGAGAAAACAAACAATTACGAAAAATTATTAAAATTATGAAAAGAGCTATCTAGTCAAATAAATGAGAATTGGAAATAGAATATTTGCGACAGAACTGTCAGAAACAGATTACAAGAAATTGGCTTTACATTTCGTAAACTAAAGACGAAATGGTATTTGAGGGAAGTACGTTTGCAGTGGTGCAAAGAGCAATTAAATTGAACAGTGAGCGTGTTCAAGTCTGATAAAAATATGTCATTTTCAGTGATGAATCATAAGTATACATTGGAACAGGGGATGATGCTGGAAAATTCGTTTGGAGACCATAGAGAATTTGTGGACTACATATATGGGAAAAAATAATTCAAAAGAAAACTACAAAATAAAGATGAATTGCGAGAAGCAATCAAGTCATCAGAGAGGAAATCTCAGTAGAAGAATTAAAATTACATCACTGCCGAAACGTATTATAGCAGTAATAAATGGGCGTGGAAACTTTTCAAAATACTTTATTAAAAAGGTAGTATTTATTTCTTTGTGAATTTACAACAAAGGATACTTTTTTCCAAGACTTTTGCCGAACAAATACTTTTTTTCATCTACAATTTTTCTTTTACACTGTTCTCTCCATAAAAAAAAAGAGAGTTTAACCTATTTCTTTGTATTCACTACATATAAAAACCATCTAGTATTCCCGTACATTTAATGTTCATATGATAACATTTTACATCTAAAAAATTGCAATATTCTTAAATGATTTAAAATTTTTGCATTTGATTGAATACTTTTTGCCAGCGGTAGTACTGTAGATTGTTGTGAAAACAGCAAGTAAGACTATATAGGAGTATTTAGTTCGCTCTTAACACATTGTATGCCGGCCCCGCGAAAACGCGGGTTTGGAAGTCTGTTGCTTTAGCGCCGGGTTTGCGATAATACAACATTCTTTTGTTTGGCGATTTGTTTGTTTCTATTTTTCGTTATCGTTAAATTGCATATAATGAATATGCAAACCAATTTTAGTGTTTTACAATAATGTATAAAATTTTAAATATTTTCTTCACCTACAGTTTTAAATGCCTCAGATGCCACCGGCATACAATGTGTTAAGCTTTAAGTTTTTATGTAAACACTGAATATTGCTACATAAGCAATAAAGTTCAACGAATCGTTAGATTATGCGCAACGTTTACTCTTTTCGTTATGCAGTGTTTATGAGTTTGCTGGGAGCTGTTTTTTTAATTAATATTGACAGTACCTATGTGAGGTTTAACTTTATATTTGTGTTAGAGAAGGAGATTTTACGGAGGTTCAATAAGATCTGTATCCCTTCCACTTATCTTTTTAGCAACTCACAGTACTTACGTGCATCTAGAGAAAGTTTCACATACTGTTGTGTTTGGTCAAGTTATTGTAGTGCAATAAGAAACTCCATTTATATGAACTTCTCAGGATTAGCCCGATTAAATAAGCAGATAATTCATATAATAATAGCGATTACTTAATTTTCCCCATCAGCTATGATTCCTCTTCTGAGAATAGGAGTTCTTGTTCATATAAATAGATTCCAAGAAACATTTGCTCTTAAAAAGTTCAATTGATCAGACACTGCTGAAATTTCATTGATATAAATGGAGTTTCATCATAAATGCTTCTGGATTCAAAGCGTTTACTGTGTTAAGTCTATAATCTTAATACCCACCAATTTTCTGCCCCGTGATCATTCTTTTACTGACCGGACCATAGGCATTTAGATAATTTGAAATTAATATCAAACAAATTATGATAATTACGTATCTATACTTTTTAATGTATTGAGCTTTAGTACGCCCACGCAATGGTTCCTTAAAACGGTTCCTTCTTTCTTTCTTTATGAGAATAATAATTGTGTGCGCCACTTTGCAAGAATTGTAAGAATTCATGGAATCTCTTTAATTCCACGGAGTGTTCTCATCTCGTGATAGGTTTGAGACGTAATAGATATTAAATTGTATTAGATAATATAGATAATTAATTGTATTTTTTTATCTTTAAATTAAGAAAGCGATATTACTTATTCGGAAGTTACTGTACTTTGAAAATGATAATGCAATATTGTTTTTTTAATAATTAAAAATGTACAAACCTGTCTAATCATGGTATCCATTTGTGAATTGTTATGTGCAATAGTAGAAATATTTCCACGTAGCCTATTATGAGAGACTTCAACTGAGAAACTTGGTAACCAGGAAACGTATCTTGAGCCATCGAAATGGAAAAAGTGATTTTCATTTCTTCTAGCTGGTGTCTGTTGTTCATTTGGTAGCTCTTGTGTATTTTCCCTGTGGTTAGGTTGCATACTTAAGGCGAGTCTACAAGTTGGGCAAGAAGTGTCTTGCTCTAACCAAGACTGTAAACAAGTATTGTGGAAAAGATGACCACAAGGTAACTTTCGTGCTGTTTCCATTTTCTCCCAACAAATAGCGCAGTTATCTAAATTATCTGCTAACTCTTCTTGAGTTGCCATTGGATAACTAGAAGAAATATTTTCAACTTAAAAAGTTTCGATATAAATAACCAAAAATGTGTATATTAGATGTAAAATTTAAGATCTACAATATTATGCAGGGTGTTAAAATAAAAGGTTTTAGGGCTAATACAATAAATAACACTCACCATTTCGATGAAAAGAGACAATAAAAAAGGAAGTTATAGTGTAACGTCTTATTATTATTACCATTATTATATTTAAGGATTGTAACAAATGCGTAGTAGAGTACACTGAGGAGCATAACTATAGCACTGCCCCCATTTTGAGTGTTTTGGACTTATGAGTGAGAATGTAAAAATATCAAACATATGACGTGAAAGGGTATGGTAAATAATAAGTTTAGTGTAAATATCTGTTACAATTCATATTGACGAGATTTGCGAAAAGAACTGCGGTTCTTTTCAAAAAGGAATTTCGGTGATGATAGTGTGATGGTTTGGGAGGCATTTTGCATAAATGGCATGTTGAAACTGAGTTTTCCATCAAAACGAATGGACAGTACAGAATACATCAGCATACTACAAAATAATTTATTGCCGTTTATTAATGAAAATAATACTGTGAAATGGACGTTCCAACAAGATAACGCGGTCATACACACCAGTCGCAGAACGATGGCATGGCTTCAGACAAACGGGATTAATGTTCTCAAATGGCCAGCGTGTTCTCCTGACCAAAATCCAATGGAAAACGTCTGGAGCATAATTGTAAGGAAGGCTTATACAGAAAATCGACAGTTTCAAAACGTCGTAGAACTGAAAAATGAGATAATTGCGGTCAGCAATGAAATCCGCGAGGAAACTTTTCAAAAGCTGACTGAGAGTATGTCAAATCGCATTTTTCAGGTTATAACAAAAAGAGGTGGACCTACAAATTATTAATTGTATCTTTTATCAATTGTTCTTTTCTGTTTGTAATTTATAATTGTATCTTTAATGATATGGTGCTATAGTTGTGCAACGATACAAAAATCAGTTTATATGAATATATCGTTTGTATCGACAGAAAATTACAATAAAACTTTTCTAATGTTTACTGTTTATCATACTCTTTCGCCTCATATAATCGGCTTTTTTGCATTCCTATCCAAAAGTCCGAAATACTCAAAAAGGTGGGTGGTGCTATAGTTATGCTCCTCAGTGTAGTAACAAATGATTAATGTAATTATTAACTATCACTGGACAACGCTCTATACGAATTTCTATATAATTCTGTTTATCTAGTCCTAAAACAAATAATTATCCCTGGCTTTCCCTGCTCCCACCATGTGCCACTCACATACATTTTCACCCCACGCTCGCTAAAACATTGCCAACCAATCGAAAGTTTTTCCCGATGGGCCTGGCTTTCGTTTTGTCAAATCCTGCTTCCGTTTTTATTACCCCCGTTCTATAGGTACAATAGAGAAAGAGATATATAAACAAGTAAGGACTTAATTTGGTAGCTGATTAATATGGAGGAAGAGTTTGGTCATGACTGATACAGATAAGTTAGGGATGCGTTCTAACAATGAGATCGACACTGGACTTTTACGTTTTCCTATCAACCGGGCATGGGTTTATTTTGATCCATGTTTCCAAGAATCTTATCCAAGCTTTATAACTTAGGATAGCCTATTTTATTCAGTAATTGTTTATATCAGAATTAATAAAGCGATTAGTTTCCAGTAGTGTTAAATTGTGGGTAATAATGATGTTCGAACAGAATATATGCGTTGGTGTTATGTAGTTGGAGGTGAAAACTTTAACGATACTCGTGTATAAATAAAGCAAGTAATAGAACAAAAACTTCATCTTCATTCGTTTTTAAAATATTTTCCCTTTGGTGATATATTCATTTATATTTTATCATATTTGAATAAAAATGTGATGTTTCATTTAAAAAAGTATAAAATGACTTTCATAATAAAAATTTGGATGAAAAACTTTAATTTTACATTATCGTATCTTATAAAAAAAACAATAAGAAGTTTCTTACATTTGTATTTATTATTTACCATTTAAATAAACCGCCCTGTATAGAATTTATATCCTCATTTCGAAAGAAGGGTTCAGGACTTATACAATAATAGACAGTTACTCATTAATTTACAATAAAAAGTATATAAATAAAAACATTCAGTCTTTGTAACTGGAACAATAGTATATAGTTTCTTTGCAATTGTTTGTGAGGTGTTTGTTGCTACTGTTACAGTGAAGAAATCTTAGGTAATATTTTTGAAAGATTTTAAACTGTTTTGAATTAGCTGGTTTTGTACACTTATTTAAGTAGAAACACCACTTCTTATATTTTAAACGGAAGTTTAAATAATTCTATACTACTTTTGCTATTTTATTATACAGGGCGTTTAATGTAGTTGTTTTAGGTCATAACTCCGTTACAAGTGCACTGTATAATTAGACCTCTTTCACACGGCGATTCATTTATTGCGATTCATGTGCGATATGATACGATGCAGTATCTGTACCTAATTAATTTCACAGGTAATCTGTAGCTACAGTGTAAACGTTATCATTTGTTTATGTACAAATTGCGTCAGTCGCTTTGATTTGGAAAAAGGTCACTGATAGAATCGCGAATCTGCGTTTCAACAAGAATCGCCGTTTGGAAACTCCCACCGAACTACTGTAGGAATGCGATCGAGCTGATGCGAGTTTTGGAAAGTCTGAAGAGTACTTGAGTTGGGCGATTGTCGTGCGAACGCAAAATATTTGGGCTCGAATGTTTCTAAGGCGTGAAAGATGAGAACTTGAGAAAAAGTTGCGACTGAGAAATTCTGGGTTGTCGTGATCGAACGCATCGAGTGAGAAAGGTTGACAATTAGAATAAAAGGAAACGAGTGTTTGAAAGAATATATGACGGGGAAAATGCGAGCGCGTGGCAGAAAGTATTGGACGGTGAAAGCAGAAAATGTTTGACTAACGTAGAAGAAAGGTTTTGATTGTGAACGTAGAAAGAGTGTTGAAGTTGCTAAGTTGTAAAGTCGTTTAAGTTTTTATTGTTAAATTGATTTAAATATACTTTTATTAGTACTTTAATCGCTTCACTTTTATTTTTCACACCTGAATTCCATCTTTCGTTCTACAAAAATCATTTTATAGAATTTTCCTATACTCTCACCGAACTACATGTACAATTATATTCGAATCGCGATTCATGAATTGCCGTGTGAAAGAGATTTTATAGTGTACTGACACTAGAGTTACAACTTAACCCTTTGCGGTCGGAGCCGCCCGATGAGCGAGCGTCGTTGTGAACGACAAGTATAGGAGCGCGCAGTAAAGGAAATATTTATGTTGAACGTTTACGTTATAAAAACTATTAAACTGCTATTACTTTCCTGAATATTCATTTCTTTATCACTGCTACTCTCACTGCCAACATAGAAACGCCTGAGTGAATTCCTTGTTGTACGGATTTCATCTCCTCTGGATGAAGCAATGTCGTCATCTTTCGTCTTGTCAGATTCAAGGTAGTATTCATCAATACTGTTATTATTGAACATATCATTCCTGGATCTATTAGCTATCGTGTGTAGGATGTTATAAAATATAAAATATATGAAAAGCCTACTGGTTTCTCTGTTAGTGACACTGAAAGACTGATTCGACAAACTGAAATTCGTTCTGACTCTACCATGGTCTCGCATCGTAAGTTTACATTATACAGAAAATAAGACTTCGTCGCTAAAAGTCTCTAATTTCATTTAAAGGAAATTTGATTTCTTAGACTAGTATACCCATGCGTATTTTATCGTTTAGGGTGACAAACGTACGCGAGCCGTAGCGCGAAAGTTAGACGGCTATTTGCCGACACTGGTCCGCAAAGGGTTAAAACAACAGTGTGAACCTATGAGCTATGGTTTGAAACATGCTGGTAGTAGTCTTTATGTATATCGATAGTTTTCGGAAATTTGAAGGTCTGTAGAATTCCTAGTAGAGTAGCGGGTGCTTAGGCAATTCTAACATTCTTTAACATACAGTCATTCAATATCAAACAGAGGAGTAAAATAATGAGTTCTACATTACAGGCACTGGTTTGTTGAAGTCCATAAACCTCTTACCACTATCGGATTGATTGGAGCGCTATTGTATGCAAACGCATCGAATTATCTTAAGTTAAAACTACCTACTCATCCTCCAATAAACATTCCGGGATCCTTTCCCCGATGGCCGATGGTTTCACCCTCCTGGGTAATTTCCAAACCTTGTCCGAAACACTTCATCCCTTACTAACCACTAACCCAAAATAACCCCCACCTCTCCATTTTAAAGTTTATAAAAGCTTCGAATCCTTCCCTGAACAAATTAACTGGAAATTAACACTGACAAATTTAAGATAGTAGTATATATTTACCAGAAATGGAAACCTCTGAAATACAAGAATGCTAAAATGGAAGTCACGAAGAAATATACCTGCTTAGGAGTACTTTTTTTATCGACGTAATCACTTGATGTAGTGGCATCCCACATGTATACAAAAGGCAACAGCTGCGTTAGGTTCCATCTGCAGACTTATGGTAATGACAAAACTGGACAATTGGGAGTCAAGAATCAGACTGTTTAATGCAACTGCGGGATCTACAGTGTTATGTGGTTCGAATGTATGAGGTTTTAACTACATCGTGCTGATAAATAAGTTGCAGAATAGACTTATCAAATTCTATTCTACAGCTTTTGCAAGTTACTCCAGCGTATATGCGTATGGAAATGGGTGTAACAAGACTAAGCATTGATTCTCTTAAAAGAGCATTACATTTACTAAATGGGATACATCAGATGAAAAGTAATATTAGGTGTACAAGTTAATTTTAGCCTTTTTTTGGCAGGTTTAGAGTTTATTTAAATTTGTATGCCCAACAGTTAGTGAATGAGGTAATATCCCTCACTTTCTATAACCGTTGCCCATCTTTCGGACAACGGATGCCTGATTTGAAGAAATTAGACTATTTTATTTCGATGAACTTATCAAGAGGCGATTGCAATTCTTCATTCTTGAATCGTTGCAATTGTTTTTATCCTGGAGATCGAAATTTCCTTCTCGGAACCTTTGATATCAGAAATTGCATGTGAAATGAGATACAGCATTCTCACCAAGAGCATCACAGATCATTTCTGCAGCTTCAGCGGCGCTTCTTTTTTAACTGAAGTGCGAAGAGCACACAATGACGAATGTGCTCTTTGCTGTACGCCATCGTTTAAACTGTTTTTTACTCAGATCACGTTGACCGAATCAAGCAGTTTTCTAATGTTTTGGAATGCTAAATGTCTACACTATAAGACTCCAAAAATACCGTACCGATATTCAAATTGTAAATAGTTTTTATCATCATCGAAAGATGACAGACTAAAATTAACTTGTACACCTAATAGATACCCGAAGTGCTTCAGCGCTTTAGTAGTCTTCGACCTATCAACAACTAATGATAAGAAAAGAAATTGGTATTCCTTCCTGAAAAAGTAGTATAGAACCTACGTTTCGAAGAGATACATATGAAATACTCAAGATGAAAGACAAGATACTGAAAGGAGCTGCTTAATACTGTTTTCTTGAGGATATATCTACAACCATGGCTTCTTTATGTAGCACGGGGTATATATTTATAAAAGATATAAATAATAACTACTGTGAAAGCTACCTTAAGTTAAGTATCCCCTTGCTAATCATTAGCATCTATGTACAGTTGAGACTGATCGGAGAAACTTTACTACGATAAGTTATAAAAATATTAAATGTACGCTGAAGTCGGGCGAGTTTAGTCCTATATGCAACTTCCGGAAGAAATCGTTAGGATACTTTATGGGGACTTGCCCTATTTAAGATATAAAACCGTTATAAAAAAAACCGACATAAAACAGTTCTGATACATTATAACTTCTTATCCTTCACTCTGTCGTATTATGAAAACAATCACACAAAAAATGTTTTCTTCTACGTATATAATGGTCTAAAATTACGAATATTTGAGTTAAACAGGCGATGCTAAATTAAGCTAGATTAAGAATTAGGATAAGACATGCGAAAATAATTTATAAAGGTCCATCATCAATTTAGCTTTAAGTAGCAATCTTATGTAATATCGATTTGGTCAATTAACTAATTGTAATCAAAGTAGTATCCAAATGGTTGAGCCACACTTGTCTGGTGAACTGTATAACAATTCGATGCATAAATAAAATTAAAAAAAAAATTAGTTACTCACTATTGTAATACTGTTACGAATGTAAAACACTGTAATATTATACGTAATCTACATTGGATTAATCTTCAATCTCACAAATTAAAAATACATTTGAAGTTAGAATTGAAGTTTGTTACAACTATAGGATATTTTTGTATTATATGGATCGCTTTCTGGGCTACGAGTGTGATTTGTAATTATGAGGCAAGAGATTAACATTTTAACTGTTATCTACACTTGGATAAAATGAAAATATCCATGTATGAACAAGTTTTATATACTTAAATAGCAGTAATTTTAGTAGATAATTGTAGTTATATTAATATTATTACGTTTTGGAAGAAAATATTCATAGAACTGCAGCGATTATTCAAAGAGTATAAAGAGTTCCATCAAATCCTGTGATATAAAATATACAAATAAAAGATAATTTCAGCGAACACGTAAGAAATACTGTATATTATTTAAAGACTTCTTATACTGTCTGATAAGTAATATATATCAAGTAAATCTTGAACCGTTTTCTATAACACCCTGCATATGTTTTGTAATTTAAATGTACGTACTTTTTATTTTCTTTCGAAAATATGGATACAAAAATAAAAAAATACTCACTTTTGTTGCATGTGATTTAGCACAGCAAGATAGTTCCTGTGTTTTGTGATCTTACGTTGTATCTCGTAGAAAAGGTACCTAAGTTGCATACAGATTACGAGGGAAGCCATACTCAGGAAGATATTACTCCAAAGTAGCATGTGAACATGGTGAAGAAAATCTACAGCTAGTACTATTAATTCTGCCGCCAGATCCGTATAATAAGTTAAAGGGCCTCTTTTGTCCCAAGACCTTTGCGAGGAGGTTCCTGCTCCACGAGTGTCGTACAGGTGAATAGTGTATCGTACCATTACGTGAATTGTTCTGACGCTCAGTAGGATGCACTGTTAAGAAGAACGTAAACCATTAGAATTATATATCTTTTACTATTTTTTTATCTTATCAATATGTAGTGTTTCAGGATTACAACTTAATCAATGCAAGAAATACACTCCCGTCCATAAGTATCCGGACACTTATCAAATTCATGTAAATACTGTATTTATGCGACAACAGTATACTTATTTCTCAATGAAAGCAATTTTTATTGAACATTCAGTTATAGTAGAAGATATACAGAACATAGTATAAACAATTCTTCCCACCAAATGACATAAAATTATTTAAATCTTCTTTTCATCGATATGTTCTCTCCGTTGCGAAATAACCGTCTGCGCTAATCGAGGTAGTCTTGCGACAAGTTTTTGCAGTGTTTCTGTTTTAATTTCTTTCCAAATTGTTTACAACATTGTCCACAATTGTTTTTCACTTTTTGGGCACTTGTCTCTCACTTGTCTATCCAATTTGTCCCACAACTTCTCAATTGGATTAAGGTCCGACGACTGTGGGGGTCACTGCATAATTTTCACTTCCTTTCTTTCTTCTAGTTTCTTTAAATAGTTTTTACATATTTTTGCACAGTGTTTTGGATCATTATCCGGCATAAACACAAAATTATTTCCAATAAGTCTTTTTCTTGAGGGAATCGCATTGTCTTTTAGAATATTAAAATATTGTTCTTTTCGCATTATTCCTTCCACTTTCACTATATCGCCCAGATTATTAGCCCCAAAATAACCCCAAATCATAATTACACCACCACCATGCTTGATTGTAGGCACAACACAGTCTGGAAGAAATTTTTCGTTGACTCTTCGATGAACGAAAGTGCGCCGCTTGTTATCAAATACTTCAAATTTGGATTCGTTTGTCCAAATAACTTCTTCCCATTGGGAAATGATCCAGTTGATTGTGCTGTTCCACAGCTACATCAAGATTAAAGGACAAAATAATAAATCCACAAAAGAAACTAAATTTAAGAAATATTTATGCGAATTCCGCAAATACGTAAGTGTCCGGATACTTATGGACGGGAGTGTATGTTTTGTTTAATAAACCCACTTTTAGTTTCCTGTTAAACAAGTTTTTAAGGTAAAGGTTTGGGTTCCTGACGATGAGCAGTCCGTTTTATATTAATTATAGCATTAAAATTATACTTTCGTTGCTGTATTTAAATATTAGTAACATTCAATACTAATTGTATCGACCGTATAATATTTTTATAAATACGATAATGAAGTGCATCAAATAAATCACAATAAACTGAAAATATTAAAAAATTTTCATTTTTCGCAAAAGAATAATATTAAATATTTGTCAAATTCTATTGCGGTTTCATTTTGCAGTAGCCTTTACATTATATCTTTTAGTAAACAGACACTGCATTGCCGAAAACCTTACATAGTGTGCTGTGGCTAAAAAATTTATATTTCATATATATAAATAATATATATTTAACCCCTAGAGCGTTACGGTTCATTGTTGGAAGTTTGTTCTATGGTGACATCAATTTTTTGTTGCCGCTACAAACATAATTACTAGAACAGTGTGTTCAAGACTGAGTTTGTTATGGAACGAGATACGTATGTACATAAACTGCAGGCGATGATTAATCAAACTCAAGGTCTGACATAACATGTATGACATAAACATTGAGATACACAAGAAATGTGGTAATTCGTATATATAAGTTATTTCCGCTGTGAACTGACTTTCAACATTTTGTACACATACGATATAACCGCTTAAGGGATTAAAAAACTTTTATTCAACACGTAATACGTATACAAAACAAACTGAGATACGATATCTATTATGTAGGTAAAAATGTTCCATTCATCATTGCGTATCGTATTCTGTTTGATTGAAGTATAATTTCGAAAGATTCTGTAAATTATAAGTATTTTTTTGTTTCTAATTAACTATATATTGTAATAAACTACATACAACTAAAAAATTATTATTAAGTAATGGGTACAACGATTTATCAAATGAAAGTAAATTAAATACAAAATGAACATGTTGAATAATAAAATTATAATAAGATATTATTTTATATGTTTAGATTAGTTAGGTTAGAAAATTTACATTACCTCAGCTGCAGTGAAGACAAAAGTGTTGAAAGAAACGAAGAAGAAGGCGGCAGCGGTGCATAGGAGTAACATGAAGGATGATAATGCAAGGATTACTGCAAGAAGTCCTAAAAGCCTTGCTTGGCTCCAACCTGGCGTTGTTGGTGAAAAAGATAACTGAAAGATAATTAAAGAATGTAATGTTAATAAAAAGCATTTCCCAAATATTTTATGTAATTCAAATGATATTTATTTTAATCGATAAACTAGTAAATTTTGTAGCAATATAATACCTTTTATTATTTATATATAAAGAATATGTAATATATTTTTCCGTATACTTAATAATAAGTAAATTAATAACTGATCTTAATATTTTAAAAAACATTTAGTTTATGGCAATTTTACATTATTCTTAATAAAAGTTTGGATGTACCTGGAAAATCCGAAACATTAAAAGTGTATTATTTTTAACTTCTAATATTAGTATTTAAGGGTTAAAATCATCTTTCAAAAGTTAGAGATTGGAAAACTATCTTTTTAGTATTACCAATCTCAAATTAGAACAAATCAAACACAGAGTGAAGTAAGAAATAATATCGAATGAGAATCATGTTCTCCTTCCCACGGGGAATAACCTAAATTTGTAGTAAATAACATAATAATTCACAAAGATTTGATACTCTTATACAAGAAAATTCGGGTTTTATTTTTTTGTCTAGCTGGACTGCACTGTGAGTCATGATAATAAGCATACACATCTAGCTCTATTTAAAAAAATATTAATGATCTTGAAATCTTGAAAAATATGACCTTGATACAAATTTTTTCTATCGGAATATTCGTTCTTTCGGAAAAACCAAGTAATATTTTGTTTGACATTCTGTTTTATTATAAAATATAATCAAAATGTTTAAGATGCTCAAGTTAGATGGGACTCCTTCTATATTTTGAAGTTCTATTATATAATGAATAATTAAAACGTGTACTTTCTTTTGTCGATTTGATAATCGTTTCTTCAGAACGTTATTCTTGATCATTTTAAAGAAAACAATTTGTCTAGAAATATTGAAATTAAAAACTTGAATTTTTTTTTAATGAAATATGTATCAGTTTTTAAACCATTGTACTGTAAATTAATTAAACAATTATTATTAAATATCTAACTAATTACTGACAATGAGCATCTACACTTAAAATTTTATACAACTGTATAATATTTTAATTTTTCATTGATCTGCAAAACTTTACGCAAATTTGAAAATTGCAAAAATACATTTTCGTTGCTACTATATACTTGTCTTCTGTTTCCACTGATTTCAACTAAAGTGATACAGGTAAATACTTTAGCTTTATTTTTAAACTATAGATATTTCTTGCATACATATAAAATAAGCTCGTTTTGTATAAATATCAAACTTTTGAGCGGCCAGCATATGTATTAATACGTGTGCGACTATTTTTCAAAAGATAAAGGGCATTTTTCACTTCTTTATGCGGCTTCAGCTGTTCTTTATTACATTCTACATATTGCCCCAAATAATCATTTAATATTATATTATTAAAATGAAGCAATTATATTATTAAATAAAGTCTTTTTGTCGTACAATAAACACTTTCGAATTTGATTTTATAAGAAGTTTATATTCCTGTTAGAAAATAAATGCCTGATTTTTACGTGTCTTTGATTTTTAAATAATTTCTCAATCATACATACAGGGTGGGGGATTTGGGGGATTCCATTTAAATAACGTTCTTTTTATTTAATAACGTGTTATAAAACGAATCTATGGTTGAAGGTCATTGAAGATCATTCAATGTCAACTATGACGGTATAATGTTCTTTAATAGATCGATAAAACACTTCGATAATTCACTCATTTACATACTCACTATTAATATAGATATTCAAAATGGCGATTATAAGCCATATTGAAAACCATATTTACTTTTTCTGCTTTCATATAACGCGTTTTGCAGGACTGAAAAACTACTATTTTAGTCGATAGTATAAATGCTATCTACATATTTTATAATAGTAGGTATCTGTGGATACAGATATGTATAATGTGATTAATTGTTTGTTTACATTCTACAATTCATATAACAATTACAAAGTCAGTGTACCGATAAACAGAAAAAATCGAATTAATATTCCACTGGTGTCTTCAAATAATTTATTTTCCAATATAATTAATTTAAGATAGGTTTGCAGAAAGCCCGGAAAACTCAAGAGGATATCCGAAATGAATTCTCAGATCGATACATTTGTGTATCTTGTATACCTGTCGAGCTTAACCGATTTTTCGAAATTCAGCCTGACCACTCAGAAATTAGCACATCCCTACCGTGAATGACTTCCAACATAGGTTGTTAAATTGAAATAACAAAAATCGCGAAGATTCGCTAAGCGGTACGAGTGCTAAGAATGGGCAGCAAGGGTACTTGGGTTAAAATAAAACAACTCGAGGTCTGCTCTCTGTGAATTTCGCTGATTGAATTACCTGCCCCGACCGTCACACCTTTAGACGAGGTGGTACAAACTATAATGACGCTTTTCCAAATCCAATATAGGTAATTACATTCGTTTTAAAGACCCTATACCTGCCCAAGCGTCCTCGGTAGAAGGGAAGCGCTGATCCGCTCTTCCTTCCTACAACACTCTTAACCCTTTGTGTACTATGAGCGCATATATGCGTCTGACGAAAGTTGCTCGTAACGACTACGGACGCATATATGCGCTTGTCAATTTTTGTTTTCTTTGTTAATCTTTTCAGAGTGCTAAGGGCGCATATATGCGTTTGACGATAGTTGCTGGTAGGGATCATTGACGAATAAATGCGTTTGTCAATTTCTTCGATCTTCCGCTTATTGCAACGCGATTATCAGTGTAAGTAGAAGTAACATCGGAACCGCCGTCCACACGGAGCACTTAGGCCGAGAGTATTCAGCACTCAAAGGGTTAACCCTTTCGCTACGAGCGGTACTTGCACTGAACGGAGCGCCGCGACATCACTGTATGCTACGCGACGCCGATCGTCAGCACGAGTACCACGGTGGAGAGCTCAAGCTGCTTGAATGCTTTTGAACGAAACAATTTTTCTCCAAAGGATATTTATAAATAAAGTGTATTCCAGGATATTTATAACGTTTTAGCATGCGCTGTTTAATTTACAGTATGAGAGGAAATAACATTAAGCAATATAATGTAATATAGTGGTATCTTATGGAGGGCCACTATAGTGGACCGTAGTACTTCAGTAGCATCTTATGGAAGACCACTATAATGGCCCGTAGTAGCGAAAAGGTTAAGCAATGGCGATTGGTTAGAACCAGCCGTCACTTTTAGTACAAATATCGGGCAATTACAAGCATTGTGAGACAAGCACGAAGACTAGCGAAGGGAGGGTACCAGCCTACACATTAACCCCTTGCACTATTCGGAACCTCGGAAAAAGTCAGGCCAAACGCGGCTGCCTCAATTGTCGCGGTGAAGGACGAACGGTGGAGCGCGCGTGCCGAAACTTGAGACCCATCTTATCCATGCAATGGAACTCTTGTGAAATTCAAATGAATTTGAATTGTGGTGACATGGAATCCTTGCGGGTGTTCTATGGGGCTGCATCAAACGCTTTACAACAGGGCCTGAACGTCGGCCCATCCTTCGGCCCAAATGGCCAGGCGACCTTCATTACCACGGGCGTTTGATTGCAGTCTCGTTACAATCCAAAAAACACTCGCAGAGTCCTTTCCATGTCTCCACATTTTCCCCCTCTCAACGCGTCCAGGGAATATAAATACAGGACCTTCTTGGACGCGACTACACAGTTATACATTCGATCTATCGCAGTCAATCTACCGCAGTCAATCCATCACAGTGTATCTATCACTCAATCATTCATTTATAACACAAACCTGTAATAACACACAATAAAGACTTCTACAGAATCAAAAACTTTTATACATACTTTAATTATCACATAAGATTAAAACAAATTCTGAATAAGTAATAATAATATAATTAATTAATAACGGAATAAAAATATGTAAAAGCAAATCCGCGGTAGTAGTATTTGAACTCAAATAAGTTTTCTGATTATCTCACTAATATCAAGCCTAAAATTGAAAAACACAATATAAATAAACAATTAAATATCAACTTTGCTCGAAATTAAGACTACGAGTCAGACTCGTGATATTCATGTTTGGCCTGAAATGTCGAGCACGAGTCAGGCTCGTGATATTCGTGTTTGGTCTGGAACTGAACAACGAGCCTGACTCGTGACATCCATGTTTGGCCTAAAATTTTCATCACGAGTCAGACTCGTCAAAATAGTGCAAGGGGTTAAACTAAACATATCAACTCTGGCGTTTCAATTTTGACACCTGAACAACTCTCAATTGCAACATTACCAAACTCATTAAGAGCAAACCTTTTTGCCATACAAGGCGATTACAATAATGTCGGGAAGTCTTTCGAGACCAACATCACCGTTCTTGCAGCTAAAACGACGTACAAAACAATAGCAGATTCTGTTTTTTTTGACATCGAGTAAGTTCAGTCTGATTGATTTTTTTGTACAGCTACGAATGAATTATTTAGAGAGTTTAGTTTGCCTTAGCACTCATGAAAACGAGTACCCAATCAAAAACTCAGATTTTCCTTGAAAACCTAGTCGTTACGCTAATGCCGCGTCCACATAGAAGAGAACAGCTCGCGAGCAGCACACGAATTGCTCGCGTGCGGTTCGCGAGCTGTTCGCCAACGGAAAACGCAGCATATCCAGACTGGAGCTCGCGAATAGTTACAAGCTTGTTCGCTCTGAATTCATGGGCAGTTCGCTATTAGCTTTTGCCACATATTGTGTTACAAACGCGTCCAGATACGCTTCGAGCTCGCGAACAGTTTCTTTGATGTACCGCTTCCTGAGCGAACACTGTTCGCTGTTCGCTGAGGAGTTCGCTGCTCGCTGCTCGCTGTTCGCGAAAGTGTCCACACTGCTGGCGAGCACAGCTCGCGAACAGCAGTGTGGACGCGGCATAAGATATTATTTCTGGGGTGCCCCTCGAAATTTTTGAGTATGTTTGAGTTAACACACTAGATGCAAACGTATTATCGAATATCAGTTTGATTACCACGAACATCAACCTAAATAATGTGTTGGTCACAAATTTTCTCTATCGATTGACGTATGAATTGCAACTGAGAGTAGGGACAAACATAACAATCGGACTTTATACTATAATTACGTAAAAACTATTACATTTACAAACAACATTTTTACATGGAACTGTTACCTATTTACATGACATTATTGAGTCACAGTAATTTCGCTTTATGAGAAGTAATACCTATGCTATTAACCCTTTGCGCTCGACAAATCATCGTTTCGAAAATGTTCAAACGTTAGTTAGTTTGTTTATTAGCTATACTCGGAGGTTAAATAGTTACATATGTGAAAATTTTTGAAGTTAGTATCATTAGACGACTATCTGTCACCTCTCGAGTGTAAAGGGTTAAAGTGTTACATATGTCCCGGGTCGATCATAACATGGGACGAAGTGAATAGTTACACAAATTTAACTTTACAAAATAGAAATATATCATGAATGAAGAGAAATAAAGTAGAATAAAAGATACAAAAAAGAAGATTACAAACCATATTCTTTAAGAACTTACAGTATTTTTATTTGATTATAGATTATTTGGTTTTACAATTATGACGAACGTATAAATTATAGTATAAACAGCAAATAATTTTATTCATGAAAAATAAGTAAATGTAAATCAAATTCTTTACATTCTCACGTGGGGTTTGCGTCAGCCATTTGATTATAATATTACTTAATGTTGCTGATGTTATAATTGTTCTCAACTATATTCTTGCACTTTGAATACAAAGTCTTAGTAATTGGACGCTTAAAAGTGTTAAGTAACAATCAATATTACATTAAAAAGGATCAGATTAAAAATTGATAAAGAGAAATAGTATTGATTTACATAGGGAATATTGATGTCACAATTGTTAAGATATTTACTTTATGGTTTTGAAAAGTCTTTTTGTTAATTATTTATATTAATTGCACATCTACATTATTAAAATAAAATAAATTAAAATAAAATTGAAGTAAAATCTATGATAATAGTTTTTATAATAGCTACAATAGTTTTTGAATTATTTGCGATATTACTTTCATCCCGTATTACTTTTGTCCTTGGCCTCATCTACCATATATAGCATAGGTAGAATATAATGTAACATAATATCATTATAAAATATTATATAATATGTATTACGATCATTTTATACGGCAAAATCCTTTGCAAAGAAACGTAACATTAATTGAAATTATTAAATGCACTAAGTTAACAACAATTTCTTTTTCTAAATCGAACTATTTCTTGTAAGTACCACTAACAAAATTAGGAAATAGCCTTATGTATGTGCCTTAGCTGGAAATATTGTATAAAATATTGTGTAATAGTATAAGTACAATAAAGATAACCCATCTAAGATAAATCGATGAAAAATTGTATGTCGTGCACCTGACAGAAGCATAATCTCATTATACCTATTTGATTATACTAATGGGATTTATACGAATTCATTACATAACGGAGTCATGGGATTCTCTGTTTTCTTTGAAACCTTTTATAACAATTTCTGCACATTTATTTTTAATCTTTGTTATTTAATTACTTTCCAGAATGTAATTTATTTAATTTTGATATCACTGTTAATTATTAAAGCGTTAATCTTTAAAATAAAATATAAAACAATCTGTAAAATAAAATGGCTGTGTTTTAATATATTTTTTTTTTAATATTGTAAAATGAATCTAATCTTTTCCTTATTGGTAATTTTAAAAATACTATTTTCCTGTAAAACAAATTGCATCGATGTGATGTGTTTTTCACAAACGTACTTCTTTAATGTGTAAGTAACATCTAAGATTTAAGAAAGTTTACAAGAAAGATTATATAACTGAACTTTTCAAACTACCATCATGTTCTCGATCCTATTACCTTTAAGCCAATAATGCTAATTTCTTTTTTATCCTACAAAAGTTACACATTAACCCTTTCGCTACCAGGGCCTCAGGAGACAAATCACTTCCACAGTTCACACGTTTTATTATTTAATTGTCATTAATTTTTGTGGGATGTATTTATAACGTTCTAACTAAATGAAATTAGCGATTTTACACATCGACCCACATAAGTGACACTGTGTGTTACATATTTCTGACCCCGGGCTTAGGTAAGAAAATCGGGTCGTCACATATATGTGACGCTGGTAGCGAAAGGGTTAATGCAAAAATCTCATAATCACTTTTACTTTTCTACGTTTAATAGTTTTAACATTATCGCTTTTAACAGATCGTTTTATTAAATATTTATGAACCTTATTTAATTTAGTACAGACGATAACTATATTTATAAAAATTAAAATATATTTTGAATTCTTTATTTCTGACAAGCGAAAAATCAATTAGTGTTACTGTTTGAACAATTATGAAGTGTGTATAATTCAGAAACATATAAGGTGTCCGTAATGAAATGTTACAAGATATGGTCTCCGAAGTTACCGAAGATATTGTTTTGCAATTTTTAAATGTTAAATAAGTAAAAGGAATCGACGTTCTAGAACATAAGAAGTTTTCGGGACGAATTTCCTGAGCATGAAAAGCATATCAACACCTATTTTTCTTTTTTTATTTAGAATGATATATTAACGTTTCATTATTTGGATATCTACGATCAACTCTAACAATCTTTACTTGAAATATTTTTGTTTGTTCTACGTCATAAAAAAGTTGTAACAAAGAACACTTTTCTTAAGTGCAATTTTCGAGTGGGACGAAAAATAATCGAATGATGAAAATAGTTAATATTCGTTGGATTTGTAAATATTAATTACGTTTACAATATACAATAGTGGAAAATAATGTGCATATTTTATAATGAACTTTTAGGAATTCTAGAAGATATTGTTCTAGGTGCTATGAAAAATAAAATGTTGCTTTAGTATGATGGTGCTTTGGTATGCTTTATCTTAAAAACACATTTTACCTTTTGGCCTAATATTTCTTTTAAGGAAAGTATTCTTCGATATAACTTTTAAACTATAAAAAATAGAAAAAAGAATATTTAAAATAAAAGTTATTAGATTTATTAATAGTTATTTGAATAATGAAAAGTGATGTTCTGCTTAAAAAAAGAAAAAAACTGTAAGTGAAATCTCGTCCAATCTCGGTAAACTTGCTTCGAGATTTCTTGCACTCTAAAATATTGGCCCTGTTGAACCATTTAACAAGTAAAAAAAAGAACGATTCTTCCAGCAGTTTTGAAAATAATAGCTTGCAACATTTTATTGTGATCACGATGTACATATTTTTAATGAAATAAATTCTTTTGGTAATTGTTCAATATGAGAGAAGCAGATCCAACGATCGTAACACATGTTGTTAACGACACTTTCCTAAGTAATCTCAACAGGTTTTAGTCGTTGTTAGCTGTTCGTTAAAATGTTAAAATATTCTTGAATGATCGAAATTACACTGATCAAAATTACAAGTTTCACGACATGGATGTGCGGCAGATACCTTTATTGCGTAATTACTTGCTTATGGTCGATAACCACATGTTACAGTGAAAATGGTTGTATTAGTAGTATTTGTGAACTGAAAACGAGAAAAAGGATTAGGATTCGGTGTGGATTAGGTTTCCATGGGATTGAAATGCAGGTGGAGAGACGAGAAAATATTATAATGATTACGAAGAGCGATTGGTTCGAGTGATAAAGTAAAATGTTTCTGAGGTGAGAAGTTACTTAATCTAGGACATGGTCGAATGTATTGAGTGAGAAAGGTTAATAATTAGAAAGAAAGAAAATGTATGCGTGAGAAAAGCGTACGCAGTCTCGTGAGAATCTTCAAAGAATCATGATCAAGTTTTTAGAGAGTATGCGCGAGCGATCTTGGACTAAAGAACTTTATTTAGATAAACGTTATTTTGCTCACTAAAACAAGGGTCCAAATTTTTTTTCCAAAACCATTAAACCACATTCAAGTGAAATTTAATGAACATAATCTCTACATTCTAATGATTAATAATTTTTTAAGGAGCAATGAACGACGGTTAACCTTTTTTAGCACTACTTTGTCCATGACAATATATCCCAAGTTCAAGGTTATCGGAGTTGCCTTCTCTGTACTGAATATTTAACAATTTTTTTTACATACTTGAAAAATCTAGGCTTATTTACAACCCACAGGTAAATAAAATAGGCGCGTAATCGACACAGAGATCTTTTACGATTGAATAGTTAACAGATGTCAGTGGGGCAGCGGGTTTGCTGATTTATAAGCGTTTTCTTTGCCTATTTTATCGAAAATTAAATTGCTCAGAACTTAAAAAAAAAAGCTTCACCAGACATATGTGAAACAGGATCAAGGTAGAATCAACAAGGTCAAAAGAATTTTAGACAAACGAGAGCGTTAGACAACAGTGATCTCTGAGTCCCACGTTATTCATGATATAGCAGACATAGAAGTTCCCAGAAATAGATAAGCAAGATCAGTAGTAATAGACAATCTAAAGTCTTGATTGCTCCCCTAAGCGGATGGTATTGTATCGTCGTATCGCTGTATTGTTATTTAAACAGAAAGGAATTAAAGCTAAATGAGAATAAGATGATAGCTTCAACCCTTTCGCTATCAGGGCCTCAGGAGACAACTGACCCCGCTACCACAGCCCAAACGTTTTATTATTTAAGTATCAATTGTCATTAATTTTTGTGGGATGTATTTATAACATTCTAACTAAGTGAAATTAGTTGGTACAAACTATTGTTATAAACCGGTAATGAACGCTCGTCATATATTTTTGACGCCGGGCTCAGGTAAGAAAATCGGGTCGTCACATGTCTGTGACGCTGGTAGTGAAAGGGTTAAATAAAGAGAGGGGAAGAAGGAAGAAAATATCTAAGAACTGGAAAGGCAACCTGATGGGAAAAGTTGGAGTTTTTATATCTGGAGTGCATTTATAGGAATAACAGATAAAGTACTGAGAATACAAAGTATCTAGTAAAAAGGTCGAATACAGTAATGAGGCATGTGTGGAGAAAGCTGAAGAACGAATTTTTAAGAATGATTACCATCACAGTACATCTAACTTTTTCGCAACTTTGCTCGACTCCTTCGCGGTTTTCATAGATACAAGTTTCGAACTGTCCTTATATATCCCTACGTATAAGGTATGGATCTGTTAACACTTTGTCGGCCGCTGTCACGTATATACATGTGATTTTTTTTCGCCAGAGATGATGTTTCATTTCGATATCTGTATAATTTAAAAATATAAGACTACGCAACAAAACTGGTATAAGAATTAACGCCTTCTTTAATAATAATTATATTGCAACTACTTGTGTTACGAACGATTGCGTAAATATGACCGTTGACGAGCGATAGAATCTGCGTAATTCGATAAATGTGCGGCCGGCAAAGTGTTAAGTAGCCTTACTGACGAGTCCACTAGCAGACCCCGGACAAAACACTTCGGTGATAGGAAGTATTAGGGGGACCGGAAAGTAATGTCGTTTTCTTACACATAAATTCAAACACATAAATTTTTAAAGAGTTTTTATTTTTAATCAATGATGTAATCACCCTCGTTATCAACAATCTTCTGCCATCTAGTGTGCAAATTTTCAATGTTGGATTGATAAAAATCAATTAGTTTTTGAGCAAAATATCTGGAGATGGCATTTTGTATGTCATCCAAATTTGCAAATCTTTTGTCACTTAAAAAGTGTTATAGAGATCGGAATAAATGGAAATCTGATAGTGCAACATAGTGCGAGTATGGTGGGTGAAGCAGAACCTCTCACCTCAATTCATTAATTTTTTCCAGGGTCTGTCTTGCACAGTGCGGTCATGCAATTATCGTGTTGCAGAATAACGCCTTTTCTGTTAATAATCACTAGCCACTTAACAATTGAAGATTGGTTTACTCGATCCAACTGTTCACAGTAAAGGTCTGCATTCACAGTTTGTCCGGATTTCAGCACTTCAAAATGAATAACGCCGCGAATACTTCATCAAACACACAAAACGGCCTTTTTGGGGTGCAAACCTGGCTTAGCAGTACTTCGTGGCGATTCATTCGGAGAGAGCCACTGCCTTTTGCGTTTTGGATTCCTATAGAGGACCCATCTTTCATCTCCAGTGATCAAGCGATCAAAAAACGCTTCTGTATTATGCTGTTAAAGCAGTAGGTTGCATGTGGTGGATCGGTTAGCTTTGTTCTCTTCGAACCAATTATGCGGGACTCAAATACCCTGCTCTGTTTACTTTTCCAATCTGTTGCAAATGTTCTTAGATAGTCGATCAAGATTGTTTAAGACAGTCTAACACTTACTCAATTGTCTTACATGGATTTGCTTCCACTTCCGTTCTTAACACGTCATTGTTTAAAGTTGTTGGTCTCCCTGATCAATACGAGTCAAAAAGATCAAAATTACCGGATTTGAACTTAGCAAACCACCTCTGACATTTACGAACGTCTAATCCATTTGAGTATACATTGTAAATGTTTTTGATAGCAACTGTTGAGTTACTACCCTTGCGAAACTCAAAAAGCATGCAATGTCGGATACCTACCTCTTCTGGTATTTGGCTAGCTATATCACTCAAAATTGCAAAAGAAATTTTAATTCAATTATTTACAAATAAACAAGTCTCTATAACTTTAAAATGTCTTTGGTATGATTTTGAAGTACACAATGAGCTGAGAAATGACGATCAAATATTAACATGCGCAGAAACGACATTACTTTCCGGTCCCCCTAATATCAATACTTGGAATGGGTTTCACGTTTAAACTTTATTCTTCCGTACATTTCGTTACTAAATGAATCTCATTTTGCGACCCTTCGTCCTTTATCCTCGAAAAACGAGAAAACATCTCCGGTTTGCGCCGCCGGGCCAGTGTTGCTAAAAAGAAAAGTGTCGCTACGCGAGAGAAAAATTACTACCCTTCGATCTATGTCGAACATTTTTAACCTCGGTGGTCGAATCCGTAGAAACTGCAGAATCTCTCGTGTCATTTTCTTTCTTTGATTCTTGCCATAGATTACTTAAGCAGAACGAAGATTTTTAACAATCTTATAATGAGCATTATGGCATATAGAACGAAGATCTGGGGTTGGTCGGATAAAACAGAATTGGAAAAGATCCAAAAAAAATATATCAAGTGGACACCTGATTTAGATCACTGGATTTTGAATCAAGAAGGAGAAAGATGATGATTAATTCAAGTGTGTATAAAAGAATAAAAAGCAGGAATAGGAAATGAAGTAAGAGATAGGGAAAAACAGATACATTTTCGGAATGTGATTATAGTTAAGAGGAAATTGACCGTTTGTAGAGAGGGTAGAGAGGTGCAAAGGCAAGGTCGGTGGCATAAAATATTAAAGTCAAGATATAATTAGAGATACAGTGGCTCTAAAAAGTATTCGTACACTGTATTATAAGGAAATTCATCTACTTCTGAAATTCTGATTTCAATAAAACTTTATGTATGTACAGAGCATGGTGTGTCCTGTGTGAAGCAATTTTTTTGGCGGCAAAATATTTTGCAATGGGGCGGATAACGAATCTCAAAGTTTCAACGATTTTTTACGCTTTGAATATAAGCTTTTCTGTGTTCTTCTTTTATGACAGGGCGATAGAGTATTAAAAATTAAACATTTTCTATTTGAAAGGTTTTGCTTCATCAAGTACCATTACAAAGTTATCTTTAAAAAATAAGAGAAAACTCAGAAACTTCAACGCTGGTTTCACCCCTTTAAAATGGCATTTAGATGAAAAGAAGAGATTAATTTATACGTATGCTATTACGATCTACATACCCACAAAGTTTTATCAAATACTTCTATCAGACTCAGAATTTCAGGGTTAAACTAATTTATTTGTGACATAGAGTACGAATATTTTTTGGAGCCACTGTATAAATATCTGGTGATTGGTGAACTGCTTACATACCTAAGGGAAACAAGACGGAACGAGAAGCAGTGACTGTTGACGAGAGGAAGACGCGGTTCTCTAGAGAACACTTGTAGATTCTAGGCACGGGATCAGAAGAGGAAATGTCCGTTTGTAAGCTTGGAATTGATATTAGCAAAGGATGAAAGGACAGAAGTAATAGAATAGCTTAGGAAGATAGAGGAAAAGGAAAAAGAAAAAGGAAAGGAGAATAAGAGGGAGAATACGTTGTATTAATTTAATATAAACTGCAATGATCACGATTCTTGTTTTGTTGCATATATTTTAAGGTTTACAAAAACCAAAATGCATTAAATCTGTTTAGAAAAATTTAAAACGATTTTGTTTGTATTTTTATATTATAATACAGTATATTCCGTAGTTGTGTCAAAGATTTAAACAAGAAAAAAGCTTGATTTTTTTAAAAGTGGAAAATTAAACTTCCTTTGTTTATTTGGCTTAGATATAATAATATCCAGTATACATTTTCTTAAAATTCTTTTAATATTTTCCGGATAAATTTCTTTATTTGGATATTTTTTTATGTCTGCGGCGAGTTCTGAAGCACTTTTTTATTGGATTTTGTTTAATTTTTCACATAATATATCGTTCGTTTCCGTAGTTAAAAATTCTTTTGTGCTTTTTTCAAATAAAATAAGAACACAAGTCTTTCTCTTCATTATGTCTTTGAAGAATATATTTTGTTGAATCATGATTTCTGTTCAATATTTTGAAAATTTCTATCTGCGATTTTCCTTCAGAAAAGTGAAAAATGACAGACTTACATTCTTCTAACGCGGCTTGTTTATTTTACCTTTCATTTCGTTGAAAACGCTGACAAATGATATATTCGCAACGGAACTGGATTAAACTAAGATCCAATAACAATTTAATTGTTGAAAACAATTAAAGAAACATATTTTAGTTATGGTAACCCTCGCACTTTTTAGGTGAACGAATTTTAGGTAACATTTATAGTGTCACCACGTATTCTAATTTTTAAATAATTCTTCATACATATTTATGTTAGTTTTCATATTGAAACAAGCTTTAGTATAGATAAAATATTACTACATTGCTTGCAAATGCATTACATCTATGTTTTATGGTTTACGAATAAAAATAAATCCGAGAAGGTGGTGGGCTATTATCAGTATGATCGACATAGAAGATAGTTGTAATATATCGATAAGTAGCAGAAAGAAAAAAGTAATACCATGTATAAGTTAAGTAATTTGAGTAGTGTAAATATGAATGTCATTGCAATAAAACTAAGTTCATTTTATAGTCGGAGGGTAAAAGTTATGAACAAATTAATTATATCGTAATAAGCGATTTAAAGATCCATCTGATACAAGAGAACCTTGAAATAGACTTGAAAAGAGTTGAACGTATAGTAGTGTACAAATTACAGTGACTCTAAAAAGTATTCGTACAGTGTATTACAAATAAATTCATTTAACTTTAATATGCTGATTTCAATTAATGTTTTTAATAAAACATTATGGGTATGTAAGGAGTAATAGTATATGTATGGATTAATTTCTTGTTTTATAACTAAATACCACTTTAAAAAAGCAAAATCAACGTTAAAGCTTCAGTGTTTTTTCCTCTCTTTTTTAACATAACTTTGTATTGATGCGTGATAAAGCAAAACCTTTCATGTAAAAAAATCCTAGTTTTTAATGCTCTATCGCCCTGCCATAAAAAAAGATCCCAGAGGAACCTGTGATTAGAGCATGAAAAATCGCAGAACTTTAGGAGTCGTTTTCACCCCCTCTATAAGATTTACTTTCGATGAAAAAATTGCTCCATGAAGGACCCATTATGCTCTATATACATACAAAGTTTCATTCAAATCAGAATTTTAGGATTAGGTGAATCTCCTTGTAATATAGTGTACGAATACTTTTTGGATCCACTGTAGTTCAGACAAAATGTCGGTTACGATTTGAACAACGAAAGCGATTAGTATAGTCGTGTTGCAAACAAGAAGTTACTTACGTATTCGAATCGATCCTTGCAGAGCTGGCTGAGGAGACTTAGGAAGCCAAGCGCAGTAAACCAAGCCCACCATAGAACCACCTCGTCCATGTATTGCACGTTCAGTACGCCGAATACGAAGATGAATTTGTAGAACACGAAGTTCCAGAACTTGTCCTTCAGATGCTGTCTCTCAGAGGCTCGAAGTTCACCAAACACAAGCTTCTGAATCGTCTTACCGAGAAGAATCAGCACGCAGTATGCCATGTTGATTAGAGTCTGTAAACAATTATATAATGAAACATTATTAATATGAGATTTTGATTTTTCTGTAAATTAATAGTCACATTTATAAAACTATTGGGTTGTTCGGAAAGTAATTTCGTTTTTTCCTAACGCAGGGCTTAATTGTATTTTTTCATAGCCAACTTCACACTTAAGCCGTATGGTCATTATATATTTTGACAGCATATATGTGCCCATAATTATGAAAGTGGTCTAAGTCAAACTTTTCAAAAAATGAGTTTATCAGTTATTTTACACCACATTATTTTAAACTAAATTTATTCAATGTAATTTTTACGATATCGTCAAAAATGAACCATTATATGGTAGTTGTAATTTCAACATTATATGGAATTCATTTAGTGTTAATTATGAAAGTGGTCTAAGTCAAAAATTTAAAGAAATTATATAAATTGCTCAGTTATCAAATAATAATATTGAAACAATAGACCACAAATTTTTGGTATCGCGCCATTCCTTTCTACCAAATGACCATGATTTTGGGTTGCTAGAAATGAAAATAAAAAGAGCAAATTACTTGTACAACCCTGAGCATTATTATGAACTGATAGAGAAGTGTAGAAGAAGAAATACATTTTCCATAAAACGAATATCACAGGCGGATTTTATTTCAACGAAATCACTAGAAGAATCAATAACAAGAAGAGGAAAAAATACCGTGGGCGAATCTGTTTCTTGGCTGCAAACACAATGGATGAGATTCGTGAAAAATGAAGCATATAAAATGTTCTATAAAACTACTTTAGATGCTCCTGAATTCCACGTTTTGGATCTTTCCCCTAATACAGGAAGACCCCCAAATATACGGAAATATTAAGCTACTTCCTTTATATTCCACCACTAGACCAGTATCGGAAGAAAAACTTAAAGATATTATGTGTTTACTACCATACATTCCTCCAGTTTTTCAGGAACATTTTAAAAATCTTAAAAACTTGAAATGATAAAAATGCATCACTTTTTTAGAATCATTGATATATGTTCATGAATTATTTCATTAAGTTTATTGTTTCAAATAAAACTCATAGTTCTTTATTGCTTTAAGTCATTCATAGGACATTCAGTTAATTTTGAAAATGGTCTAAGTCAATTCAAACTTTAGAAACAATATTTTCGTATGAAATTCGCACAAAATTTCATACTCATAATAAATTTCCATTAATCAAGACTAGTAAAATTCTAAATAAAAAAGGTCGCATAATGTAAAAATATTTTTTTTTTTATGCAAATGCAATTCATTAAATATCTCGAAACAAGAAATATCTGACTTAGACCACTTTCATAATTATGGGCACATATAGCAAGGCTTGCTTGTGAAAAGTTTCGTTTGATTCTACCCAGTAGTTTTTGGTTGGTGCCCTATCAAATATAGAAATTAAAAAGCAACATTTTCGGCATATTTTACTTTTTTACTATCGAAAAGGTAAAAAATGCTGTTCAAGCAAGGAAAAAATTATCCGATGTGTAAGGCGAAGATGTATTGACAGAACGCCAGTGCCAAAACTGGTTTACAAACTTTCGATCCGGCAATTTTGATGTTGAAGATGCACCACGTTCTGGAAGGCCAGTTGAAGCTGACGAAGACGCAATAAAGACATTAATTGATGCCAATCGGCGAATAACAACTCGTGAGACCACTGAGAGAATAAATTTATCGAATTCGACCGTTCATGATAATTTGAAACGCCTAGGTTTAATCTCAAAGCTTGACATATGGGTTGGAGACGAGAAATGGGTTGTCTACAACAATGTTAAACACAACAGATCATGGACTAAAAAAGATGAACCGGCTCAAAGCACTTCAAAAGCTGATATTCATCAAAAGAAAGTGATGCTATCTGTTTGGTGGGATTTCAAGGGAATCATTTTTTTGAGCTTTTACCGGACAATACAACGATCAATTCTGAAGTGTATTGTCATCAGCTGAACAAATTGAATGATTCACTTAAACAGAAAAGGCCAAAATTGATCAATAGAAAAGGTGTAGTGTTCCACCAAGATAATGCGAGACCCCATACAAATTTGTTAACTCGGCAAAAGTTTTTACAGCTTGGATGGGATGTACTACCACACCCACCACATTCTCTGAATCTGGCACCTTCCAATTATTACTTGTTCCGGTCTCTAAAAATTTTTTTAGATGGTAAAACCTTTACTTCAAATGAGGAGATCAAGAATCACCTGGATCAGTTTTTTGCTAGCAAAGAATAAAAATTTTATGAGCGTGGAATCATGAGACTGCCACAAAGATGGCAAACAGTATTGGATTAAAATGGACAATATATAATTCAATAAAATATTTATTCGCTATAAGAAAATCGTTTTCCATTTTCATAAAAACACGAAAAAAAAAACGAAATTACTTTCCGAACAACCTAATATATCACATTTCTTAATGTAGGTAATATCATTAATAATTGTGGAAAGTGTTGTGTTTGAGATCGAAATATCTTCTATATTAGTATTGTAAGCAATCGACGTCTGTTTACGTTTGGGTTATGTAGACAAGGAGAAGAAGAGTTACCGGTTGGATCTGGATAGCTTAATGGTCAGAGCAGTCGCTTGGAAAGCGTAAGATCCAGGTTTGATTCTTTTTCTCTTTACAGTGTTAACCCTGCTGGCGTTCCTCGAATTTTGTTGCAATCAGTCACTTCATAATTTCATTAAAAAGAACTAATTTGCAGAAAAGTGGTTTTTCAACATTCTAAAACGTCATTTGTTCTTCACAAAATTAAAATTGAAAGGATAGAAGAAGCTTATTATTAGTAACAGTTTCTTTATTTATCGCATACAGTTGAAGAGTTTTCTTAGTGAAATAGAAATGCGTTTGGGACAAAAATGTCTGAAATACCGCAGCAGAATTAAGTACCATATAAAATGTCTCTGAAGAAGTTTTCGTTTTTCAAGTTTATAGTACTTAAAAATATACTGTTTGCTTAGAGCACGCTTTACGAAAAATTGAACATGCACGTCAGATGTGAGATAGAGTGGACAAAAGTGATATCAAGGAAAGAGAAAGGTATGGTAATTAAAGAGTGTAAAACTAAAGAGTGAAGAAAGACAAAAACAAATTAGGATAAAAAGATATACATGCCCAATGATTTTATAAAAGAGCAAAAAGAAATCCAAAAGTAGATAGTATTTACAATGGAGTAGAACGGAGGAAAGTAATAATTCAGTTTCGTAAAATAAGAGTGGATGGGAAGTAAATAAGATTTTCGGGATAATGAACCGTAAATGATTACTCTCATGAACGATTTTCTCGAATCTTCGACCCCGAAAATAACGACCCTTTTGAGAAAACACATAAATGGACCAGTCTTCGAGAAGAAGTTCCATTACCAACGGGTTGTTGGATATGGAAAATTGTCCTCTCTCCTCCGGAAGATTTGGCAATGGGCCCAAAAGACATTTTTCGTGATCGTTGAAGAGTTCGGATCAAATATTAGGTGTACAAGTTAATTGTAGTCTTTCATTTTTTGATTATGATATTTGGCTATTTACAATTTGAATATCGTAACAGTATTTTTGGAGTATCATAGTGTAGACATCTAGCTTTCTAATACATTAGAAAACTGCTTGATACGGTCACCGTAACCTGGGTAAAAAACAGTTTAAACGATAGCGTGCAGCAAACAGCACATTCGTCATTGAGTGCTCTTTGTACTTCAGTTAAAAAAGAACTGCCGCTGAAGCTGTAGAAACGATCTGTGATGCTGTATTATCTCATTCCACCTACAAATACTGATACCAAAGGTTCCGGGAAGGGAATTTCGATCTTCAGAATAAAAAAACGACCTGGACAACCGCAACGATTCAAGGATAAGGAATTGCAATCACTTTTAGATGAGTTCATCCAAATAAAACCATTTAGTTTCTTCAAATCAGGCATCCGTTATCCGAAAGATGGGCAAAGGTTATAGAAAATGAGGGAGATTGCTTCATCCACTAACTTTAGAGCATACAAATTTAAATAAACTTTGAACCTGCCAAAAAAATACTAAAATTAACTTGTACACCTAATAACCCTTCTTTTGAGAACATCGAAGAGTTCAGATCGAGCGAACTCTTCCTTCATGATTACCGAGTGAAAGAGTTCATATTCGCGAACGCATCGGATTCTAAAATTGAACATCGCAATAGTGGTAAATTGGAATTTCAATAGCCGAACGATTTGAATCTCCTAAATCGGGAACCAGGAATAACGGCAAAGATCGAACGCAACGTCGTAATAACGTGCACAAATATCGCTGACGACAGATTCAAGTAGACAACCGTTTATTCGAATCAAATTGAACTAGTTGGCGAATATTAATTTGGCCGGCAACACGCGTATTCAATATGTGCAGTCGAACAGCAGTTATAAACATCTTGTTTCAGTTTTCTTTATAAGAGATCAATTGCCGGTATGAAGATTGATAAGCGAAATAATGTTGCTGTAATTCTACTACGTTCAATTCACATTTGAAACGTTTTAATTATTGTGAATTTGGTTTGCAAAATGTGTACCTACAAACATTGATGGAAATTACATTACGCTTATTTCATTTATATTCAAGGATTATACATATGTAAATTACATACATTAAATTTAATTAAAGCTATGCCACATGTTCTATATATCAAAATATTCAGGTTACTGCCAACAGTTTGACTATTATAGCAATTAAGCATCCTACTGTGCCAGCGTTGCGAAGTTTTTGGACATGGGTTCGAGTCTTGCTCAGATTTAATATTATTTTCATTGCACTAATTATACCAATACGCCTTAATTTTTTACTACCTGACAATGAATGATATAATGCGATACTTATCGTTATATTTATCCAACAATTTAAAACAAAACTCATGTGAATTATTTCTCAGTACAGTGGAGCCCCGTTTATCCGAATCTCCTATTTATTTGGATTGAAAATTTGTATATCCTATCGTAAAATTTTCATACTCGCGGGTGAGATATTCTATGCTTTCATATGACTTTGACTTTGAACTCTGTGTTTACTTTAAATTAAACGTATGTACTGTTAATATATGTAAATATATGTAATGATATATGTAAAGTACATGTAAATAAAATACACACATGTAAATTATGTTATCTGTGTCGTTAATAATTTCTTCAGAATATTCAGATTTTCGGTTATCCGGACCGGGTTCCGTCCCATTTGAGCCGTATAAACGAGGTTTCACTGTACTCGGTGTTCTTTCTTTTGATTATAGTTGGGAACAAGCTATATAACGCTATAACAATTTGTTTATTAGATATTACAAGTTGATTCGCATATCTGTTGCATTATACTTTTAATTCAATTAATACAGGTAGGGATTTTATTTAGGAAACCCTGTATGGTGCAGCTCGTTTATAATACTGCAACGATGACGTACGATTTCGTCGATACTCAAAAAAAAGTAACGACACTTCGTAAATAATATTCTTAATTTATCTTCTATGTGCCTATTAATTTCGCTAATGCGTCTTAATATTGTATTTGATGATTAAAGCACTCAATTGCATTTTCATTTTTGAAAGCTTTGGCCATCTCAATTGCACATTTTTTAATCAGTTTTCCATCGGAGAAACATCGTTTGACATGCGCAATTTTAGTGCTTCTGTATCAATGCTACCTTGCTGTTTTAAACTTTTTACTCATTTCATTCGATTTTGTCCAGTATAGGGGCGTTATATGTTATAATGATAACAAACATTATTTTTTTTCATAGTTGTAATTATTTTTTTTTTGCAAATTAAACATTGCGGGTTTCCGTTGAATTCAATGACAAAAAAATTCTGTTTCCCAATTCTTCCTGAACACTCGATTTTCCTCTTAGCCATACTTAAATAACAACAATGGAATGCAGTAAAAAATAATAATTAAATATCGGAATACTAATGCGATAACAAATAAACTGAAATAGTACTACTAAAATATTAATATTACAATATTATACAGTGCACATGAACTAAACAGCTAATAAAATATAAAATAAAAAACGTAAAATAAACTGTGAAAGACACAAAGTTCTGTGCAAGTAAGACAACGATAGGACAATCTGGCAGAAAGCAAGCTAGTGAAAAATAAAGTTTCAGATACTAGGTTAGCAGAAACAAAAGATGCAGGGTTCATTAGCCCCCACTACACCACGGCGGAGTCAAATAGGTAAGAGAGGAGGCATTTTTTCTGCCACTTGATGGGGGAAGATCTATGTAGGAGAAAGAGCCGCAAGTGACTCGCGAGCCGTACGTTATGTTTATCCGTTTGAGTCCCAAGCAACGTGGTTGCACTGTTGAGATTTTATGTCGAGAAAATCCAACACATTTCGAACACTGTGGCACAACTGACGGTGCGTTACCGATTGTCGAAACGCGCTCAGATTTACTGAAGCAAGTACATCACACAGTTCCTTTTAATGTAAATAGTAAATTTTACAATAGGTAGAATAATACTATAATAATGCAATAATACATTACAAAATAAAAATGTTAATACATGCGATATTGCGTCGCTTGGTATTTCTAGACATAAAATAAAACAAGCGCTATCGCGCTGCTTGGGTTTTTTCGTACTCATTTAGAGAAAGCGCGATTGCGATGTTTGGGATTTTCCGACAGTATTTTTTTAATATCCTCTGGGGCTCAAACGATTAATAAAGACCCAGCAGAAAGAAATACAAGAAATACAGACGTCTTGGTTCACCAGAGGATCACTATACCGTGGGTTTGAATTAGCTATAACATTTAAAATATTGCATAAAGCGATAAGTTGTGTAAGGAGTTACACAGTCGTGAGAAATAGTTTTTCTATGGAAAACAAGGACACTTCACGCGGTTTTTGTTGAGAGAAGTGTTGTTTTCTCGCTTGGATTTCACTCCTACCTTGAATCCAACAATTTCACAAACGAGTAAAAAAAAAAGACTTCAATGAGAGTGACTTCTTAGTAGCCTGCCAAGAACAACGATCACTTTTGGCTTTGAAAAGGAATACGTCGTCCACCGACAGCTGGACGCGACAGTACATTTATAACAACAGATGGTAGTTCCTATATAACCATACGTCCACGTTTTGCCTGTTAAATGCAGTCCACTGAAAATGAGAGAGTTTCTCCTCATTCAGAAATCAATTAAATTCATTTTCTTCCTGCTACCTCAATTGGTGAACAAGTATCTTTATATAAATGCTAGCTGTTGCTCGCGTTTTTTTTTACAGTGCTACTTCAAAATCAGCGGATTTTCAAACAAACTTTCATTCCTTATTTTACCACTTTGGGGATTGATTTTCCAAAAACGATGAAACACGTATTTCTTTATTTCTAACCAAAAACACCAGTTTTCATAGTGCTTGTTTCAAAATCGGCGGATTTTCAAACAACCTTTCAATCTCTATTTAACCCCCTTACGGGTGGAATGTCAAAAAATACTTCCTTAGTGGATGCTTACGCCATAAAAGGAACCCATTGCCCAAATTTCATGTTTCTAGTAGTTTAGGCTCTCCGATGATGAATCAGTCAGTCAGTCAGGATATGTATTTTTATATGTATAGATTAGGTTGAATCATGCGTAAAATTTATTCAAAATGCGTTTTGATAAATATTACTAATTGTAATGAAGTTAAGAACTGTAACAGACGCATTAAAAGGAATGTACTTACATGATTGAATGTATTCAACTTCAGTAAATTTTTGAATGATTTTTTGGATACCCAATTTAGTTTAAAAAGTATCTGTGGTGCTCTTTATAATCATTTTCAATTAAATTATATTAGATGATAAAAAACAATTAAATAAATGAAGTATAATAATTACTTGATAAATCTATATTTACTAGAAGTTTTATATTCTTTAAAGAAATATAGTATTAACATTTTACCATCAGCGTTAAAACAACCCATATAATCAACAACGGTTAACATTACAATGAAAGAAACATTAACACAATTTTATTGCAAAAAGAATAAAAACATGATACGTCTATATTTACTAGAAGTTTTATATTCTTTAAAGAAATATAGTATTAACATTTTACCATCAGCGTTAAAACAACCCATATAATCAACAACGGTTAACATTACAATGAAAGAAACATTAACACAATTTTATTGCAAAAAGAATAAAAACATGATACGTTTTTATATTATTTTACTTTACGTACGTATATTAATCGTTGCATCTAATAATCAATGCATAATTATTAAATGTGCTAACGAACCTTTGATAAATTTGAAAGTTCGTGTATTTATCTTGTATTTATCTTGTTACTTTCACTAAATTGTTACATACGTATGTTTAGCTTGGTTATTACATCTTTAGGACGCGCCAAAAATTGCCGCTTCCTTCTTGGCAATCAAGACAGGAAGTAAGAAGCAATGATCCATCTCTGTTGAATCATGTACCAACTGTGTTAACGCTTGCCAAACGTTTTGAAAGAAAGGCTAATTTTAGTTTTAGTCGAAGTTTTAATTATTTTGTCTCCTAAAAGAATTTGGAAATATACGAACATTTACTAATTTCAAACGATTATTCAATGCTATCGAATCATTTATATAACCCGAGTCAAAATAAAAGTATTTTAGATAATGTTAGTTATCTCAAATTAGTTTAAGAGCATCTGAACGAAAATGAGTGACTCAAAAGAAGAAAATTTTAGCTATTGACATCAAAAATACAGGGTGTTAATCTACCTCTGGGCCGCAATGAAATGTGGGGTTCTAGACGGTAAAATAAGACGAAAATCAAGAGTGACGAAATGTCGTTAAACGCTTCGTTAATTAATTATTAGCAGTTAAAGATTGCCGAAATTAGCCAATCCTGCTGCAGCGCCGGCCGTTGGGCTCGCCGCGCACAGGCGAACCCAGGACCGTATCAACATGTGTTACAATGCTTACCTCGTAGGGCGCAGGAAATCTTGTTTGTCACTCAAGAGACGGACGACACAAAATCAAAACTTCGGTCACCTTCCAAAAAGTATTCAATGATCGTTGAATAGCATTAAACCTACTTACTCGCAAAATCCACAAGAGCATGTCAGAACTCGCCCATTGGGATTTCCGAGTAAAGAGGGTCAATGATCTCTTAAAGCAGATAGTACACTGCCCAAAAGTGAAGCACCCACACTTATTTAAATCGCGATTGTCCCGTCCGCGAATATTTATTGAATAATACATTCGCATCTCGATTATCCCGTCCGCAGTGTCCACAAAAAGCTACACAACACACGTGCACGAATCAGTCACAATTTACACCCCCACTATAATGTATTCTTTTCTCTCTTCTTTTGCACTCCCACAACCACACCACACACGCGACACAAAATACACTCACAACTATATTTTAAGTACAATTAAATTTAAAAAAAAGTTATTTAAAAGAAATTAACTATAACTAGAAACAATCTAAAAAAGCTTTTTTAATGAAGTCGAAAAATAATTCCCCTACTGAACAATAGCAGAACCAAATGAAAGAGAAATTCAGAAAGAGAAAGCTGTTTTTTCGGTTAATGTTTGCTTCGTAATATTTCTATTATTCAAATTCAAACACAGTAAAAGAAAAACTAAGAAAGCATTTCTCAAATTTATCTATCCACATGTATCACGCACTCGTAATGAACTCAGCGATAAAATCACACGACGAGAAAATAAACCGCACGTCAACACAATGTTTCGTTAACGACTGATCTCTGGTGGCGATCGAACGCGGTCGATGACAAAAGAATATCAGTCCTCCAACGCAATCGCAGAGAAATCCTTCTTCCCGCGTATTCGTCAGTCGTCATTTGGTTCTGCTGTTGTTTAGTAGCGGAATTATTTTTCGACTTCTTTAAAAACGCTTCTTTAGATTGAACTTCATTACAGTTAAATTTCTTTTAAATAACATTTTTTTAAATTTAATTTTACATAAAATATAGTTGTGAGTGTATTTTGTGTCGCGTGTGTGGTGTGGTTGTGGGAGTGCAAAAGAAGAGAGAAAAGAATACATTATAGTGGCGGTGTAAATTGTGACTGATTCGTGCACGTGTGTTGTGTACCTTTTTGTGGACACTGCGGACGGGATAATCGAGATGCGGATGTATTATTCAATAAATATTCGCGGACGGGACAATTGCGATTTAAATAAGTGTGGGTGCTTCACTTTTGGGCAGTGTACTATTTGCTTTAAGAGATCATTGACCCTCTTTACTCGGAAATCCCAATGGGCGAGTTCTGACATGCTCTTGTGGATTTTGCGAGTAAGTAGGTTTAATGCTATTCAACGATCATTGAATACTTTTTGGAAGGTGACTGAAGTTTTGATTTTGTGTCGTCCGTCTCTTGAGTGACAAACAAGATTTCCTGCGCCCCACGAGGTAAGCGTTGTAACACATGTTGATACGGTCCTGGGTTTGCCTGTGCGCGGCGAGCCCAACGGACGGCGCTGCAGCGGATTGGCTGATTTGGGGCAATCTTTAACTGCTAATAATTAATTAACGAAGCGTTTAACGAAATTTCGTCACTCTTGATTTTCGTCTTATTTTACCGTTTAGAACCCCCCATTTCATTGCGGCCCAGAGGTAGATTAACACCCTGTACTGTTGCAATAGTAAAGTGATTGGATGATCAATATATTCTTTCGACATTAACTTAATGTGGAAAAATTTCCATATTAACTATAAAATGCGGTTCATTTGTCATCTATTTAATGATCTTGGCATAAATTCAACACTCCCACCTTGTTTAGCCCAACGATTGGGGTGCTTTTCATTCAATGCCGCTCAAACTGCAGGATGATAGTAAGCAGGAGCACCGCTGTGTTAAAACGACATTTATTATCTCGTTGTTTCTTTTTGTGATTTTCATCACATTCTCTCGATATTAAAATCACGTCAACGGTTTCGCTTGGTGGATAATTTGCCATTTGTATAACTTTACGAGTGAATTTTGAAACGAGCACTTTTGCGTTGCATCACAGGATAAAAAAAGAAAAACACTTCAAGACAATTTGCTTGTGTTTTATGCGGAGGACCTCGTTCAGAAAACTATGACGGTTGTGAATATTACTATCGCTTATACAAAAATAATCACAGAATTATAGAATCAACAGTTACCAATCACTAGCCGTAAATATGAACGTAAGCCCCAGTAATCAACGACCGCACCAACATTGCTTTTACAGGAGTGATGAGTGTTATCAAGAACAATACTGCAGTAGTACTGTTAGAAATAGTGTGCCAACCAGTGTCTTAGCAAATTTCTGGAAGAGTTCAAAAGCATGCTTAACGAACGTATCTAATAAAAAGAATAATGGCCAAGTTTCTTAGAATAGCTCTATGGAATGTTAATGGCATATCACGACACAAAAAAGAAATAAAAATCTTCCTAAATCACTGTTCAATAGATATTTTCTTAATCAGCGAAACCCATTTTACGGAAAAATCGTACTTCAAAGTTCGGCAATACAAATTCTATCACACTAATCATCCGGATAACACGGCCCACGCTGGAACCGCAATATTAATAAAAGACACGATCCATCATCGTGAGTTGCCAAGATATGCTAAAGACTGTCTACAAGCTACATCGGTTAAGGTGAATGCTTTGCCACATGATGTAACAGTTTCGGCATTGTATTGCCCTCCTCGACATAACATAAAGAAAAATGACTTCGAGGATTTCTTTTGCACCCTTGGTACTAGGTTTATAGCAGGAGGAGATTACAATAGTAAGAATACTTTATGGGGTTGCAGATTAACCACCACAAAAGGCAGAGAGCTAGCGAAATTGATACAAGAAAGGAATTACTCGTTCCTATCAACGGGTACTCCAACTTATTGGCCATCGGATCCAAGAAAACTACCAGATCTCTTAGATTTCTTTATCGCTAGTGGTATTTCAGAATCATACATGGACGTGAAGTCATATTATAATTTATTTTCGGATCATACACCGATAATAGCAACAATTGGTACAACTGTGGTGGATAGAAAAAATGTGCCTAACAATAAGTTACAAAACCCAAAATCAATTGAATAATAATAAAATTAATGAAAAGATAAACTTAAATTAGGTATAAAAAATGTTGAGGAGTTGAAAAGCTATTTTGCAACCAAAGATGTAAACATGTTGCTTACATGCGATGTTGCTTAAAATTGAAAACCTGATGTTGTAGTTGAAGAAAGGTATACGATAATTTAACATGGTGATCTATTAAAATAGCCTTAAACTACATTCTCCAATTAATGAGCAAACTCCTTGAGAATGTGACACGAAAAGCAATACGAAGGTTTATGTTTAATGTGATAAAAGTAAATAAGAAAGAAATATAATCTAATTAATAATGTAACAACTGTAGAATAAATGTAACATTTGGATAGTTTTTAACAAAAAGAAAAATACTGTGGGCGTTTTAGCCCATTAAGTGCTTAGGATATCTTTTGAACATGTCTATTACATAGAAGAAAGAAAGAAAAAGAAAATTATCAACGGGTTTGAATTGGGTTTGAATCCATGCCGAAAAAGGTTATGTATAACTATCTTAAAATATAAACGCCATAACATAGCCTTAATTATTTACATTAATTGAGTTTCTGTCATTTGTGTTTTACTTCCTTGTACATAAAACATTTAAAACCATGTAAAGTACTTTGATAAAACGTAAAATATAAAAATTCAGGCTTAAAAAAAGCTGTTTTTTAAATACTTAAAATATAATCGGAAGATTTTAAAACGCGTTTTTTCATGACAACAATTTTTTAGAAATCTTTTTTCTTTACAATGCTCTTCTTATACATTTAAAAATGAAAATGGAATGTCCGAGTAGTCAAGATCTCGTGGGGTACGTGCTGCGGACCGTCTTGCAGCTGACTTAGGATCTCAATATTTCAAGAGCAAAAGAAAGACATACATTCATCTTCTCTCTCGACAACTCCCGTCCAACGTTGCCATCTGAAATACCTTCGTTGATAGAAGGGGAGAAATTAGATACAGTGTACATCACGACTTATACTGTAGTCAAATAAAAGCTGGAAAGAAATAATGCGTGTCCTATAGTGCTGTATTTTTAAAGGATTTGGTTAATTTATGAAGAATACCCGTTATTACTAGCCGCATCTTTCAATTTCCCTTACTATACCTACGGAGGGATTTTGGATGATAACACTGTTTTTCTCTTTAATCTAGCATCACATATTCGGACTCAGTATGTATAAATCAATATAAACAGTGATACATTCTATGATGCTGGTATCGATGTAGGCGATAGGTTTAAATGACATACAAATGACGTAGAAGGAATGACATTTGAAGATTTTAAGATCAGTACTAGTAATTACATCAGAATTAAATTTGAACTAGTAATTACATATATTAGAATTCGATTGGCGATAGGGTGCTTCACTAGTCTGATAAAAGATCTGAGCAATCATTTATCTCAATTGGTGCGGAATGATAACTTAAATTTGCGGAGATCGCACTTTTGTCGCATTGGAACTGTAAAATTGGAGCTTTGCCATGTGTTAAATATTAGTGACTTACATGTATCGATTCATGATATATATGAAATAAAGCTGTATTAATGAACACGATGACTTCGATGACTTTGTTAAATAACTATCGAAACTATGAAACAGATATCCTCGAATATCATATTGATTAATACTCGAATACCGTTACATTATTTGAACACTGTTAAATATTTTATATAAATGTTACGGGTAAAGCAAGGAGACAGGATGAATCTAGAATTACCCAGTTAAACTTATTTTACTTACATATTACTACGTAGTTTTATACTTCGTCTTATACAAATAAATAGGAACAGTAGCATTATAGTTACCGTTGTTTGTTCTAACTGATTTTTTTTTACTTTTGTAAACTATTTTTCATTAAAAATTTGGTTTTAACATTTTTCTTGTTACTTTTACAACGACGTGAATTCATGAACCCATCTTTACTCGTCGTATCGTCGATAAAATTAAATTTATCCTGATAATTTTAGGTTTATTCTCTCTCTTAACATTACCCTAACACAAACACGCATATGTATTGAATAAAAACAAGAACGAATTAGAAAATATTATTATTAATGGATGTCTTATGGTTTTTTGGTATGATCGACATCAATCCAAGAAAAACTTGTTTGCTAAATTTTTAAATAATTATTTTGATGATGGATCATCTTCAGAAGAAGAAAATATCGAAGTTAACAGGGTGAGTATCACGGACAGTATTTTACGCTTATTTTCAATAACCTTCTCATCGTTTCCTAGATAAATTATAGTGTATTCCATATTTTTTAGAAAGTAATTGGCAGCATGATCCAAAAGTGACTTTTTTGTACCATCTTCTTTTATTCTTGTTATGTGATGTTAAGGACCTCAATAAAGTACTACGATATTGCATTAGTCTATACGTAGAACTTATTTAGTTCACTAATAAAAAAGTCTACGTATGTTCTATGTATTAATTTTTGTTTAGAATCATCCGAAATCATAACATATTATATGTCTCAAGTACTAGCTGTACTGTTATATTTATACTAGTAATTCTTTTTCCATAAGTGGCTTACTTAGTGCTCTTTTGTAAAAAATAATTAAATATGTCAGTTGGCCTTCATATTTCCCATATAGGTTCACTTACAATAAAATTTTTCAATTTTAAATTTCCCACTTACAATAAATTTGGTTCATTGGAACCATTCGGATTTGTTGATAAACAAATAAGACAAATTCATTTATGAAAATCTTTTTACCTTGTAAATATAATAGTTATAAATTTTGTATTATTATACAAACCAATTACAATAATTATATGTTTTGGTTATTATATAATACATCTGATACGAAAAGGAAAAGAATTAAAAAAGAATGCCAAAAAGAAATATATCAATACTTAATAATATCGTTCAAGAGTTTAATTATTGTTACTGTTTATACCATAAATTGTATAGTTTCTATTTTGAAAATTAGATAGAAATGAATATTTACATACCATCGTTGTAATGAATTACTTTTATTACCATTTTTATTGCGGTTTAAGAAAGTATATCTAAAAGTATTTTATAGCTTTTTTCGCATTTAAATTCCTCATAAATATATAAAAATCTACAATCAGCGATTGTTATAGTAGATACCTATTACCTAAGAAATCTGGGTCGCTTTCTGCTCTTTTTGAAATTGTCTTTTAAAATTTCTACTCCGTTCTATTTTTAATCTTCTGTTAAGAGGAGAAAAGCAAATTCGGTTACAACATGATTTGTGCCCAAAACATCAGTCAAAATGTCTTGGCAAGATATATATATTTTTACACCTACAATTTTTGTAGAAGTTAGCTTGGGTAATCTCATTAGTTTTAAAAATTGCTGACTTACTTAGTTTTTTATTATTCTTATTTTGCACATAAAAATGTACAGACATCCTGATCCCCAATTATTTAGTTTTACCTCAAAAACCATTGGTTCAAAATAAAATAAAATCATAAAATATGATTTCTCTTACAAGAAATGTTTTATCAATGCCAATTTTACCGAATGTTGATTGTTAAAGAGTTCTGGTGTATAGATGTATTACTAATGAAATAATTAAAAGATGATATTCCATTCCAAATTTCTCCCTTCATTTAATAAATATTATAATGTAACTACAGGATGACTATTTTTTTATATTTCCAAAAAAGCGTTATGTTGCTTTAACAATTTAATTTAATATATTTAAAAACCGTTATTCGCATATACAATAGATTAATAATCATTTTATTTGCTTCGAAGAAACACATATAATGATATAGTACCATTTTTCCCTAAGGTCATAGTTTTCTAGATTTTAGGCCATTGATATTGTTTTTAACGAAACTATATATTTTTATCATTATAGTGTAATAGCTAAAATCAAGGTCAATTCACTGACTTGTAATACTGAAACCTTGATTATTAGAAATTAGGCGTCCATCTTAGTGATAGCGTTGAGGCACGCAATGTCTAAATACGGTGGTCGTTTCTTGCATGGTTTATGATACAGACGCGGAATGAAGGCTATTTTTGAGTTTAGGATTTTGCTTTACAATTTGTATCTTATTAAAAGATTAGTCTATGTCCTGGCGAGAGAAAGTGTTGTTTTTCTCATCCTCAATAACCGAAGATGTGTCGTAAAAGGGGGATTTTCGAAGGATCATTCTGATTTGAAGGCGTATTGTAGCGGTTAAAATACTGTTGGTCAAAACCCGGAGGAACTTCTCGTCGTTACCAGCCACCACCACCATCACCCTCGTAAATATCATCTCAACACTCCTCCTTAGCGGCCGTGCTACGAGCTGGAGAAGGACTGTTTAACAAATTCTGAATCACTGATTGGCATTTTTCCGAACTTAGGAAGACAAATCAGTTAGTTTTTTATTGATTCGAAAAAGTGGTGGACTCCAGTGGCAACGACGAAAGTCTGGTAATATGGTTGTCATAGAGTATGGGGTATGAGAGAGAATAATATTTGTATGGAAGAATGAGTGTGGCGAGCGCGTATGACAAACTATGTAAGTAGACATTACGGTTCGTGTTCTGGAATGAGTGTAGCGAAGTGTGATCTATATGATTTGTATATGTATGGTATAGACAGAGAGAGCAGTGAGAGGGTAAAACGGATAAAAAGACAGTTAGTGCGATAACAGTAATCGTAGAGTCGAGAGATAGACAGAGCGAGAGAGAGAGAGAGAGAAAGAGAGAGAGAGAGAGAGTGTGTGTGTCGCAGAACGAAGCGGTTTTCAATGTTATTCATTTATGTTATATTTCGTCATTTTATTGTGTTTACAGTTGTTGTTTAAATAAATTGTATTAATTATTATTACTCATTTACTCACAGAAAGGACAGATCGAAAACGTACACGATGAAGGCAACACCTTCGGAAGACATAGTTCTAAACATCCTTTCTCCTCATCTTATTTGTTGAGTATCAAAATATCGCTCCTCGCACGTCAGGTTGATATGCGAGTAGTTGTATGTGGAAGGCAAGGGCGCGGATTGTGTATTGACCTTGGAATGTGAACTTTAGTTCTTGTCGACCTTCTTGGTTTGAATGATACTTTGACTGATTTGATTGATTTGATTGACTTGACTGAGGTGCTGCCACCGACCACCATTTACTTCTTGCATTGACAAAACCCGCTGATTGGTCCTTCCAAATTCGGAAAAATACCAATCAGCGAGTTGGTTAGGTACTCCTTGAGCCCTTAGTTCGCTCATGGAGGAGGGGTATTGTTGTGTTAGTGGTGGTGCCGGTCAGCTACGACGGAAAATTCCTCCAGGTTCTGACCTTCGGTCTTTTACCGTTACAAATGTGTGCCAGGACGCTTCAGAAATTCCCCCTTTATAACACGGCCTCGGCTATTGAGGACGAAAGAAGCGAAAATCTAAACACTTTAAAACTACACCTTTTCTCGCCAGGTAATAAATTAATCTTTTAACTGCATGCGAATAAATTCAAAATATTAAACTCAAAAATAGCCTTCGTTCCGCGTCCGTGTCATAAACGGTGTTGATGCATTGTGTGTCTCAACATTATTAACGAACTCACACAACGTTAGTTCTGCGTGAGAGGGTGTATGCCAACACCCAACCCAAGTTAAGAAGAGACATACACTAACAGATGGTTAACGAAAAAAGTAATAGAGATTAGAAGCTTTGTGCATAAGTTATTCCAATGGTTTTGTTTTCATAATGAAAACAGATAGCGTCGAGCATTTACTTGGTTTTCATTACGCGAGTCAATCACGTCACCTGCCTTCCATTTTAGTGATGTTTGCGACAGCGTATCGTATTATGTTAACCACAAGTTCATGCACGTGCCATGCCTAACTATTTTTCAATCATTATATTTTGGTTTGTTTTGGTCACCTAAAGTCAATATCATTGATTGTTTCGTCCTCACGACTTAAATGACGTTTAACCCTTTGACTGCTACGGGCGCATATATGCGCCCAGCGCAAGCCGTCGATATAGACTATGGGCGCGCATTTGCGCCCAGCACAAGCCGTCGATATAGACTATGGGCGCACATGTGCGCTCGGCGACGGCTTTGATCATTTACTGCTGTCTTACTGAATGTCAAGAAATTATTTTATCATATCCGTGTAACACTCAGAAACAACATACCTTGTTGCTTATCAACAAGAAAAATCTCGTTTATTTCGTCAGTTTTCCCTATATCTTAAATTCGTTTCATCTGTTCATCTGCCATTTGACAAAAGTTATGTATGGTTTGGAGTTCGTTTTGTACATTTCATTTTATATATTTTATAATACATTATAATTATCAAATTATGGCGTTTTAAAACTTTACCCTTGACGAATAAATAATATATATTGAAGATAAAAAATATTTAAAAAATTGAAAAATATTAATTTTGGAGTGGATAAAGTAACAGTAATTTGATTCTGTACAATATTACAATTGAATACACCGCCGAACAGATTCAGATTGCGTGAAAAAGTATTCAGTCCCCAGCGACAGTTAGTGCCGGCTGCACGCCGTCCACGCGAAGCGTTTCGGCTCAGAGTCTGCCGCAGTCAAAGGGTTAACAACATGTTATAATAGTGTATATTAGAATACTTCAATACGTAATCAGAATATCTCTACAAATTACTGTATATGTCGAAGGTGGCTAATTGTTACCGTAACATCTTACCTCATCGCAGTTGTCTAAATAGTTTCTGATGCGTTTTAACCCTAGAACTCCTGAGCCTCGATCTGTTACGTGGAATCCTAAGGGGAGGGAGGAGGGGGGGTTCCTCGAACCTATACTACTTTTTATGTATTTATCTTGGAAAAAATTAGGAAAATTTTTTGCAATATTAGAGTATGCTATAGTTTGTAAACAAGACATCATATATTTCTGCATTCAATTGGAATTGATTTATATATATTTACAAAATTAAATAATATTATAAAATACTATACTGACGTGTAACTAGTTTGATTTTGATTCTTGTGATTCTTCTGATAAACATGAATGTCAACGTATAGTATTAAGTGTATGTTTTCTGCAGACATGGTTTTTGGATTTGTAACAACTTTGTATTGATTTTGATAAGCTATTTTATGCGTTTGCTTTTAGCCTTCAGTACACACTGATAACATCTTCTCTTTTTTGTCGGTTCTGTATCTTTCCAGTTAAAGTTCCTAATCAGTTACATAGTTTTAATCTTCGTTCTGTGATTGTTATTCTTTGGAGAGACGGAGAGCGTGATCGCTGCCGCGCTGCGCCGCCTAGTCAGTCATATGTAATTCTCTTATGCTTACTAATTTTTTACACATAACAACGGGAACCTCTTAACTCTTTGGCCTATAACCACGAGTCTGACTCGTGGTAAAGAATTTGTGCCATAAGCGAAAACCATGAGTCTGATTCGTGATAAAGAATTTGTGCCATAAACAAAAGCCATGAGTCAGACTCATGGTGTGGAATTTGTGCATAAGATGCCACGTATTATTATTAGAACAAGCGATTGGAGTTATTCCACATCGAATATTTTTCCTTTGATTATGATTACACCTTAGATGTCTTAAAATTACTATTTGTACCTAAACATTGTTTATTATTTCACAATTCCTTTCGTTGTATTGAAACATATGTAATGAAAAGTATTGTATATTTTGCGCCAGTTCGGGTACACGGCTGAACAGTTGAATGGCACGGCGCGCGACCGACTTTCTTGTTTACTGTACCTCGCGCAATTGGCAGATATCGTGTAGGCCAAGGGGTTAATATCGAATTTAAATATACAACAATAAATAATTTTAAGAGAATTTTTTATAAAAGGGAAATGATTCTAAATTAAAGTTTTTTAATTTGTGGGCTCTAGGATCCCCCCCCCCCCCCCCCACCAAGAGTTCTAGGGTTAAGATGCGAATTGATAACAGAAGGACCGAAAGGGCCAGAATTTCCATTGAAGTGATACGATAAGCCGCTGAGGCAGTTTTGCGACATAAAAAGATTTAAACTGTTACGAAGAAATACATCTTTGTAAGCATTGGGATTATTTAAAATGTATACAAAACAAAGGTGACCCCGGGAACTGTCGACTTACATCACTTGTCACAGAGCATATCACCAACATCCGGCACTTTTATCAAAATTCTTGAGGTTTTTACAAGTTCAATTACCGTACGCATATTTTTTCTTTGACCATCAGTTTTACGAATTAATACATTGCATTTAATATATCTGACATAAACAGTCTTCTTGTGAGAAAATTGTACACTTACACTTGACGTATTGAAAGTACGATAAAAATGTCTATCTATTACGGGACAGTAAAAATTTCTATTTCATGTCGATATTTACATAAATATTATTATTTTGATTTAACACGTTCCTTGGCAAGCCATATTTGCTGACTTGTTGTTCAGGTCATTTGATATTTTGACTAAATGCACCATTGAATGTAATTATTAATTATTGTATATATGACAATTAAATAAACTTATGTGTTTTGCTCTATACTGCATCTTGTATAATGCTTCATTTTTTAGGTAGAAATATAGTTTACAGAATTATATTTGTAACAAAATATATGTTTTTAGCGCATTAAATAAATATGACTGCGTGTACCACCGGTGGAACGTGTTAAACGTATACTAACAACGATGGAAAATAAGCAGCAAGGCATGGATAATAGAAGAAAAGATTCCTGGAATTCAAAGCGAATAAAAAATGAACACGCAAAAGCCGTTCACTAGCTCTGCTACAGATGTTTATCAAGCAATCCTTGAAGCGATTCCTTTATCACAGACTACAAGAAAGAGATCTGAATTTAGGAAAAGAAAAGCAGAAATCGTGAAATTTTGACTTCTTCTCCCTACAAGTTATGCGTTGAAGAGAAAGAAAATGAAAAAAGAACGTAAAGTAGGGAAGAAAAACCTACAATTGGGAAAGAAAAAACCAAATAAAAAAGTACATAAAAGTAATGGAGAAAGGAGAAAAAAATAAAGAAGCAAAAAACCACAGAGTTAACATCAAGAAGCAGCAGCAGTAAAATTACCTGCGTAGTCTGCTTAGAAAACATGAATGAAGATTAGATTCAGTGTTTCATGTGTCAGAAATAGGCTCATGAAGGGTGTACCGATGGCCCTGAATGTTTAGACAATTGTATGTGATCACTGCAAACTTTTTTAAGACTGTGTTCCTTCTTTATTACGTTTTGTCACTGTCTCCACTGGGTGCCACTTTTTATACCATACAAAAACAAACCAAAGAAATATGTTTATTTAATCTAACTGTAATAATAATAATGTTGATTGTGTTATTGGTTTGTTTTAATTTCAGATAATATAAACTTATTATAAGCGCAGCAAATAAAAGTTTATCTATTTTTTCTTCATATTTATCTAAAGAAAACCTTAAGCGTCTGCTGCTGGGCGACCCCTCTTCCCCTATACATGTAAATTGAACAATCTAAGCGTTAAACATCTTTATAAATAATGAGTATTGACAAAAACGCTCAAATATGTGTCAGCTTACAGAATTATCAGAAAAAGTTTGATTAAAATCGGTGATCCACTAGATGTAGCCTTTCCTTATAAGATAATTATCTGAATAAACTCTTCTTATTGTTAGTCGAATATTTTATTCACAGAATAATTATTTATTATCTGTGTAAAATAAAGAGAGTCTTAGTCGTTCTATTTTTTGGAATAGTCTTGTATGTAAGTATGTGCGCTTCCTTGTGCGGCGCTGCATTTCTAGCTTAACTCATTTTATGATGCTACCTACAGTAGCTGCAAAAAGTATAGTACACTATGTCACAAATAAATTTGTTTAACCCTGAAATTCTGAGTCTGATAGAAGTATTTGATAAAACTTTGTGGGTACGTAGATTGTAACAGTATACGTATGAATTAATCTTTTCTTTTCATCTAAATGCCATTTCAAAGGGGTGAAACTAGTGTTAAAGTTTCTGAGTTTTCTCTCATTTTTTAAAGATACCTTTGTAATGGTATTTGATGAAGCAAAACCTTTCAAATAGAAAATGTTTAATTTTTGATACTTTATTACCCTGTCATAAAAAAAGATCATAGAAAAGCTTGTACTCTAAACATGAAAAATCACTGAAACTTTGAGATTCGTTACCAGCCCCCTTAAAAGATATTTTGCTGCCAAAAAAATTGCTCCACGCAGAACACTCCATGCTCTGTACACATATAAAGTTTCATTGAAATCAGAATTTCAGAAGTAGATGAATTTCCTTATAATACAGTGTACGAATACTTTTTGGAGCCACTGTACGTGCGGAACAGCAACTGCCGGCCAAATGTTTTTCTGTCAGCTGTATGTCAGTTAGTCGATAGAGAGCCCCCCTTTGCAAGAGCAACTGCGTGTGCTTCGGCTTCTCTAGATTTTTACATCTTCTCTTTACATATATATTTTGTTTTGTGCATTTCAATAAACTTACGTTTGTCTATCCAACAACCTCGTTATTCTGCGGTTGCTTATTACTAGAACCTGGTAATTAACAATTAGAACAATCTGCAACAAATTTCTCTCCATGTATCCAAATAAATCATTTGAATAAATAATTATAATTTATTCGAATAATATTGCATTTATTATTCAAATAATACAGGCGTTGGTTGTGAGTAGAGTGTGTGTGCAAAGCGAATTTCAGACGTACAGAGTTGTTTGCTTGTTCGTGGTGATCACTGCTGATCTTCGAACATTTGATGATTTTTGCACGTTTGTGCCGTTTAATTTTAAAGGTTCAAAGAACCAGTATACGGGCAATTATGAAGCCGTATCAGGAGAAATTCTATTTTTGTGTTAATCTTAACTCATAGTAACATTACTATGTGCGTCAACGAGTTTCTGTCGTTCTGTTTGTCCCTTTTATAAACTGTTTTTCCGGGATCGGGAAAGTTGTACGTTACGTAAAAGATGTAAAAATGTAGCATCCTGATCAATGTCATGCAGTCATGATCCTGTTACGTCTGCGCTACGAGGGATAAGTTTATAATATGTCAATTGCTATTCAGCAGAAGAGGCCACTTGCGTAACTTCATCGAATGTTGACGCTTCTTTTGATTGTAGAAACTGATATTCTAAGATAATAATATTCTAAGAAAATACGAAGTTCTAAAAAATAAAACACGTTCCGTCCGCGTCAGAAACTTTGATATGTTCCGTTATTCCAAACCAAAGTAGAAAGCGAATATAGTAGAGGAATAGGTAAAAGACAGAGGTAAGATAAGTTTTAGGGAGAAGAATTAAACTAGATTTAAATCTATTTTTTAGATCTTAATACCGGATTACCGGTTTTAATACCGGTAGTAGGAATTCTAGAAAAAGAAAGAAAATGTTTCCTTTGTTTTATTTGCCAGTTTTACTAGAGAGAGTAAATACCACAAAAAATTATTTGCAATTTATAAATTATAACAGTATATAAAGAATTACATAAAAGTAAAGGAACACCTTATTTATTTAAATCACAAAAAGGGGTAAATATCACTATTTAGTCTGTGCTACTATTACAAATTTTTGAAATGTGATCTTAAAAAACATAATGCATCAATTGTTGCTTCTAAAAACGCCTACAATAATAAAGGGTTTATAAATTTTGAGTATATAATAAATCTGAAAAATATTTTGAACCCTAAAGTATGATATAAATAGAATGAAATAACAAACTCACCAATTTAGAAAATATCGAAATTTTTCGAAATATTGCGAACTTTTTTCATAACTACAACCTTATTTTCACAGATACGAATATCATACTACGAATCCTGCGCGTCTGCAGTAATAGGATAGTTTTAGCCCATTTCCTTAGATGATTCACATATTGTATCACTTCTCTAGATCGTACGATGCAACCTTGTATTCACAATGTAATTAATTTCGCTCGTTAGGGAGACATAAAAACAAAAACGTATACTATTTTGCTATATTGGCAACACTCGAACATATAGTGAAGACGATTTAAAAAATTTCTAGTAAATACCGAAAAAACGATATTTAAACTTGTGAATACCGATATTACAAAATTGTACAAATAGCTCAAAATACCGGTATTCGGTATCCCGGTATACCGGTAGTGTAATCCCTAGCGGTAATAGTGAAGACAGAATAAGAAAAAGGTATTTATAGAAGGAGAATGAAGGAAAGTTTACGCAGAAGTTTTAAAAATTAGGATAAAGTGATAAGTTGAGATAGGAAGATAGTGTGGCTGCGATATGGAGTAGTCGATAAAGAAGAGTTAGGAACGAGCGGCGAAATAAAGCGAAAAGAGGAAGGACGAAAGGGATAAAAAATGGGAAAGAAGGGAATGAAGAAAAGAGAGTAGATTAGCGAAATATATAATAACTGGAAAGGGAGAGATGTCGGAAGGATTGGAGAAGAAGAAAGAGATGATCATATATGAACCGAATGAAGGATAGAAGAATGGGAAGAGAGAGATATTACCGACAGAGTTAGGCAAAAGGAACGGAATGGAAGAGGAAAATAGAATACTTGTAGAGACGATGACAGAAATGCGGGAGGAAATGAAGACGGTGAGAAAAGAAGCACAAAAAACTAAGCAAGAAATGATGAATAAATGAAGGAACCAGAAGACAGCTGAGAGGGGGGCTTTTAGATAGACTATCAACGCTAGAAAATAGGATACATGACATACAAAGGAAGGAAAACGAGGAGGAAGAAAGGAAGTTAAAACATGGAGACTAAGAAAAAGGGTCTTCAAAAATGACTTTGATAAAGTTTATGTTCATCACACTGGTGGCGCTTAGGGTTAAAACGATGCACAACGAGTATATAATATTACAGGAAATAAAAATGAAAAAATTAAGGAGCTAGAAGACTACAGATTATTTAAAGAATGTTTAAGGGAAAAGTTACAAATTTTAACTTACATTCACTAATTCTAAACAACAATAATGTTATACTTGACGTATTTTTACAAGCAAGTGAAATCTCGCCGTCTTAACAGACTAGAACTAGGTTCTGGTATTCGAACAAAGATCGATTTATATTATCCGTTTACAGAACGAACATAAACGAAATGGTTCGGTTCAAGAGAACATTTTTAAGTTACTAAAATACGGATATTTTTTTAATGTAATTTCGAGAATCAGTTTTGGTACATTACGTTTCGAACGCATAACGAACGGTCACGACGATTATCCGTTTGGACACAAAATGTTTACAGGATCTTTAGTTTAGCCAAACATTGTTGCAGATATTGCAACACGAATATTTATATTTAGCATCGCGGCACGTTCAAGCACGTTTAGATACGTTATCTTTCGTACATGCAATGATCGGTATTCTCTGAAACTATGTTTGATTGAACTGAACGTGCTTGGTCGAATACATTTGAAGTCGAACGAAATGTATTTACATATTTCCGACAAAGATCTTGTATATTAGAGCTTCTCAAACTTTTTCGTTCGTGACTTCCCATTGAAAAAAATTTTCCACTACATCGGATATATATATACATACGTATGCAAGTACATAAAATAAATAAACAATTGAAACGTTTAGTGAACGAAAAAGAAATTTTATTTTATTTTGTTTTGTAAAACAGGTAAAACAAGATTCTTTCCCATTGAGTACGTATTCTACATAATGTAATTTGTATTGTGTTTCTAGCTTTAATTAGATATCTTAAAATGTCTTCAATCAAGATAGTTTTCATAATCACCTTTACTTATTAATGTTTGAAAATTTGACGGATAAATGTTACAAGTTCTTTATAAATAATTGTCAAAAATCCTCATGACCCCCTTAAGTCTATTACGGGATCCCCTTGAGATCCCATGACTGTCGTTACCAAACGTGAACTGGCGACTAGTGGACTTCCGTATCTACAATCGAAAGGTTACGCGCAGAAACGAATAATATATGTAAATACAAGATGTATTTGCCCGAACCGAACCGTTTTGTTTACGTCCGCGCCATAAACGGACAATATAAATCGACCTTTAATCGACGTGCCATCACTTACCCAGATGCAAATAGGCTCGTCAAGTATGCATTCGAGTAGCTCCTTGAGATGCATCACAAAATTCCTCGGATCGGACTCGATGTCGATTCTTGATTCGTTTTCGGTTTCCACATGTGTGTGATTGCTCTTCCATGCTGGGTCCTTGATAATTTGAACGGCATAGTACACCGAACAGGACAATACGGCAAAGCTGATCGTCGTGTACACTCGGAGGTTGGGGATCGGAAGTCGATCCAAGAATTCCATCGGCATCTTAGCGTTTCTTACGGTATCCTGCCTCCTGTCGACAAATTCGTACAATTCAACTTTTGCATTATTCAATATGCACATATTCAATGATAAACATGGACTATGTCAGGTACAACGTAAATAAACAAATGTATATATATATATACAGTGGAAATTTTGAGTCTGATAGAAGTATTTAATAAAACTTTGTGGGTATGTAGATCGTAACAGTATACGTATGAATTAATCTCTTCTTTTCATCTAAATGCCATTTTAAAGTGGTGAAACTAGCGTTGAAGTTTCTAAGGTTTCTCTCATTTTTTAAAGATACCTTTGTAATGGTACTTGGTGAAGCAAAACCTTTCAAATAGAAAATGTTTAATTTTTAATACTCTATCGCCGTGTCATAAAAAAAGAACACAGAGCAGCTTGTATTCAAAGCGTGAACAATCATTGAAACTTTGAGGTTCGTTATCAGCCCCCTTAACCCTTTGCGCTCGAGAGGTGACTGTTAGTCACCAAATGATAGTTTTGCTAATTTTCAAATTTTAGTTAGTTTGCTTATTAATTAGACTCAGAAGTTAGATAATTATATATGTAAATTTTAGTATATCACTTTACTAAACTAAATGACGTATAATATAGGCGAGTTGTAGTAAATATTTCGAATTAGAGAATTTTTGAAGTTAGTATTGTTAAACGACTAACAGTCACCTCTCCAATGCAAAGGGTTAAAAAATATTTTGCCGCCAAAAAAATTGCTCCATGCAGAATACACCATGCTCTGTACACACATAAAGTTTCATTGAAATCAGAATTTCAGAAGTAGATGAATTTCCTTATAATACAGTGTACGAATACTTTTTGGGGTCATTGTATATAAATTCACTTTTGTGGTATTAATTTACAAGTGATGGGAATTTTTGCAAAAATCTAATAACAATATCTGTAAATAATATAATGGACTCGTCTAATCCATAGAAAGACTATACTATATATTAGGATAAAATACGCACAGTATTAATGCGTGGTGCAGAACTTTTAATACGTATTTCGCTGATTGTTACTTTTTTAATAATGTAGTAGTACCTCCCATATCCGAATCAATAAGCAGACAAAAGTAACCGGATAACAGAATTTTTGGATAATAAAACAATTACAACTTTGATATAGAACTTCGCTTATTCAACTGGAACTCAACAAACGAGATAGTTATTTCAAACTATTATCTTTTTAACTACATATGTGATTCATATGAAAATTATTTCATTTCATGGAGAATATTAGCAGAACTTTTGATTATTTTACCCCTTTGCACTCGAGAGGTGGACTGTTAGTCGTCTAATGATACCAACCTCAAAAATTTTCAAATTCGAAATATTTACTAAGATTCGCCTATATTAAACGTCATTTAGTTTAGTTAAGCGATATACTAAAATTTACATATATGACTATTTAACCTCTGAGTCTGACTAATAAACAAACTGACTGAAGTCTGAAAAAAATGCAAAACTATCATTTGGTGACTAAGAGTCACCTCTCGACCGCAAAGAGTTAAGTTGCCATGTAGTGGTATATATTTCAGTATCAACTAAATGGAACTACAGTTATCCCTAAGTACGCGAAGGTTCGAAACGCTGAAAATCCGTATGATTTTGATATTCTCTTCTCCACTTCTCTCTTAAATCTTTATTACATACATCTCTTTATACATATAAGTGAACGTTGTTGACGATATTGTTTCCTTGATTTTGAACTGATTCTTAGTAAAATCACATAAAAATGAAACAGTTCTAATGTGAGGGTTACTTTATTTCTTTACAAAATAGCCTTTCGTTCGTAAAATACGGTTGCTGTCTTACTAACTGACTATGCCCTTTTTCTCATGCTTTTATAGGCGCATCCCCACTTTGCACTTTCCCGAAAAACAAACCCGCCGTTGGTGCGGGCCGGGAAAGTGTTAGCGGCCGTGACCGAGTCTCGCGCGTACTCGGTCCCAACCCTTATTGAGGACCTCTCATTTATGGGGGCCCTAATGACCACTCTGGCCATCGTCACCCCTGATTGTCTGGTTCCTCTTACACTAATAAACATACAGTAGACTCCTGATAATCCGGTTCTCATTTAATCGGATACATCCTTGTTGACATAAAAATAACTGACCAGCCAAAAAATTATCGTTCGAACAAATGTACTGTTTACCATAGCGATCATTATTTAAGTAGTCGTTCTCTCATTAATTTTATTTTCTATTAACAACAAGTAACAAGGAAAATCACGACTGTTAAAAATACCTTGAAATCAAGAGACCACGCTTTAACAATAACAAACTTGCATTTTTGAAAGAGTTGTTTCATTTATATGTGTTTGATAATTTAATTAAAACAATTCGATACGTTACTAAAGTTCCAAAGATTGTTAACTGTAGGCATCCAGCGAGAGTTAGTCTTCAAAGAAATTAATTAATCTCCCTTTAATGAACTATAGCAATGTCCGTGGTTTTAAAACTAAACTAAATATAATATTTTATGACGTGCATTAACTACCACTTCAGTTGATTATAAAAACATTGTATCTGTTGAAACATTGAAAGATTCACTACTTGCTGATGATTATATGGCTGAAGGTGTATTACTAGCTGTTTACACATCTCTTGTCAACTGTCGGTTATGTTTGTCATTTAACTCTAATGCCGAATCAGTTTTGTTGGCATAGTAAAACAACAATAGTTGGTACTGTTTACTTATTTCCTATACGCTGAATATTGTGAGTGGGTTGAAAGTATTACCATCCACTCTTTTCCAAGCAATGACATACTTTTTACGAGAGATTTCAATGTGTCATCAATCAACAATAGTTCTTACTTTTGTGTTAAGTTTTGTTTTAATGTTATTAACAGTAGTGTATTATTCAAAATTAGTGTACAAGTTAAAGTTTTGTTCTCGAAAGGATTACTTCAACTTCTTCAATCTCTTCAGCAGATAGGGATACCGACACCAGACCAAATTTAGAATAAGTGTATTTTCGGTATGTAATTTCGGTGAGGTTCCTTTATGCAATATTATGTTTTCGTTGTAATGGCAATTCAATGTGTTATGATGTGGAATTTCTCTAAATTATTGTTGTAATAGAATTCAAAGTTCCGCAAAAGTTGTAATTTATAAAAACGAAACAAATAGTGAGCAAAACTCTAGTTACTCCATTTGCTTTTGTATTTGATAGAGTATCGATCATAGCCGTCGATATCGATAGTTAGTAAGGTGTTTTTGTTTTATTTTGTTTTTCCCTTTCTCTACCAAAAATATGTGACCGAAGTTAGTCAGCAAAGAGCTCGCGACGGGTACGAACGTTAAAATGTAATTATATCTATTAAGATCATTTAAATATTAATAAACAGTAAAATATATATATCGTCTAGTGGTTTATTCCAGCAGCCTTTTCTTCACCCCATAAAACCTAACTAGAATTATAATTTAATATTTTGTAATAATTCGATTCACTGTAAAATCTTTATTTCGGTTAAATATATATTGGACATTTAAATTAAATGTATTTTTGTTCTTTTAATTTCGTTATTTACCTAAAATTTGAGGGACTTATACGGAATTAGACAGTCTCGGATCCACAAATTTATTCGTTAACAAATAAGATATTCAAATAATTTATTACCTTCCACTGTTACCAAATAATGAAAGTTATTATCCCCGTTCGGACATAATATTCAGAAATTTATTCTATCTAGAATCCTTTGGTTCATTTTTAATAAATTATTAAACTCTGGAATTTTTTCTCGACGAATTCAACCGATTCATAAAGGCGAAGATTTATTTTATATCGAGAACAATCGTTCGATTAATTAAGTCATTAATTAGCAATATGACAACAAAAGAGGAGCAACATGGTTTTATAGCAATGAGATCTCCCTACACAAATTTAATGTCGTATCAACATTATATATAGTAGCTAAGTGCAGTGAGAGAGGAGTACTAAATTAAATGCATACTAAATTTCGGGTGTTGAAATAACGTTACAACAAAACATTGTTACAATGGTTACATAACGTTATATCATTTAGATCGCAATTAGTTAAATATAATGACTATTCATCACAAATCATTAATATATCATCAGGAGCACCGAAGAGTTCCCATATTGGCTCGTTACTTTTCATACTTTTCATTAATGATATTTTACATTGCATTTAAAACTTTGATGATCCCGACAGTCACTTGCGTATTCAACAGAATCTTCTCAATCTCGAAAATTAATGTAAGATTAACAGACTATTTCTTAATTTATCTAAATGTTCCAGAATCCGGTTTTCTCTTTTGAGGAATATTTCTCTATTAATAATTTAATCTTAACATCGGTGAAGGAGATCAAAGACTCCTATGTTCCTTGTAAACTTTTATTTGCAACATAAGTTACCTGTATTGCAAGTCAGACTTGAAGAAATCTGGGATTTATTTACAGAGCATCTATATATTTAAAAAATGTACGTACTATCAGATCAATGTGCAAATGTACATATTATATTACTCCCTGAAACACGAAAAAAGGGTTTTGGATCCATGGCCAAACCTTCCGGAGGAGAGGGGACAATTTTTCAAACTCAGCAAACTTGTTGGCGGTGTATTTCTCCTCGAAGATCGACACGAGTTTTCCACAAAAACTCGTTACTTTCAGTGTCGAAGTTTTGAGAAGATTACTTTCGGGAGTAACCGCTTACGATTCATTGTTCCAAAATTTGTTCACTGCTAATGGCCTGAATGATCGCGTGGTAACAAGAAAGCAATTTCAAGACAATGATGGGCAGTTACAGTTCACTTTTTCGAATCTTCGATAAAAAATAATAATCCGAAAGTCGAGGTCGAAAACAGTTTACCCCAGTTTATAGTACCACGGTTGGAACAATTTTCATATAAAAATCCGCATCGATCAACTGCTGAATTTTCAGCTATAACCATTACTTGTTTTTATTCGTTTCTGTAGAAACACATCATTTCCGATTTTTGAAGATTTTACGTATTCTAGGATAAAACATTGCCTTTCTTCAATGCCATCATGCCATTTATTGAAGTCAAAAATATGTTATTACAATAATAGAAAATTTTCTACATAATGCTGCTAAATTTCTTTAATACTCCCAATTCTTAATACTGCTAATTCCTTAATCTTCTCAAATTATTGCTTCTAAAAGATTACTCATTAAGGTGATAAACACTCTACTTCCTTTTTAAAACTTCCAAAATAGTAGCTATTTCATTATTTATACCGACCGCGATGATTTGAAGCATCTGAGGATCCCGCCGCCAGAATATTGTATCCAGAGTTGGAAAGGGCAAACATTTTTATAAATCTTCAAAAGTACGTCACGTTGTTGAATGCCCGAATGCGTTTGCCATCTGCCGTGATATACTCCGGACGGCTGTTTCAACGCATGAACTTCCCGAAAATGAAAGTTTACAATCGAAATTGTTGGTTTAATGTGTCGTTACCAACGCAAAGTACCGACTGCTGTACTTAGGTTGAACTGTTTTTGCCGAAGTCAGTACCGAATAATGTACTGTTTGATGTTTGATTGATACTGATCTCAAGATTTTGTGAACTGAAGACTTCTGAAGGTGCGTGGCGCCGAAGTGATTTGGTTTTATTTGGTGATGTTCGAATGTTCATTCCTTCATACCACAAGACGATACACCGATTAGTTAGAGCCAAAAAATTAAGACTCCAATCAACGTACTCTTTGGGCGCCACCAACCCAGTTTTTGTGACTGGAAAAATGTATTTAATTCGGATTTGCTTAACCTGTTAACCCAGTTCTCTTTTTAAGTACGCAGCATACAACGGGCGCGAACTCTTCCACTAGGACGTGTCAGTACGTCAGGAATACTTGACTTCATATTATTTATTTTTTTTATTTATGCTTAAAATAAATGAAAAGGCTATGAGGTATATATGTTTTCGTTTTCCAATTATTTCTTGTAACATTAGGAGCCCTAGAAAAATCTTCATTTCAGCTTCATCTGTATCCTTCCATTGTCGAATTCTCGAACGTGGTTTCAACTCAGGATTATTATCAAAAAATTGGGCGGCGTACAAATTTGTTTGTTCAGTAATTAATTTGATAAGTTCCTCATCTAGAAACTTCTCCAGATAAAACAAAGGAACTTTTCTTCGAGGCGTAGCGAAAGTTTTTCCAGACTGTGCAGTAAAGGGAAATGGTGGTCTTTCTGCATCTTGAGGTAGCTATGCTTCAGAAACAATGCTGCTAGGACCAACTTCATCAACTTCTGCACCATCTTCATTCTTAGTATCGCTCAATTCCGTGTTCTAGTCAAAATTACTGTCAGATGACTCAGATGACGAACTCATAATACGTCTCCTTTTTGTACTTGCCGGTACACTGATTTCATCTTCGCTAATATCACTTTCATTCATTTTGATGGATACTTATAAAAATGTATTGTAAAATAAAAAGGTTGAAAATCTAAAAAATATAAACAGGAATGCAAAAATAAAAAATATAAGCAAATAAAGTATAATACGAAAATAGGTAGGTAAGTGTAAGTCGCTGCTCACCCAGAATACGTCCACCACTCTCAATAACGAAATGATACTGACCTTCCCCGCGTCTTAAACTCATGTCGAGACACGCATCGATGACTAATGCCTTTGTTGTACGCAGTTATGCGCCCCACCTGTTCCAGGGCGCAACATATATTAGGTTGGGGAAAAAGAAATCCATTATTTTTACGTGAACTTTAAGACTTTATTTAATATGTTTCGGATTGTCCGATTCGGGTCAAATATGCACCGTTTTGTTCTATAATTTGTTGCCATTTTAAGGGTAGCTTCATAATGCCTCTTTCATAGAAGTCTTGGTCCCTATTGGCGAGAAACTCTAGTAATTGATTTTCACAATCTTCTCTTGATGTCAATTTCTTATCACTAAAAAAGTTTTGCAACAAAAGAAAAATATGATAATTGATTGGTGCCAGGTCCGGACTATATGGTGGATGCATCACAACTTCTCACCCAAGCTCCCGGAGTTTCTGGCGAGTCACTATAGACGTGTGTGGCCTGGCGTTGTCCTGATGGAACACGACACCTCTTCTGTTGGCCAATTCTGACCGTTTCTGATCAATTGTTAGCTTCAAACGGTCCAGTTGTTCACATTAAAGATCCGAATTTAGTGTTTGGCCATATGGGAACAACTCATAATAAATGATTCCTTTCCAGTTCCACCAAAGACACAGCAGAACCTTCCTGGCCGTTAGTTCTGGTTTAGCCACTGTTTGAGCTGCTTCATCGCAGTAAATGCAAAACTTCATCGTTTTCGCACGATGTTGTTATATATGACCCATTTTTCATCACCAGCCACCATCCGTTTAAGAAATGGGTCGATTTCATTCCGTTTGGCCAAGGCTTTGCAAATGGGAATTTGATCCATCATGTTTTTTGGTGTTAATTGGTGTGACATTTAACGTCAAGCTTTTTTTTGAATCCAGCTTTGTGCAAATGGTTTAAAACTGTTTTATGATCGATCTTTAGGTCTTGGGCGATGCTACGACTACTAACATGACGGTCAACTTCAATTATCTCTGTGATTTTATCGACATTTTCGACGACGGGCCTACCTGTGCGGGGTGCATCTTTAACATTAAAAATACCTGAACGGAATCGACGAAACCAACATTGCGCGTAATTAGCTGTTACAGTATCGGGACCATAAACACCGTTCACAATTTCAGCCGTCTGGCTTACATTTTCGCCTTTATCAAAGAAAAACTGTGAAATGTACCGAATTTTCTCTTTGTTGACTTCCATTTTTAACACCCTGTAACTCACAACTCAATGGACCAAACGAAAAACAGCAAACGAATTTTTTTAGTACGAAATATCACCTTGACAACGAGCATAAATCTGAAATTGTTTGATTGATACTTTATGAGATATCGATCATTACAGCCATCTGCCGAAAAAATAATGGATTTCTTTTCCCCCAACCTAATATTTCGAAGACGTATTTATACGTCTTGCCCGTACGCGTTACTGTTTACATTGGACGTATTTATACGTCTCACCCGGTTAACAGGTTAAGTACGTTATTTACGTTTGCGACACGTATACGCTATACTACCGTATGTTAACACGTTCCGTGCCACGTAGAGCGTATACGCCCCATGCTGAACTTTCCGTTCAAGCCATTCGGTGGGTATTCTCATTGTAAAATGAAGAATTTTTAAAAAATTTTAATCTTGGTTGTGTACTGTTGAAAAATTGTAAGGCGTAGGTAGGTCAAAAACATTATTCAATCGTAAAAGTGTTGGTCGTATACGCCCCACAAGGCCTGAACGGAAAATCTTCGAAAAACAGTCTAGCACAGAACGTGTTAGTATAGCTAATTCGGATGGTGAGGATAAAGAAAATCACTCCGGTGTTCTCGGTACATTTTACTTCTTTTTACTGACTAGAACAACAAGCAGGCTTCTTCCGCTAGCCCGTTTCGGCGGTAGCTTGGTCAGATCAACGGGTTCATTTCTGGTTCCTTAATTTTCCTTTTAATAATAGCTTATTTATAACTTAAACTAACGTTCCGATGAAACAGTGACCTTAACACGCATTTTTAGATCGAGGGTAGGGTGAATAACTCGGGACAGGAAGGTTTCCTGATTTCAGGCAGCGAAGGGGCAATTTCTTCCGGACCCGTGTACCTCTTGAATGTGGGGCCTTTCGGAAGTTCCATATTTATGACACGCGCTTGGCTATTGAGGAAATAAGGTTGACGCAAAAATTAAAGCTATTGTTCTTCCACGGACATTAAGAAGGTAAAAAAAGGTTAAAATTGCTTAATCCTTAGAAATAGCATTACCGGCTCGCTCATATCATAAATGTGCCAAGGAAAACTTCCCGCTTTTGTTCCGTCGGACGGAACAGATGTATTAATATTTATAGAGCTCTTAATATGGTTGAGCAACATTTGAGAAAAATCTTTCTTAGGATCTTATGTCATTATAGTATTACATATATAACTTTATGGATTTGTTTAAAAACAAGCACATCATAAAGATGAAAATAAACTTTGTAATGAACTAGCTTTACACTAACGATCGCTTTAGAATCAAATTTTTTTAGATTCACAAAACTTCTCACAAAAACTTATTTACAATTAGTGGATAACTAGGTCGACTAAAGATCAGTTTCTATTATCCGTTCAAACACGTTCTGTATTCAACACGACCGGTTCAAACAAACGAGCCGTAACGGTATGCGAAGAAAAGAATTACATCTTTCTTTGTTTCATCGACTGGATTTATTAGGGAATAGAACGTGTTTAAACGGATAATATAAATTGACCTTTATATTTCACGAAAAAAACCACACAGTTCTCTTCACATCTCATCCTGAAAATTTCACCTTAAGATCTTGACGTGTTGTTCAAGAAGGTTTTGTGGAATACCTCTTTTAATATCGAACTGAACAAAGAAAGCGGGCAATATGTTTCTTTGATCATACGTCGATTTCTTTATATTCACTTTCAAAATTTTAATAAGATTTCACCTTACAGCTTCAACATTATTTTTTTTTCAGTTTCGTTTAATTGAAACTCGTGATGCGTTTTAAAACGTGTAAGCTAAATATTTAAAAATAACTAGGATTTTTAATATATATTACTTTACGATAGGGTAAATGTATCTAATAAAATCTACCATAGGTTAAATCATTGTCAATTGAAAGATAATTGATATTTATGCATCTAATTGAACCTAAAATAAAGAAATATTATTTGTACTTTATATAAGATAGTTTAGAATGGTTAAACTCATATTTTTAATCAGGATTTAAAAGACATAAGGATCCATAAGGAGCACAAATTAGGATCCAAAAAAAGGAGTATCTACATTGATTAATTCTCCTATATATGTATGTATAAGTTTGTAATGTCATTTTTACTCATGCCTGTATTATTTATTGCTGCATGAATATTTTTAAACAACTTTTTTTTATTCGAATTACCTTTAAAAACATTTTTATTGTAAAAATATAGAAAAAATACATTTTTTTAAATATTTCGTTTCTTGCAACGTTGGAATTTACATTCTGGGTAAAATTAAGAGAAATGTTCGAATCAATTAAATACTTAAGTATATGCAGACACATATGTTCATGGAATTTTCAAACTTAGTTTCTCCGTATATAACGTATAATTGTCGCGGTGCAATAAATTCATTAAAACATTTATCCTTCGCTAGTTGTTAATTACATAACGCTGCAATTACAGTATGTTTTTCAACGCATACTTAAAGTAATAATTCAATACAAAAACAATAAATCTTAATGTTTACTTCACGAGATATTACGAGTGAGCATATTAAGAACATGGGCCTTATGTGGTACTTTTACTGTATGTGTATAACAAGTTACTATTAAAAAATGATTGTGTCAGTATTATTCGAGTTGAATTTTCCAAGAAACACTTCTATACCGTCTTTTATAATATTACTATCCTATCATCTTGTCACATCCGTTTTTTGCATAAACAGGTATAATTTCTTGAAAATAGCATAAACAGCGATCGTCTCTTTGTACATTGCCTATTAATGAAGGAGCATTGTTTATGTACTTATATACACAACTTTTCTAAATATTATTGCTATTGAAGATTACGAAAAATTCAGGAATATCCTATCAAGGATGTCCTAAAAAATGAAAACTGTAAATACATTTGAAGTATTGGGTTTACCGTATATAACCTAGCCTACATCATCTGACAATGGTTTCTAATAAATTTGTATTGTTTACGTTTCACACAGAGTCTGTTTCGTTTTACTTGAGAGCTTGTGATAAACTTAGGTTGTCTTCTTGCCAAGACTTACTTGAAAGAGCTAAATTTAGTCACCAGATTCTTACGTGATAGTAACATTCCTGGCTAATGTATAGTTTTTATATTATTGTTATCGTGTTTGCACTATTATACTGTGTTGCAAGTTTTATGGATATACGTATGTTTATAAGATGGAGGTATTAGCGGAGACCGGAGTCGGCAATATCGGTAGTAATATCGGTATGGTAGTATGTAACATTTTCAATATCTCAAAACACATAATAGATAGGAACACAAATTATGGAACGGGCACATTTATCCTAACTATGTGGATACGTAAAACAAACATTAATACAATCAAGAAAATAGCTTTTCGATATTTTGAAGTAACTTTTTCTTACTGCTTGAAAATTGTAAGTTAAACAGTCTCTTTGCAAACATATTCTGTTTTTCTTTTTTTAATCCTTAATGTAACTTTTGTTGAAATGATACTTACCGTTACTTAGCATTTACAAGTGTTTTGTTAATGAAAATTTAGAATCAAGTGTAAAAAGTGTAGTTGGGGTTAGTTGTAACGGCCTCTATCCACATTAGAAAATAGTATTACCACAACAGAATCGAAATAGTGTAACGAATGAATGCCTACAATTTTATTTCGACTTAGGATTCTCCTCCAACAAAGAAACTTTATCAACATAAATATAAACAATTAAAACAATTAAATTTAGCACAAAATTTGTTCGACCAAAATATTTGACAAAGTGTTTGAAATATAGTAAGTACATGTTACGCTACTTAGATAATAAGGTATATTTTTCTCTGACAATAAGCTCCATTTCTTTAGCTGGGCTTATAAAAATTCGATTTTGCATAAAAATCTATAGTCTTAAGGTAAAATTTAACAGCTTCAATGAATAACCCAAATGCGATTTCATTCACTTTTTTGCATTGGTGCATTTAAAAAATGTAACTACATTCTTTTTTTTTCAAATGGAGCTCTATAATTACGATTACACCATTCGATACGGTTTTCTAATTTCTACAAAAAGAAAGCATTTAGGTACTTTTATGCCATTAATTTAATAGTTCAAAAATCATAACAGTTTGAAGTTGTCTAAATAATTTTGGTGTACTTGCAGATATGATAGGATTTTGATATGATAAATATTCATATGGTACTCTGTTGCAGTTTAAACATTTTTTTATTTTTCTTTATGTTCCTTAACGCTTTTGTTACTTCTTTTTCTGTAAATTTTAATGCTTCTAAACAAATACGATGTTGAATATCTTAAACATTAATAGCAAGATGCGAATACACCTTACCTTTTAAGTTTATGGTTAAATTATATTCAAATAAATTATTTAGACTACAATGGAGGGACTGTTTGAATATTTGTTTGAACAAACTTTAAACCGTTATAACTCTTGAACTATTAGGTTCAGGGTATAAATATTTTTTTTTTGTAGAAATTAAAAACTGCATCGATTGATGCAACTAAAATTATAAAGTTCCATTTAGAAAAGATGGATGCGGTTGCATTTTTCAGATGCTATAATGCATAAAGATAAATGAAATTATAGTCAGATTATACATGTATATCAATTGATACCGTTTAATTTTGTCTCGTAACATTTTTTGCTGTCTCCAACAATGTCAGAAATACAGTTTCTCCACTTCCACGAGATACCTTGTATAATACTGTGCAATGAAATGGTTACAAATTTATTGTTTAAGCAGAAAACCTGTTTCCTATTTTAAAGACTTTTGACTGCTCAAAAAGTATGTATAATTGCATTACAAATACAATATATACATATGTATATTAATCTTATCTAATAATACAATATTTCAATCCAACTTTAACTAAAGCGTGTGTTTCGGACGCTCGTTGTTACAAACCAAACGATGCGTTATCAAATATTCGTAATAAATACCTTCTGTTTATCTTAAGATAAACTTAAGTCGATGATATAAGATGAATCACACATATTATACCACATGCGTAAAAAATAGAGGAAACTACACAACTGGAGGAGTTGAGGTCGCAATAACAGATTTATATGACACCTCAGAAATTCCTTTGAAAACCAACTTAGAAGTAATAACAATCACAATTATTTTTCCAAAGAAAATTCACATCTGTAACATCCAATAGCTATCCATTAGAGCTTGAAGAGCTAGATAAACTTGTAGCAATCTTCCTGCCCTCGCCACTAGGAGGGATTTATCGACTACCTTTCTTAACACTTAGCCGACCGAATGGGGAGATCTCCAATTTTGTCTTCAACAGAGCGCTGAAATTGATTCTATTTGTTTTTGTTATTAGTTAGTCTTCAACTAGTACTGTTTATAAATTTTTCAAAATACAATTTTTAATAAATTCAACATCAGCTTAGGATCAACTAATAACAAAAGTAAATAGAATCAATGGCACTGCTTTGTCAAGGAAAAAATGGGAGACCTCCCCATTCGGTCGGCTAAGTTTTAAGGCAAGGGCCTGCTGGGTAGCCTTATTGATGAGTCCACTAGCAGGTCCCGCATGAAACATCTCCCATTCATCTTCCTTCTCTCTCTCTCTTCCTCTTTCTTCCAACAGCCATAAACTAATTTATCAAATCCCTAAGATACTGATTATTGTTGGTGATCTCAACAGCTACAACTCTGTTTGGAGGTCAAGCAAAACAGACACTCGAGGAGAAAAAATAGAGAAATGGCTGACAAACCCAAATCTAATACAGGTAACCCTCCTATAACACGGTAGATAGGTTCCTAGAAAATGCCGTGTTGTGTGAAACCGTGTTGTATGAGACCCAGAGCCAGTAAAAAAATGGGGGTTACGTTCCGAAAACTTATTAAAAACAATTTTTTTTTTTAATTCTACATAAACAACTTAATTTTTATTAAAAATATAAATGTATGTACAACACAAAATAAAAAGCAACAAAAATAGTATTTTAATTTAATAAATTTCTTCGTTGTCACTGCTCAGTATAATTAACCGAGAACGTCTTTTTAGTGGAATGATATCGCCTTCACTTTTAGAACTTTTTTCAAAGTTTTTGCACGTTCTTTCCTCTTAAAAAAATCTGTAATTTCACTTTGCTTGTTGGTTCTTAACAGGTCATTGTAAATTTATCGGTATGGAGCTAAATAGTTTTGTAGCTCCCTTTTGAATTTTCAGCTTCTTTCAGCGGAAGGTGAAGAAAAATGACAGGATTTTCAGCTAAGCTTAGGCCTTCTTGTAATTTTTTTAATGTTAAATTATTAACTCAAACGGTTAAGACGGTAACTCTCGCTTATACTAGGAGTACAGTGTTGTACAAAGATTTTTGTAATTTTCTTATCGTGTTGGAGCGAAACCGTGTTATAGGATGCTGTGTTGTAGAAGGGTTCCCGCAATTTATGAATCGTGTTATAGGATGCCGTGTTGTAGGAGGGCTACCTGTACCTATGAATACAAAATCATACCCCATTTTTCAATGTAGCCAATGGTTCTTTCAGTGCAATAGACCTGAGAATATGTAGCACAGGAATATTCTAACACACGGAATAGAAAGCCCTTGACAATCTACACGACAACGATCATTTTCCCATCATAATCATGTACAATGATGGTACATCTACTCCCTCAGCATCTCATATCCATAAATGGAATATAAATAAAATATACAGGGACCAATATTAGGAAAGTATAAAAAACAGAAATGGATCACTCAATATATCCACAAGACATCAACTGTGAACAGAACAAATTGGAAAATATCGTAAACACTAAAGCAAGGGAAGCCACTAATCCCATAAAAACCAGCATAACCAAACAACAGACAGTATTCTCCCTGGTGGAACGACAACTAGAAAACCGAACTAAGAGTAACACACCACGCCTTCAATAGAGCCAAAAGATATCCAACAACTGAAAATCTAATTGAATTTAAAAGACTACAAGCCAAATTTCGTCAAACCCTCAAGGAGAGTAAAAAGAAGACATGGAAAGAATATATATTACCTATAACAAATCAAACTCCGACAAAAGAAATATGGAAAAAGGTCAATCAAACACAAAGCTAACGAAGACCCGTTGGCATAAATTTTCTTGAATTCCTGAAAAATAAAATAGCAACAAACCTAAAAGATAGAACTAACGTACTCCCAATAAAATTCTATCTAAATTTTAGCAATAACAACTACGATCCATCTCAAACTTATGAAAACTTCCTACAAGATCCTCTACAACATTCCAATGAAAACCATATAGATTTTGTATTAAATGCACCAATATCACCTGACAAAATTAAAAACACCTTGCAATCAAAATCAACTAAAGATTTAGCTTCAGTATCAGACAATATACCCAACAAGTTATTAAAAAAACTCCCGGAATCCGGAATGAACCATCTTCTAAAAATATTCAACTACATATGGCTAAATTGAAAACGCAATAGTCGTACCAATCCTCAAACCCAACAAGAATAAACAAATCAAAAAGCTAACGCCCAATAGCCCTGATTAATACAATGTGCAAATTCCTAGAAAAAATAATTAATAGAAGACTTAGATAGTTTCTGGAAGCAAATAAATTACTAGCATCAAATCAACATGGCTTCCAAAAACATCGCTCGACCACAGATGTTTTAACTAGTATAACAACTGTCGAATGCCAAAAGAATGAAAACCAAGTAGCATTATTCCTAGGTATAGAAAGAGCCTATGACATGATCTAGAAACCGAACATCATTATGTCTCTTATTAAATCGAATATCAATGGGCACATGCTAGCATTCATACAAGTAAGAGTAAGTAGAATGAATCAATATTCTCAGCTAAGGGATTGCAATACCGGACCAAAAGTTCAATACCGGTATTCGATATTTTTAGATCATAATACCGGAATACTGGTTTTAATACCGGTAGTAGGAATTTTAGAAAAAGAAAGAAAACACAGGTGTTTCTTTATTTTATTTGTCAGTTTTATTAGAGAGAGTAAATATCACAAAAAATTATTTGCAATTTATAAATTAAAACAGTATATAAAGAATCACAAAAAGTGCAAATATCACTATTCAGTCTGTGCTACTATTATAAATTTTTGAAATGTGATCTTAAAAAGCATAATGTATCAATTGTTGCTTCTAAGAATGTCTACAATAATAAAGGGTTTATAAATTTTGAGCATATAATAAATCTGAAAAATATTTTGAACCCTAAAGTATGATATACAAATCCAATGTGAATGACAAACTCACCAACTTAAAAAATATCGAAATTCTTCGAAATATTGCGTATTTTCTTCACAACTACAACCCTGTTTTCGCAGATACGAATATAAGACTACGAATCCTTGGATGATTTACATATTGTATCACTTCTCTAGACTGTACCATACCACTTTGTATTCACAATCTAATTAATTTCGTCCGTTAGGGAGACATAAAAACAAAAACGTATACTATTTTGCTATATTAGCAATACCTGAACATATAGTGAAGACGATTTAAAAAATTTCTAGTAAATACTGAAAAAATGGTATTTAAACTTGTGAATACCGGTATTACAAAATTCTACAAATAGCTCAAAATACCGGTATTTGGTATCCCGGTATATAGGTATTGCAATCCCTATTCTCAGCTGAAGCATATACAATACTGGATACCTTAAAATTATTCCATACGTTTAAAACCCATAATTTAATCATATTCTCTAACTCCATGAGTGTGACCAAAGCCCTCGCAACCATAAACAAAAACCAAAATGAAATTATTGAAAAAATCCAAGAAATCTACACTGAGCTTATAAATTATAACAAGAGCATAAAAACAACCATCGTTTGGATTCCGTCGTAGCAGAGGATGATCGATAACGAAATAGCAGACGCTGCAGCTAAGGAGACTGCAAACTCCACACCTTCGTAAAATGAACTACATACCCCTATTCCCATTCGAAACCTCGTAAACCACATCAAACACTCAATAAAACAAGAATGAAATGGAAAATGGAAAACAACAAAAACAACCAACATGCACAACATAACGCAAGACTTCATTACACCAATGAATATTAATACCATGACTAACAAAGAAAGTCGCTGCAGTTTTCGCAAAAACATGTCACTAACATCAAATTATATTCTATTCGAACACAGAGAATTCGACTAAAAAAGGCAAAATTACGGCATAAAACCAGACACAGCACCAACATCCAAGGACTACATTAGAAACACCCTGAAATTCGGCAAAGATACAAACTTCTTGTGGCATAAAATTTAATCTTAGGAAGTAACAACACCGTAAAAATGTCGCTAATGACTCAGATGCCGATGTGACAAAGACGAGAAGAAGAAGAAGAAGAAGAAAAAGAATACTTGGTAATATAAAACGTGGCAATTTTAAATCGCCAGTTCTTTCGGACTACTCTGTATAGTGTGTAAGACCTAAATATGTGTAAATGTTACAATTGTGCACGAGGTGACCCAAAAGTGGTATTTACGGATAAGGTCAGAAGGGTTCTATGAACCGAAATAAGACGAAAATCAAAAGTGATAAATTTGGATTGGAGGCTTCAGTTTTAAGAATAAAGTATTCGAAAATCAGTCTAGAACACTTATTGTTAACTGATGACTGGCGTTACCGATTTCACTATAGTTTACTATCAATACACATCTCAACCTCGAACTGTTATCAAGCGTTGCAGATATATTCATGAATGTAACGAATAATATGATACTCATTAATGTTTAATTCATTAATCAATTCTTCATTTCTATCATATCTAGTTTATTACTTTTTCAGTTTATTTTAATTAATATAAGGTACTATCGATTAATATCCGAAGCAATAAATGGTAAACCTAATCGTAAACAGTGCTTAACATTGTATCCTATACAAAAGTAATCAGGATAGCCGTCTATGTTGGAATCTTTAACGTCAGTTATCCAACTGTAGTGGTAACCTCATTTAATAAATCATAAAAAAATGGGAGGATAAGCAGAAACGCTCTTATCTTCTACCAGAAGAAATCGGACAGATTATTCGGGTAGCCATGTGCATTTGTGATATCAAAAATATCTTGAGGTAATAATTACTTAATAAATATAGTTAATAAAACCTTTGCCGCGTTGTGCTTATTAACCACATAACAATAAATATACAAGTACTAGACTGATTTCCAAATGCATTTTTCTCGAAAATGAAGTCTCTAACGCAAATTTATCATTTTTCACTTTCGTCTTATTACGAGGCATAGAATCCTCCTAACCCTCTTTGTACTACTTATTTTGGCTCTTTCTGTACAATACATTAATTTTTAAGCGACGTTTTCACTCTAAAATATTAAATTATAGTACAAATAAAAAATTATTCAATACTTCCTCTACGATCTGTTGAAAATATACAGTTTCGAAAACACTGAAATTTTTGAGTTACTAAAATTTTGTTGCCTTTATTGTAGTTGCATTAAGTTAAAGAGAGCTTATCGATGTGCCTATCTTGAAAGACCAATTTCTAGAAATTAATGAACGTCTTTTTTATTCGGTTTGTCTTCTTCTTAAAAAGCTAGAAGCTAAAATGCAACGCAGCAAGTTCGAGTAAAATACGGAAGAAACTTATTCAGTATATTATACGGAATGAAGTTCTAAAATCCTGAAATAGGTCGCAAGAACTGGTGAGATTAGTTAATTGCAATATAGTAGCACAATTGTAATATAATTACTCCCATTCTTGGAAACATTGTGAAGAAAATCTCGCAACTGTATCAAGTTGTTACTTTGTTATCAATACAATTATAGAAAAATTCTAGCAAGCAAAGATAAATGGTTCAAAGAGTACTACTCCTTAAATTTATTCATAAATATAACGATACAGTGCAGTCACGAATTCTATAATTTTTTTTAATTGAAATGCATGTTTCTGCATATTTTTGAAATGCACATAGTGTCTTTAAATTATTCATTTGTTCTTTGGCATTTTTCTGCAACTGTACTGGTAACGGAATTACGAACTGATATGATTGCGTGGACCATCTTGTATACTGTAAATGTTAATAGCCAGCAAAATTAAAAAAACGATCTATAGTTGTCCTTTAAAGTATGCGGTGGTTCTGGATATGTCACGTAACTAAAAAACCGCGAATAATTTTGAATCTTTCGTTATCACCCTTTCTTCAAATTTTTATTACATATTTACTTATACACTGTTGATCGAAAACATTCATTCTATGTTCTATTTTGTGTATATGTACATACACAGGTATATTCTTAGAATTAATTATGTAAATTAGGGAGAAAAAAGCATTATTTAGGAAGCCATAGCTAAGAACGAAAAAATACATTATATATGATATATATACGTATATGTGCATTTATATGATTTGAAAATACCTTTTCGATTTTTGTTTAAATTATTTCTTTTTACATTTTTAAAAAAATACTTTTATAAGATACCAATCCGTTTTACATCGTTTGTTTTAATTTTAATATATAATAACACGTCACAGAGTTATGAAAAAGGTCACAAGCATTCTTAAAGAATTGGATGAAAGTAACGACTTCAAAGATTGTAGAAAAACCAGGGAATAATCGAAACCGGATTATTTACAATTGTATGTGATTTAAAATATGATCCAAAATCATGGAATAACACAAACTGAATCAATGTTAAGAAGAATTGTACCAAATTACTGCTTACAAATACTTTCTTAACAAGTTCAACGAGACATACATAATTCTATCGAAGAAAACCATGAAATGCCGGAAAGGTATTGTCCGGAGTATCAACTGAAACTGAAAGAATTTTAAACGATGACGTTGTTCTACGCGTTAATATGCGTTTTTTAGATCCCGCTCTGAATATGTTAAATACCAGTAAATATTTTATTTAAAACAAAAGATATGATAATTTAACATATGTGAGTAAATAATATATATTAATAAGCATACAAATGTGTAATATCAACGTAGTTACGTACTAGTCATTTACATAATATGTATTCCTACGTATCGTTAGAGTTTACAAATCATCCAGCCAGTTTTATCTGGAGAAAGTGAAATGTATTATAAATAGTCTAGTTACGTGGAGTCGATCGTAACTTGGGGAAAATCCCTCTAGGGTTTAAATGCCTGAACTCGAGCAATAATATTGAATCGATCTACTTTGACATTAATATTATGAATCCATTTCAACACTTTTTAGTATCGTACCCAATAAATAGTATAGAGAATATTTTATAGGTACGTTTATTTCATTTTCAGTATACGGACCTTATATAATCAAGGAATAATTGATATTAAAATTGAAGAACGAGATATATTTAAAATAATTAAAATTTTGAAGTCTACTACTATGAAATGATGTGAATATTTCCGTAGTAAAGAATTTCGGATACGTAAGTACTTACATACAATACCGACTAAAAATTTGGATTTAAAGAAAGAAAAGATTTGGAATGACGTTACCTTAGAGATTCCTCTATTCAAAAATCTGCAGAAGTACCTACATAAAATTGTTATCGGTACCTACAGTGTAAATCTCCAGCTTCTAAGGAAATTAGCGAGAGGTTCGACAGAGATATAAACCGAAAAGTGTTTCCTAACTTTTGAATGGTAGTGTAAGTCGTACCTTCTTGATTTTCATCTCTACTTAATATTTCAGTTGACAACGAATTGTAGTGAAACTACCCTCTTCGTATACATTCCTACAAAATGAGAACCAGATGAAGTGTCACAAGTTGTTTTTTTTTTAACTAATGCAACTAATTCAACGGATGCTACAGACGAATGCAGGATCATTTTGTCACATGGCAGAATTTTTATTGCAAAGCGCCTTTTGAAAGAAATCATGTATAAAAATTTATTTTAAATATACGTTTTACTTCTTCTTAGTTTCCTAATTGCATGATTTGTACGATTCTCACAAATAAATTTATTACATTATGATTTTGGCGTTCCGTACTATATTTCATACAGGGTCAAAGTGATCCTGCATTCGCCGTACGAGGTTTAACTCTTTTGCTTAGCTACTTTTTATCAAAATTTACTAACATTCATTTAAAACATTCTTTTGTAATCTGTGCAGTTAAAGAGCAATAATTAAAAAATAAATACCATTTGGAAAATACGATACGAATGTTTTGAAATACTTTAAGCACGTTCTGAAGTAAGTTTTGTAAGATATGTCCTTTGTTTATAAATATCTCATTGTACCTGCTCGCTTAGTTCTAAAAGCATTTGCGAAGAAATGAGAATATCTGCGAAGGATTGTTGGTTCTAGAGTCAACATCTGACCCTAATTAGTTCCTTTCCCGTAGGTTATATTAGGGGTAATCGTTTTCTGAACGCGAAGATAAGGGACAAAAAGAATATTCGTGCTAGAATATTAATGGAACAGTTGAACAATATAAATATACGCGTTGTTTAATATTTTTATATATTAATATTAGTTATTTTAATAATGCCTTTTAACTCCAACTTCTCACATATGACTTCTTGGAATATTTTATCAACAACTTTGTACTTGTTTAAATTATCTAGACAACTACTTATAGACACTGCAACATTTTTAAGTTTTATTTGAAGATTAGGTCTTTAATGCAGTAAATTTTATCGAAAGTGTTGTTATATTATTAGCGTTAGGCGAATGCTAACGTAATTACCGATAAGTTACAACCCACAACAGAGGGAGATATGAAAGTCGGTATATTCATAGTGTGAGTGCGCAAAGCTTATTGGAATAATATCATACTGAAACTAAACGTGAATCATAATAGACAAAAAGCGTAAAGTAGTGTAAACTAATGTAAATTGTTGTAAACTTAATTTTACTGATATTTACAGCAATAATTGATTAAGTTTGTGGCTATCAAAAATAAATTAAAAAAATAAATGATGATATGTAGAAATCTCAAATGTGTGTGAGTGCATGTGCGTAATTATAAATTAATAGATTTAATATATGCCAGAGGGCATTGCAGTAGCAAAAAGCAAGAGACAACGATAGGAAAAATCTAGAAACTAAAAAGTAGTAGAATACAAAGGAACATCGTGGCATACAGAAATAAGGATCATCATAAAGTTACATATAAAAGTGTTACCATAAGCATTTAATAATATTATATCTTCATTTTATAACCTACAAATTTACTTTTCTTTACCACTTATTTCGAATACATGATTTGCATCAAATATTCTTCTATTCGTCATTCATCCCTCTAATAGGATGCCTAAAGAGTACTATGATAAAATAAAGTTAATAATCAAACGATTACCAAATCAAGATATATTTATTCTAATGTGTTTCTCCGTTTCTCTCAAATTTCTCCGTACAAATATATTTTACGGAATAATTTTTAAATTATGCAGAATACAACAAATGTATCAAGCAATGAAATCATTAAATTCGATGACAACTATTTAAATTGATGTCGTGTCCCATTTGAGAGAAATAAGCGAAGTTCTTTATGCCCACCTTGGAGTTTCCACCTCCTCTCAATTTGTTGCACCCTAATTAATCAGCACCCTCTTTTGTTTAATATAGGTAAAAAGATTTAGGTCGATATTTGCAGAGGTTTCAACAAAGCAGCTTACCTATAGCGCTTTACCTCGCTGACCCTGCATAGCATGTTCGGTTTAAGTGTATGAGCTCGATATATGTTCAAAAGTGTTACACGTTAATGTTCTTATTTCATCCCCATCGCCAGGGGAGGGCAACCCTCGGTGTAATCTGATCCGAACTCGAATAGAGGTGAGATAATTTTTAGATACTACATAGTGTGTAAAGATTATCTTTATTAAAATCTAACGTATTTAAATATGTGGTTTATGGGATATGAAAGGTATGAAAAGGGAAACAGCATGATTTAAATAATGAAATAATATTTATTAAACAAAGACTTCGTATTTTTTAACACTTTACCAACCGTTCGTGGCTCAACTTATTTCATACGCACTCCCGACTGACTCATCTTAGCGTGGATGCATCGCTAACGAATTGATTACAATGATTTTCTTCGCATAATTGATAGTTTAACATTTCTTTACGGTATATATGCGATATCACTCAAAACAGTCACCTTTGTGTAAGGAAACATTACAAAATTTACAGACTAAGCATGTAAAAGCTGATTAATAGGCTTCCGGTCGGTAAAGTGTTAAGGCACAAATTCGCTCTTAAAACTCCTTACGTCTGTTACGAACATTCTTTCAAGATCCTACCCCTCGCACTTTTTTTTACACCCTACATTGTCCAGCGCATTCAATCTTTTTCTCTTTAATTTTTAATCTTTCTTTTTCATTCCATGCATTTGATCACATTCACCCTAAATCTCTTAAATCAGTCTCACATTATTTCAAGTATTTGTGAAATTTTTTTGAATAATATCAAACGCATTATAATTGCATAATTAGTGAAAGAGAATTGAAAGAAAATTTATGTTTACCCATTGGAATTACACAAATGAAGGTAATTTGCATGGCCGTATTTCACGAAAAGGACCATATATTTCGAAAGTGAATGCTGTGAAGCAGTTAAGGTTTGCTCAGAAATATTATAAAAAGCCAATATCATTCTGGGAAACAGTTATTTGGAGTGATGAATCAAAATTTGAGATAAAGTCAAATAAAAGAAGACAATATATATGGAGGAAAGTAGGAGACGCGTTTAAACCAACTTTTATAACCCCAATCATAAAACATGGAGGTTGCTCTATTTTAATATGGGGCTGTTTTAATAACGATCGAATTGGAAATTTGGCAATAATTGAAGGGAAACTGACAGGATCCAAGTATGTTGAATTATTACAGGAGAATTTATTTTCTTTAATGCGTAAATTTGAAAGGAGTCGTTCGTCTTTCAGCAAGACAGCGACCCAAAGTATACCTCAAGGTTGCAAAAGAATTTTTAGAAATCAACAATATAAATTTGTTTCCATGGCCATCTCAAAGCCCCGATTTGAACTCTATCGAGCATTTGTGGGAGGAATTAGATCGTCGAATAACTGTAATTGAAAGATACAACAAATCAAAATTTATAGAGGCATCGAAAAAAAAAATGGAATGAAGTAAGTTCCACTACGCTGACAAAATTTAATTATAAATATGCCAAATCGCCTTTGAAAAGTGATAAGAACCAAAGGATATCAAACTTCGTACTAAAAATTTTGCAACACTGTAAAATATACATTGAATTACAATGTCAACATACTTTCCGTCATCTGTTATATTAAACATTTTCCTTTCTTACACAATTTTGTATCTGTATAAAAATTAGTTTTTATTTCACGTGTTTTCTTTTTTTTGTTAAACTTCAATAAATACATCTACACAATGAACAAACTCTTATACTTATTTCACTAACTTCATTTTCGCTCATTTATTATAGAACGTGTCAACATAAATATCGATGCAAGTGTACTTCAACTTATTTTCTACTACATGTGACATCTGATGTCGTATTTTTGTATCGACTCGAAAGTGACAAATTTTTACATTCGAATGAAATCGTTGATTTAATTTTAATGTTAAATAGGTAATTACGAGTTAGAAGTACAATGATATTGTGAAAGATACTCGAATCAATTACATCAGAATTGTAGTGTCATTCATTCTTATGTAATATGCGTTTGGCAGGGACACTTATCGAGGAATATCAACTGAAGATTATCGGATTTGTAGAACGTTGTAGTTATGGTATTTTAATTCAAAATCCTAACACAGGTACTCACTAAACTAGCTAATTGCAGAACATTTCTCAATGTATAGATTCCAAGAATATTAAGAAGAAATCGATATTATTCCTACCATATAATGTTACGATAATAAGTTGATTATAAAATGTTTGATAATAAATATACAATAAATATTTGTATATGGTAACTGATCTAACTAGCGTGCTCACCCTCACCCGTTTACCGAACAATGAAAATATTTCTTAAAAATTAAACAAAAAGTGTACAGTAAATTAAAGTAATATGTTTTTTACATTATTTCAATAAATACTTTAAGTTTATTTTAACCAGTTAAATGTGGCGACTTCTTCACAAAGCACCCCCCAGTGTGTGTCGCGATAATCAGGCGATGACGGATATAATTGTAAATCCAACTCAAATTATTTATAATTTTCATTTGTTTTTTTTATTTCGTGTTGACCTTTAAACATATTAAACTTTACGAATATAATTTAGTTTTCGCCAAAATTACAATTTAAATATCAAATTGTAACAAAATTTTACGCATGACGGATATAGTCGTCGTGACACAAAATTTTACCATATCTCCATGACGGATATAATCGTCAAACACACTTAAGTGGTTAAAAAATGCAGGGTAATTGGGCCAATTTCCCTATTTTGTTTCTGTGTTCCGCTTTCAAATGGGGCTATACTTATTAGCAGATAACAACAGCCTCGATGTAACTGTTATTATTGGTTCGATTTTAAACCCTATTACTATCCTGTAATTTCGTATTATCAGTATTTCCTACACACTTTCTACATTATTCTTGATAGATACATTATTAACCCGTTCTTCCTCTTCCAGGGCCACCTCCCTCGAATAAAAGACAAAGATTTTATCTGGAACGAACTTCATTTCAATACATTATACGTTCAAAGTTCTGACAAAAAAGTTAGGCCTGTAATATAGTTGTTAAAAGACATCAGACATTAATACAGTTTGTAGTAATAAATTCGTGTTTAGAAATACTGTAAAGCGTAGTATAGTAATACGCAACAATAAGTTAGTGAAAATGTAGTGATAAGCAGAAGTAAAATTATGAAAATTTAATATTAAAATAATTCTTAAATTAATATTCTTAAGGTATAAACGTGTTGACATTTTTTGTGAAGAATAAAAAACTGCATCGATTAACCCTTTGCGGTCGGCAGATTTTTCGGCTGGGACTACCAGCAAGTCGGGGCGAATTTAGCTTTTCGGAGTCATTGTTTTCTAAGCGATTTAAGGTGGATATATCTACATTTAAAATCACACACTATGTTGATGCTGATTTGTAACGTTTAATAGGGCTTAAACTGCATAAAAGCAGAAAGAGTTGGCTTTTTGGCATTGTCTCGTCTTCCGCTGTACGGCAAGACTTGTTTGGGAAAGATAGCGCACCGATGTCCTTTTTGGACTTCAGATAAACGCTCGGTTATCATGGCTGAGCGGCAATGGTTTTCATATAAAATCAAAGCCTCAAACCATTAATATCGCCAACGAATCTACCTTGAAATCCTGAATAATTGGAATGTTTATTTCTTACTAAACTTTGAAATTCAATTTATAATTTATTATATTTTTATTTATTTATAAATTGATTTCTATTTACTTATATATTTCTCGATGGCAAAATAATGCGTGAGACGTCTGAAATGGCTAGCATTCTGTTAATCTAAGTTTTTCTGGATTACTCTTTCGAGATGTGATCATGCCGCCAAAGCGGCGACACCGATTTCTACGACAGTTTTGAAATGCCGCCATAGCGGCGGCACCGACCGCAAAGGGTTAACGCATCTGAAAAAAAGATGCAATCACACTTTTCAGGGTGTGATTCACTGGGGATCATTTAACCTTGCCTTATGAGTAATCGTGTTTAAAGGTACAACTTGTTCCAGTTACATGGAATACTTCGTGTACAGAAAAGTTAACAGTTATTATGTGTAAACATGTACAGGTAACCCTCCTATAACACGGTAGATAGGTTCCTAGAAAATGTCGTGTTGTATAAGACCCAGAGCCAATACAAAAAGGGGGGTTACGTTCCGAAAACTAACTAAAAATATAAATGTTTTTACAACATAAAACAAAAAAAGAGAACAAAAATATTTTTATTTAATGCAACTTTAATTTAATAAATTTCTTCATCATCACTGCTCAGTATAATCAACCGAAATTGTTTTTCTGGTGGAACGATATCGCTTGCACTTTCAGAACCTTTTTTTCATTTAAAGTTGTTGCATCTTTTTCCCTTTTAAAAAAATCTACAATTTCACTTTACTTAGTGGTTCTTACTACGTCATTGTAAATTTCTCAATATGGAACTAAACAGTTTTGCAGTACCCTTTTGAATTTGCGGTTTTTTTCAGTGGAAGGGTCTGTATTCAAGAAAAATGACTCGAGATTTTCAGCTAATCTTAGGTCTTCTTGTAATTTTTTTAAAGTTAAATTATTAACTCAAACATTTAAGAAGTCGCAGCTGTAGAAGTGTAGTGTTGTACAAAGATTTTTGCAATTTTCTTATCGTGTTAGAGCGATACCGTGTTATAGGATACTGTGTTATACGAGGGTTCCCGCAATTTATGAATCGTGTTATAGCCAAACCGTATGATAGGATTCCGTGTTGTAGGAGGGCTACCTGTAATGTACATATAGGCCTACCTCCTCTGGCATAATTATATAATATGTATGTAGATGAGACATTGTATTTTTGTTTTCGATCGAAGAATCGAATCGTGTAATAGTGTATGAAAGAAAGAAAAAAAGAGAGAACTGGAGAAAGGACGAGCGAGAGGGCATATTATACAGAGTAGAGAGAGCAGTAGCAAGTAATCTAACGAACTTCAAAGTAGACGTTGCCTTCCTAGTCCGACTTTTCAGCATTGAACAAACCGCACTGAAACCTTTATTATTTTTTCAATATTTATTAATAATCTTCTCTGTACATTTCATTTTTAATTTCGTTAAATTAATCGTGTTGTTTGATAAAAACGAACTGTATGTATGTTAAAATCGCGTTAGAAAAAAGAGAAAGGAAGGCCTTTTCCTGTTCGCGGTTTGGGGGTAAGTGCCGTGGGGTTCACCACAATCCACTTTCCAGAATACTACATAGCCTTCCCCACTTCGTGGCCAGATCCTTCAGGACAAAGGTCCTTTCTTCTTGGCGATGAAACGTCGGGTTGCTCGCTATGTTTAGGCTTTCCTACGCCTAATATTATATAAACAATACATTCCTTGACGCCCGATGGCTACCTGTCTTCGGGACACTAGCCGTCAAGTGGCGCCTTGGGGTTGCATTCATACTTTGTAACATGCTTTCTTGCCAGGCACACCAAATACCCAGTCATAAATCGTTCAGTAGCCTAAATTGCGGTCTAGGCACTTTCAGCGACCACCCAAAATACGCTGTCGCTAACATGTATTTTCAGTTTTACAAGCATTGAAGCGTGGTCTTAAAAAGATAAAAAATTTTTCAATCTTCGATCTAAAAATTAATCCTGTTTTCAACGTCAATTACACATGATTAACAATACTGTTAATATTTCACGATAATGAAAAAATTATTGACCGCATGCAGGGTCTGTTAAATATGCATACCTCTCACAAGGTCAAAACTCGAACTGTACGACATCGATTTTAACACGTGCTTATAAGATAATAACATGAGTATTCAGCGTGATGTGTAAAATATTAAGTACAAATATCTCACAGTTTCAGCGATCCAGATAATTACAGGTGTGTACCATCGGCATAATGAGAGAGAATAAATAAAATAAAATATTTCATGTTTTTTTAAACTACTGTAAATATCAATTTTATTACTTTTCCTTCTTTAATTCGAATAAGACAGAAGACTAATCGTTTGTTAAATATACATATATATATATAACACTTTGTTGATACAACTATAAGAAGAACAAAGAGAGATTTCTCTTTTGTTAAATGAAGTAATATATTAATTTTTGACACCTTATTAAAACGTACATATATTAAATGTACTCTTTTATATTATTGATTTTTATGTAATTTGCACTACAAATTGTTTTAAAAAATTGGCTATATGTACTACTATTTACAAAAGTTAGATTCTTAATAACATTATAGACAGATACAAATAAATTATTGATTAAGAATTAGGTATATAATTGCAATCCGGTAAGTATTTGGTAACATCTACAATAAATTTAAAGATAGCAAAAAGTAGCTAACAAGGGAACACCGGGAACTGTCATTCACGGATTTGAATGAAACTTTGTGGGATTATAGAGTGATCCAAGACAAGAATAACGGTATGCTTCATTTCGGCCCAATCGCTCTTTAAGGGTGTGAAAACTAACCTCAAAGTCAAATCGACACTTCCACTTTTTCGCGTATATCTGTTAAAGTATAAGAGACAGAGAAAAATGTTTTAGATAAAAGTTTAATGGTATAATAAGCGCTATAATTTTACTTTAAGAAAATTTTTTGAAATGTCTTCCTTGTTAAAAAAAAAATTTTTCTTGCGTTATTTTAAACAATTTTTACATTTTCATAATCACTAAAAATATTACGTATTTTATTCTGAATTCAACCATGTATATTATTTTTACTATGCAACACCAACTTATCTAAATATACGACGTAACGTACACCGCGCGCACGATTTCGGCCTAACAACTCACAGTAAGTTACATACTCGGATTTCTTTTTCTCGTTAAAGGTCATAATATATGACGATTACGAATGTGATAACATAAAAACAGCAAAATATAAAATATTATATGAAGATTGATGGCATATCACATACATTGCGCTATGTTTCATATATACATGTATAAACATTGATTTCATACTTATTTAACATTTTATTCTACTTTGAATGCAAGTATACATGTATTTCACCCGACATAGATTTCACAAAGGTGATGTTCGTCAAAAAAATGTTCTGAAGGTAGATACTTTTTACATCAAGCACATCTTATAGTAACAGGCTTATTACACAGATCGCAACGTGGCAGAGTATGTACGTGGCAGAGAATTTGTCTACTCTTGAATTAACAGGTAAATGAGTTTAGTTTAATTTAAATGTTATTCTGTAGTGTCAATGTTTACTTAATTTATGGTAACTTTAATTATTTATATCTCTAGAATTAAGCTTTTACATGTTGTAGAACATTAATTTGTGTAATCAATTTTTTTTCAGAACTACATATATCGTGTACCAAAATTTTATAGACATTAGTGATTATTACTTAAGAATTTGTCTTTTTGTTAGTTTGGATAATCAATGTTCCATTGTAGATGGGTATTTATTTTACTTTTTACAAATTTCATAGGGAAGTTAATTTCGTGTAAGCGGATGTGTATTTGAAAAAACTTGTAAGTATAGCTTGTCATCTTAATTTATTTCTGCAGAATTAAAATGCATTTTTATTTATTATTGTTATTATGCATTATTATTCATAACTTACATCGAAATTTTCATAACATTGCTGAATTACCAGTCAATTTAATCTCCCTATGAGTACATAATTTTTATGAATAACAACCACATCATTTATCTCGTGATTTGGAATTGATGCTACAAAAAAAGCCAAATGAGAAAAACATATTCAAGAACATTTTCTTCACATTCTATAAAAGTGTTTGAATTTTATATTTAACAGCTTTTTAAAATTTATTAACCCTCAGTAGACGTTATTTTGGAAAATCTTTGCAGAGGTATATCGAGCAGTGGTTTTGGCATTTTGATTTAAAAAATAAATTATATACCAAATTTTTAATATGTGCACATATGTACAGAGTAAGTCACATAAAGCAGCTTCTTAAATTCGATCCAGTTATATTACTTACAGCTAAAAAAATTTCTCCCTCCCTCATATTTTAGGTGAAACAATATATTAGTTTTTTATTATTTATGGTAGCTATTATGAAATCTAATAATATTTATTAGAAACATGTTATTTCTATCATATGTAGTTAAGCAGCAATGATTATGAATATCTTTTTCTAAATAAGTTAGAGTACTGTGAAAAAATACTGAACCAAAACGTATTCGACTTTTAAAACTATTTTATTAAATGTTCAAAATTATGTTATTAATTTGTAAACAAACACCATTAATTTATTCAATATTTTCAGAGTTTATGAACGCATAAATACCAGTTATATTAAAAAAAAAAAAATTAAATGTTAAGAATTCCGGTTATTTCTGTCAAAAATTGGATACATATAAAATATCAATGAAAATTTTTAGAGTTCATTGAAGATCTCGTGCAGGTCATATTGATTTAACCTAAGTGCTTTCTACAAATTTTAGATAACACTAATTCATAAAAACAACTGAATTATGCACGCATAAAAGGTGTCGAATTCGACTTCCGGTTAGAGAATGAATCTCAGTTGACACGTTGTGCAAAGAAGAGTGTTCAAAGCGTGAAAGTGTACAGAACAAGATATGCTGCGGAGAGGTTCTGTCAGACTTACGAGGTAGTCGGTGTGCGAGGGAACGAGACAGGAAAATAGCAGAGTTTTTATAAAAAAATTCCAAGTGCTAAAAAGAGGATAAGCGAGGTTAGGTCAAAGTAACGATAACGACCAAAACGGCGAGAACAAAACAGAGGGTAAAAGATAAGGAAGAAAGCAAAACTGGAAAAATATGTTGTCAGAATATATTGGCAAGATATAAGGTCATCTAGCGGCGATATATATGAAAGGGAGTCGATAAGGAAGAAAATGATGAAAATAATGGAAGAAATGACAATAAAGTTATTAGAAAAATGTATGAAGAAGACTGAAAATTTAAGAAATGAGATTGGAGGGGAAAGAAAAACGTGGATGAAGGAACGAGCAAAAGAACAAAAAGAGTAGAAGAAGGAGACGGAAGAAGTATAAAGCAGAATTAAAGAATTAGAAATGATAGAAGAACAGAGGAAAAGAGAAAGAAAAAAATACAAAATAATAATTAAAGACAGTATGGAACGAAGGGGATCTCAGAAAGGAGATGAAAATATCAGTGTGGAAGCAGAAGTGATAGAGACGAGAAAACTAAAAGCGGTAGTGGGATACATGAAGATTAATATAGAGAATAATAAGTTTATATGGAATGAGAGCAAGAAAAGTTTGGAAAAGAGGAATGAACGTAGAAAAGATTGAGAAAAGGGGGAAACAGAGGCAGGGAAGTGGGACTAAAATTATATTTCCGGAATATAGCACGAGTAGGAAATAAATGTAGACAGGTTTGGAAATATTTGGAGGAGTTTGACATGGTACGGCTAACGGAAATATAGTTAGATGAAACAGGTTGGCGAAGCATAAAAAGTAAACTCCCGTCTAGTTTCAATTGGTGGTGTATACCAGTAACTAAAGAGAAAAAGAAGGGAAGCGCAAAAGAGAGAATTTTGGTAGTGGTTAATAAGAGAATAGAAATTATAAAATTCAAGGGTAGAAATAAAGGGATATCAGAAACTACGATGAAATATAATAATAAAAGATGGTGGATATTTACAGTTTACTCGCAAGGGAAGGAACGCACGTGTAAAGTTCTGTCGGTGGATGATGATGATGATTGAGGAGGGGGGCTGGTTAATTGCTGGAGATTGGAATGCGAAAAAAGGGGAGGAAGGATGACTATTCGAGAGGATGCTAACTAGGAACCTAAAAGAGAGGAAATCCAAAGACGAAACGATTAATAAGGAGGGTAGAACACTTATTGGGAAGCTAGTAGAAAGAGGGTGGATGGTCCTAAATTGTTATGAAAACGAGGTGAATTGGACCTACATAGGGGAGGGAGAGACATTCACAATAGACCTGATAATAGGGGATACAAAGGCAATAGAGGATGTCATACAGGTGACTGAAGGTAGACGAACGGAATCGGTCCACATACCGTTAGAGGTAAAAATAGAAGAACCAAAAGTATGCTATGAAGAGAACAGGAGAATGGGAGTGAGAGGTAAAGAAAGATGACTAGTCGAAGGAAGAGATAGAAATCTACCACTCTAACTGCGAGGGCTGGAAAGTGAAAAGTCAGTGTAGAAACTATGTGGAAGGAGCTGAAAGATAAAGTTAAAGAATCGTCAAGAGAGGTAGGAGAAAAGTGAAGAAATGGATATAAAGGATGGTGCAATAAGAAAAGAAAAGAATGGAAAGGGAGAAAGAGGAGAAAATAGAAACTATTAAAACAGGAAAAGAAGCTTGGAACTATATAAATAAGTTTACGAAGAGGAAAAGAAGAGAAAAGGTGGATGAAAATATTAAAATAGAGAACAGGAAGCAGTATTTTGTGGAGATGTTAGGAGGAGCGGAAGAAAGGAATATAAAACAACTGGTGGGAAGAAGAATCGGAAAGGAATGGGAGAGAAGAGCAAGAAATATTCAAAAAGAAAAGAATAAAGGTGTTAAGAGAACTAAAGAGAGACAAAGCTCCAAGAGAAGACGGAATTAAAAATGGGGCGTGGCAATTAATACCGAAAGATATAGAGGAGGTATAATATCGTCAACAAAATTTGGAAAGGAGAAGGTACACTAGAGGAGTGGAGAAATGTGATAATTTACCTAATATATAAAAAAAGGAAATAAGCAGAAAACTACAAGGGGATATCACTGATAAATTCAACATACAAGATATATGCGAGCGTCACAAATGAAAGATTAAAGGAGAACATCGAGGAAAAGTTGGGAGAGGAAAAATTTGGGTTCAGAGGTGGCAGATAAACGATAAACGCAATATATGTACTTAATTATGTGACGAATAGAGAAATAAGAAAAATGAGAGGGAAATTATTCGTATACTTCGTGGACATTAAAGCAGCATTTGATGGAGTAGATAGAATTAAACTGATGGAAAGCTTGAAGAAAATGAAAGTAGATAGAAATCTCAGAAGGAGAATAGAGGAAACACGAAATATATAAAAAGGAAAAGGCGATGAGGAGGAAGAATTCTGGACACAACGTGGAGTCAGACAAGGCTGCTCGTTTAGTCCCACTCTGTTTAATGTCTATTTGGCAGATTTAGAAGAGCAATTAAGAAAGGTAAAGGAGGGAGGAGTGGTGATCGGGAGGAAAAAAATTTGGTCTCTGATATATGCAGACGACGTGGGTACTAATCCATAGCTACCTCCAAAGAAGGGTTAAAGGACATGCTGAAAAGGTTCAGAAAATATCTAAAGAGAAAAAGAATGATGTTAAACATAGGAAAGTCAAAGATAATGGCTTTTAAGAAAGGCGGAGGAAGAAGGAAGAACAGTAGCGTTTTGAAATGGGGGAAAGAGGAAATCGAGAAAGTGAAAGAAATGAAGTATTTGGGATGGGTTTTGCAGAAAAATTGGAAGACGAAGAAGTACATTTTAGATAGAATGAGAAAAACCATAATAACTATGAAAGAAATATGGAGTGTCGGAAAGAGATTATTTGGAAACTCGTACGAGAGAAGGAGAAAAATGTTTTCAGCGTTGGTGAAGAGCATGGCACTGTACGGAATGGAAATCTGAGGGTGAGCAGAAGAAATTAGACTAGAGATAAAGTAAAGAAGAAATATTTAAAGTGGGATTTAGGGTTGAATAGCAACATCCCGAATTACATTTTAATAAAGGAGACAATGAGCGAAGAAAAGAGCTTTAAATATGAAGAAATGGTCAGGAATTCAGAAAAAAAGCTGGTTAAAGAATGCTCGTGGGAGATGGAGAAGGAAAAATGGGAAAGAAGAAAGAAAATTAAGGTGCAAGAAGATAAACTAGAGAGTATACGGAAAGAAAACGAAGACAACCTAAGCGGAATAATCAGAGTGAATAGCAGAGAGGATAAAGGAGGCAGGAAAGAAGGCTAGCAGAAAAAAAAATAGAACAGTCAAATACAATGAAATGTACGGAAGAATTATGACAGAAGAATGTGTAGGATATGCGAGAAAGAAGAGGAAACATTGGGTACATAATAAGTACATAAGTACGTGCAAGGCTACAAGGGGTTCGATAAGTGCGGAAGAGTTCCAGAGCGATACGGGGGTAGGAATTGAGCTAATAAAGAGAGTGGCGAGCGAGAGAGAAAGAAGAAAAAAGGAAAAGCAAGCCAAAGAAATAGAAGATTCACAGGTGCAAAACCAAATCAAAAGCCAAAGAGACAGTGATATAGTATATATAGATATACAGAAAAAGGTACGAGTTATCTATTGATTTATAGTTTGATAGAAAAAATTAGTACAACTTAGTTTATGTCAATGCAATTTAGTATTAAGTAGTGTCGGTTATGGTTAGTATAGTTCGGAAATGAGAAATACATGTAACAAAAAGTAAGTTGTAAACCGGATGCCATCCTAAGCCGAAAAGTGAGGATTATATCAAATAATAAAAATAAGGTGTCAAATTTGCTGCAGAAATAAAAGCAAGAAGAAAACGTATTTTACATATAAATTTTGCGAAATCTCCAATACATCTAGCAGATTGCTTTACAATTAATAACGATCACTAAATATGTATATTTGAGCAGTATGAAAATTATCTATTTATATATATTTATATTATGTTGGTATGTTATATATCTGGATCACGAACCCAAATTGTATTAAGACACATTTTTAAATTTTAAAGGAGAGCATATCAATGGTACATAATCAAGACCCCTTTATAATATTTATTTCGAAATAATACATAGACCTAATATCACTTTTACGCTATTGTTTCTAAAATTAAACTTACAATGAAATAATCTGTATCATTGAAAGAGTGAAACAGTTAATATAGAAAGCATACAAGATGTCATTTTTGAAAAATAGTAGACACAAATGGACATAAAAATACTATCAAAATGATAACAAATTTAATACACTTGATTCTTCCGAATTCACAAATTGATATGAAAATAAAAACGATAAGAGATGAGCAAATACTATTTTTAGCCATGGCATATGTATATTTATTTACTCATAATTTATTTGTAATTATTATTATTATTCAGAAGTTATTCGTATTTATAAATTTAATACATACATATTTATTTATTTAATACTTCAAGCTTTTTACTTTTCAGATATTTGGAATTATTGAGTTTCTTTACAACCATAGCAAGAATCATGTTATGTTAATTCTTGATACAGACAGTATTGTGAATTGTTTCTGTCGAAACAATAGCCAATCGTCGTAACATTATCAATAATTATTTATTATTAATGTTTCTTGGAAATATAATTAATTGGTATTTCAATTTTTTGGTCAATGCAAATAATTTATTATTTAACTGATTTTTCTTTGTTACAGTTTGTTTATCGATTTACTTACAGTTGTTCAATAGTTCTGCATGCACACTTTATTCAATTACGTGGCCCGCGTTCGTTTACTTACATGTTACTACTCACTTCTTCATTATATAATCGGTTAGTTGCAAAGAATGACTCACTTAAAATCATGAACAGTCCTTTCCTTTATGATATTCGAAAGTTATTACACAAGTGGAAACTACATACGTGTTTACATGTGTACATCTACTTAAAAAAGCAAAGTGATTTTCAATCAGTAACTTTACTGCTTCAATTTTCATCCCCTTTTTTTTACTTTCACATCATTATTATCACTTGAAGTTATAATTCTAATAATCATCTACAGAGTAAAGAACAATGTCAAGTCATACATTTGACTGTACATTAATTGTTAACTTCTGAATTTACAGATATCAATACAGTTTGTTATCAGTCAAGGACAATTCGAATGATGCAACGTATAAAGTAAGAACTTATTACGTTTAACAATTAATTTGATTGTGTATTTTAAGTGAATATATGAATGTATTATATCAATTTTGAAATGTTAAATAAGGAAAGTCGATGTTGGACGAGTGTTTCAATTTTAAAGATAATTTTACAAACTGTTATCATGAATTTGGAATATTTCCAACAGTAAATATTTAGTTCTCAACGGTGCCATCAAAGCAGTCAGTGATTAAATGTTATGAAACAAATACCATGTGAATATTTCTCGTGCTGCGGTTCAATTAAAATCACTATATTATTACGTAGATTGTTGCTTCATAAATTTATGCAAGTCAATATTTTATGTTAATGTTAAAATAGCAGATACAATATAAAATAAGATTGATTGAATGAAAAAGCTTTTCTAATAGTTTTCTTTATTATTTAAAAATATTAGAATCGGATGTATTAACTATTGCTTAGATTAGATAAAATACTTTGAAATGCTTTTCATGCTGCTAAATGACACGTGATATGTATTACAATTTTTCTTTGTCAAAAATTATTTAAAATATTTTGCATTTAACAAGTTTAATACTTAACAAGCATAACATGATAGCCTAAAAAACATAATTCGATAATCATATTAATAAAGGAGAAGTACGATCGTAAATTTCGCGTCAATTGTTTCATAATATCTTTACTACTTTGCTATTCAAAGTTATGTAAACAAGAAAACATATGTTTATTTACATAATCGTCATTTTGTTTAGAAACGTAATCTTCTATTATATATTAGCGATTTGATTATTTAATAATATCGCATCTATTTCTTTATTTTTTTATTTTGATTCTCTTGTTATATACTTTTCTTACACTTATGATATAATTTAAAAAAAAAACATAATTATTACATGCTTTTATTTATTTATTCTTTATCAATAAATTTTTTAATTATTTAAACATGTAATTCTACGCAAACTTATAAAAATATATATTTATCTTTTTTAATAAATACATGCATTCGGTATAAAAACTGTATTTCTCAATTTAACCTACTAATTTAAAATCTCTTTCCTCATAATTTTTCTTTTTCTTATGTCTATTACCTTCCTTGTTTATTCGTATTATTTCACAAATACGTAAAGTAATGCAGGTATGCGTACTATATTTATATATGATACCAAAATGTTTTATGTTATGTATAATAAATTATACATTATATATAATCAGTCGCACTCAATATCACGTTACTATAAAAAGGCATTCTATCGATACGGAACAAGTGGACTCACCTCAGATGACGATTAAAACACGTTGCCTTCAATCCATTACCGAAGACAAACGGGATACTTTCGGAAATCAGACTTACACTGGTTACAAACACACCTAACGCATATCTACACTCAATTCGTGAAAGAAAAAGGGTAAGGGTAAGAATACCACACGAAGAAGAAAAACCGGAAGGCTACTAAGAGTAAAACTTTCTCGATTGAAATCGTCCACCAGTTAACATCACATGCAGTTTTTCACGATTTTACATAACACACGTAAACCAGAATCCATGAATTGGTTGTACTCAAACGTATTTCGAGCTGGCAAACCGTCTTTTTTACTGTTGTTTCTTTAAAAGGAGCTTCGAAATATTATTGCGACACAGTATGTCACAACAACCGCAATACTCGAGGCCGCTAAGGAGACTGACTACACAGTCGATAAAGAAGTATCGATTGAGCTGGGTACTCAGAGTAGGGGGTGACTAGGTTAGATTCTTTACTTACTGATACTGAGCGCGTAAATTTGAATCCCTCTTACTTCCAATAGTAGAAAAATCACAATTTGTTAGAAAAAATGTAAAATATTTTATTTCTTTATATTCTACCATATTATTCCTTATTTAATAAATTAAATTCATCGTTAAGGTGCAGATATATTAGTTTAATCAACAAATAAAAGAACTTAAGAATATTTAAAATTGTAATTTATTATGAAAAAGTTAATGAAATATTTTATCATACAAAGTTCTCATGTTGTTTGAAGGTGTTTGCAGTTTCAATGTTTAGCTGTTTCAAACGACATATGATTAATTATTAATATTTATAACATTTTAAAGATTTTGATATTTAAAGATATATTAATTACAATATATATTTTCTTCAAGTAAAAACCAAAATATTTAGATAATGTTACAACAGTATAAAACAATATATGTATAAGTATTGAACATTAACTGTTCAATATTTTAAAGTTATTCTATTTTTATCACAATCCTACTCATATCTCTTATTAAAAATTCAATATTTTTATTAGACATGTATTTCTTAATCGCCATAAAAATTTTCCATTTCCTTCTTACGATTAAGTTCGAGGACATAACTTAGTCATATTTTGAAGTGTTTCGTCGAGTTTAATATACTTTTATACAAAATCAGATAAAACACTCCTCGTTCAAAGCGTCATAAAGCATTGATAAACAATCGTACGTCAACGTTTAGCAGGTCATAGGAAAGAGAAAACTTCAATCTCTAATCTGATTGTTCTCTAAAATTTATAAAAAATTTTCCAAACTCTTCAAAGCAGTTTGAATTTGCACAATCTTTTTGAAGAGAACATTTCTTGTTTCTACTCTCATAACTTACTGTACAGAAATCCCGGGGAAAATCGAATCCAATATTGCAAAAGTAGAAGATTCAATAATAGGTTCTTCTATACTTACTAACAATGCAGAACTTTTATCGTAGAATGTGTTCAGATGTGTTCTGATTAAGGGTTTGTTTACTATATCATAAACAAAGATTAAAAATGTTATTATGATAAAAGGTAACCAAGTTTACAAGACGCAGAGAATGTTCTGACCCTTTATTGAGAATATTTCTTCCAGCAAACATTTAGTGTAAAAATCTGTTTTGTTTGTCCAATTCACTATGTGTTTTTTACATTTATTAAGACTGTTTACATACTAATGTTGTTAAATACTAAGATATTACATTTAAGTATCCCTAGTTATTCCCAAAGCAGCTTAATACGGATATAAAAAGCAACCGAATTTTCTCTGCGTCCTGTATACTTAATGGGATATCAATATTAATGCAGAAGTTCCAAAAAAATATAAAAATATAATTATTTACCAAATGCATCATGGAAAATTGCTTTTTAATTTCATTAAAAAGGATTAATAGTATAACAAAGTAGATTGTATTAGATAAATTCGAAGAAAATGATAGAAGAATGGGAGGAAAAATATGAGATTATAGTGTGCTATAACAGCAGATAAGATTGAAACCAGAATAGGAAAAGAAGTAAAACAGGAAGATAGAAAGATAGAAGCTATACAAGTATAATGAAGCGGGATTATAGTCAGAGGAGAGCAAATGATGAATACAGAGCCATCTAAAGAAACAAAAAGGAAGGAACGAAGTCAAAAGTGTAGGGAATTATTTTGTTGGCTCAAATTATATGGTTACATACATACATAGCCGAAGCAATTAAAGAAAGTGCACGTGAGGTGGGGATAGAAAACGATAGAAAAGATGAGGATGCCTTAACCAAAACTTCTATCTGTTTCTTCGTATCACAAAAACCAGGTGCTTAAAAACGTTCGTCTGTATATTATCGAAAAATAAAGTGCTTTCTTTCATCATACCAGATGTCACAATGTGCAATTTTATGTTACTTTACCGATTTCACTGAAGTGTTTATTATCATTATGAGGGTAAGCTCACTCGCCGCTTGATAAGGCAGATAGACAACGTTATCGACAAGATTAAGAGAGATGGGTTTACAGGAAGTTACTTTTCATTTTTATACAATATTTTTGGCTGAAAAAGAAGGAAAGGGTTCATTGTAGTGTGCTCTGATTGAAATAAAACAGAATTTTCATGATATTTAACAATATAAGTGTTATAAGATAAAGAAAAAAAATCAACATACATATATGGAATTGAGCATTTTTATGTTACTAAAAGAAAGTTTTGAGCGAAAAGAAATTAGAGCGCATTGAAAGATACTGAAGTACAACTTGATATGAGTTTTACCTCGATATTGTGAGAAATAAAGCCGAAAATAGTATGCTTCTGTTAGCATTGCTTTCTGCCGAAATATCGATAATGCAGAGTAAACTATATGACAAGCATAGTTGATCAAATACGCACGAGGCAATGCCTAATTAGTACTGCCGACGTGAAATTTGAGGAAAAGCAAGCATTAGCTTGATATAATATGTATGTACTATGGAGAGCTGGAAAATAGTCAGCCGGGATGGCACAGTGGCTAGAGAGTTTGTTAGCTTCGCCAGTTCTCCACCTATGACGCTGCTATAGCTCTTACGTTTAGGCTATAATGTCACACATTACATAATAGTAGGACATATGTATGAGGATACGTTTCATGACTTACTGTAACAAACATTGTGAACACGGGTGCTTTATCAAATATAATTATTTCCCCTTATATTTTATAAAATTAAACGTATCCTTAGTATATATTTAAAATACAATGATTCTTATTAATATTCGAACAGTAGGCGTTGGAGATAATTTTTTTATTGCATTTAAACATTGTTTACAGATAGTAAAAATATAGTTTTTAGTTAATGCTTTAGTTTTTAGTTAGTATTTAGTTAGTTTAGTTCTTCACACAATTTTTGCAGAGTTTGTATTTAGAGAAATATATATTAATAAAAATGCGTTTTTAATAAAAATACTTTACATTTGTTTACTGAAAAATCTTAATTATTGATTAATGATCATAATTGAATTTGTAACTATCAATTGCAATTCGTAGTTAAAGTAGGAATTTAATCATTAATTAGGTAATTGTTAAGATTCTTTTTACTGTGAGATTAATGAGAATTTTTCAGTTGTCTTTGTTCATTAAAAATTTTAAACAACTAATTCTTAACTTTATAAGCTGATGCAGAATATTGGACAATATGAAATGTTAATTAAAGCGTTATGTAAACTCGTATGTATGATATATAAAATTTTTAAATGTAATTCATTTTATATAGCACATATAACAATTTTCCCGAGCATATTATATAATGACATTCTGGATTTATGCGTATACCAATGTTTTGAGATTTACTGTTTTCTTACATCGCACTATTTCATTCAGCCTCGATACGTCTAATTTTCTTTTTTTGCCACTGCAGTTGATTAGTATGTGTGATTGCTTAAGCCGTTAATACGCCAGACCATCAATTCGGTCCGCATTCATTTTAAGCGACTTTTTTCCAGCTCTACACAGTTCATGGGTAAGTACAGCATTGTTTCATTGTAAGCTTGGCCGACGAGAGCTAGCTATAACCAAAAAGTCCTCTATTTTATACTTCTTCGGTTCTCTACCACGGCGAGCACGACAGACTGCAAGTGACCGAGAGAAAATACCTAGATCATAAATCTTGTTCGAAACCTCTGCAACTTCAATTGTAGTGTATAGTACTACATTTTGAAAAATAAGGCAGACAGGGTAACCGATTTCTTTCACTGTTAAGCTTTAAATTATAATCAGTTTAAAATTAAGGTAAATGATGCTTATATGTAACAATAGTTAGCTATATTGATAATTAAGAAAGTACTACAACTTGAAACGCGTTTTTCTCAAAACCATATTTTTAAAATTGACTGATATGATAACATAAGTTCTAATAAACACACTTATATAATAATATATTTTTAAGGTAATACAGAAGTTGTAGTTATAATCATATAGGATCGTATAATCGTTATACCTACTGCCTTTCAGCTACCGTTATGTGTTTATAGAAACACGGGCTGTAATAGCTACGGACGTGCACGCGTAGGCAGAATTCAATGTAGTAATAGCAACAAGTTTTTGCAAATATTTCGGAAACTAAAATCAATCGCCAATTTTTTCAAAAGAAAAAGTTGCTCAAAATATCGTCGTTTATAATATAGTTCAAAATCATCAAAATCGGCGAGCGAGATTGTTTTCGGCAGCTTCGCTCTATTTTCATAAAAATAGGATGGAAATGATAGAAAATGTTATTTTCATGAGTGAATGATTTTGTCTTTTTACTCACGGTATCGCATCCTTTTGTAACGCGAGGTATCGACTCTCCAAGCTAAACGTACTATATATGTAATATATAGGTACTATTTTGCTTCATGTCGTACCTATTCTTTTCCCTTATTCTTGGATTATGTTTGATTGAGTTCAGAATATTAAGTGGTGAGGAAAAAGTAGAGATAAGTGGAAATTTAACCGTGTAAATCTTAGTGAATTGCTACTATAGAACTTGTAAGCAGTCCGCTCTTGTGTTCATGAACCAATAAGGTATCTATAGGTAATATTATTGTTGAAATGAAAAAGCGTTCAGCAAATACAGACCTATCAGCTTTTCAGAAACTATGTGGACTACCCTAGTCCCTTAATTGTTTGAAGCAGATGATTTTAAAGAAAATAAAAACCCAAGTTGCATAGAATTTTCTGTAGTATAAAAAAATGTAAAAAAACATTGATTTCAATTATTTAACATAAAATATTATTCTAAATGAGAAAAAAGTAATAATATTTCAATAATATATTTTACCATTTCCAATGACTTGCATACTGGGATACATACAATCCCATTGCTTATTCAGTTTTGAAATTAATATAAAACATCAAATAATATTTTTTTTTTTTTATTATAAAACAATTTACTCATTCATAATACATTTTAAGAAAAGAAACAAATACCGTTAAGAAAGACAAAACTTCACTGTACCATACAATTCGCCAACTTTAATCACAATCGTGTCAATAACCTACTAATGCGTTTTGACTTGCACAAATTTTTGTTTTCACTCATTTACACATTTACCGTTGGCTCATAGCATTTATAACTGAATAAAAAGCTTTAAATAAATAAAATATTAAACTTTTTGGCTATGAGTAACTTCAACTTTTCAAGGTGGATTAAAATATATCTCACCATGCATAAAATGCTGAGTAAAAAGTGGGACGAGTTTTAATTCATCTAACTCCAAAGAGTTAAGCTTACAATCAGCAAATGAAGCAAGTTTGAAGTGCGATTATTTTGAAAATAAATCACCAGGATTCTTTCTATTAATGCAGAAGTACTACAATGGTAGGCCATCTATAAATCACAAAGTATCGCCAATTTCTATAAGTGCAGATCAGTGTCTAAAATATATGTAGATATAGAAATATCAGTTTCATTGCATTTATAACTATGTACTTCAAGTGTTTGTAGGGTAATACCGATCGGGTCGAAAGGAATGGGAAAAAGAAGTTATACTGTTTTCAAACAGTATAACCGATCGAAAAAGATTTTACAAATTATTTAACAATCTCTTTTTGTTTTTAATTGCCAAAAAAGTAGATTAGGAAAACAAATAGAGAAAATTGGAACGAAGACAGTTTAAAGAATGTTCTCAAATAAATTAATGAAAATTATTCCATACTATCTGTAAATAAAATGCGCAATATTTCTTTTACCACTTAACAAGAAGATTTCAAAGAAGATAATACCGTCAATGATGTTATGAAGAATTTTTTTTCCATTTACGAAATATTGGTTAAAAGCCGATCGGTATTACCCCATAGCTGGAGAATTCCAGTCAAAACTCACTTTTCGTTTGTTTATAAAATTTCTTTTAAATGAATAATTTTATGCACTTTTTGAGAGAACAGTCGTCGCCTTAGAATATAATGTACAGAATATACCTAATTTCTTGAATTAACGTAATTTTTTTTATCTTTCCTTCATTTGTTTCAATAGAGATACATTTAAGATCACGAAATATATGTACTGAATGAAAATAATATAAACATTCAAAAAATTCAAGATAGAAGTTGCTTTTTCATAGGAAATGTGTACCTCAAAAAACTTAATTTTTTATTTTTTTAAGTCTGATGTATCTTACCGAAAAATGTAAAAGGTGAAAGAAAGAGATGTTAGTTATCGCAAGACGTAATTATGATAAAAATATAAATCTGGTCGCTTTAAAACTGCAATAAGAAAACTACATTATTTATCATTTTTTCATGTATTTCATGATTTACAACTAGGATTTATATAAAAAACGTATGAACACATTTTATAACATGTGCTTCTGTAGATTACGACATCAGATCTTTTTTAGAATTTTTATCTTTGATTTAATACAGTAAAGACATACATTTTTTTTAAATTTTAAGAGAAAAATTAATGCATTAGAGTATGAAATTTTTACTAATGTCGAACTTAATGATATGACAGTTACTAAATTTACATTTTCAAAATGACCGTACTTTGAGAAATAAGATAATAGCATATGAGAGGAAGGTTATAAAATATGAAAAAGAAAATAAATTATGTAAGGCATAACACAGCTAATTTTACATGAATATCCAAATTTATATGATTGTCCTATTATACTAATCTTTTTCTAATATTTTTAGTATTTTTGAGATTATTACTGTTTTAAACGATGTAATATAACATTTGAACAAACTTTAAAATGATTATGTGCTACATAAATCATATGTATACATTCTTTTTATAACTTACAAACATTATTTAAAATAAGACATTGTTTGGAACACCCTTGACACAGTTTATAACACATTTAGTAAATATCATTTAGTACACCTTCGATACAGTTTATAACACATTTTTCTTGTATATATATATACAAGTCATTGTTTTATAAAACCCTTTGCAATACCATTTAATTTTAAGAATAAAATGTAAAATAATTTCCTATCGTATTATTCTGTTGACTTAAAAAAGGTAAAACGTGAAAGAGGATTCTTATTTTACAATGGCTATTTACAATTTTTGAATAATTTCGCCGTGCTGAGTATGAAAAGCAGTAAAAAAGCGTCATCGTTTATTAATTCAAGGTAAACAACTATTTATGGTTAATTTTTTGTTCAATTTTTTCTTATTGACTGTGTTAAAGCCACTGAAAACTGGAAATACAGCGTAAGAATTATACGTGAGTAGATAAATAGATAAGTAGATGAAGAAATAAGAAAATGATGCAAAAAGATAAATAAGATTTTTATATATCTAATTCATTTATGGTTTCAATATTCTGTAAACGAATAAGCATTGAAAGTCTTCTATGATATTAAAGTTTGTTAACTCCAAAATTTTAAGCAATTTTATTACCAATTTATTACCATTATACATATATAATAATTATTAACAATTAATATTAAATAACAATATTAAGCGACATTAAATTTATTAAAGAATTCGGAATTTGAATTTTGCGATTTATGTTTCTATATTAAGTTGTACCGCATAAAGTTATCAAATCCAGACAAACAAATAAACGACAATTTCAACAGATGATAAACTGTAATAATTAAACTTTATGTAAGTTGAATTTTTCTTGTACTATTCTTTTTTTGCTATTATTTTTATTGGTATTATTGAATTACATCGCGTAGCAGTTAAATACTTGTAATTCTTTTTTCTTTAAACAAACAATATCATATTTGTAAATAAATTGAAAGTACTTTTCCTATAACAGTTTGAATTAACCTTTGAATATAGTGCTGTTTTGAAAAATATTATCTGGGAGAAAGTCTCAAAAATAAGCTCTGACTTATTATGTATGTACACAAATCAAATTTTATCTTAAATGAACACGAATTAAAAACCAAAACAGAAGCTGCTCCTTGAATAACCATATTAAGTTTTATAGTAGATTTAAAATTTGATATATATATTTAGGACAATTCCTCAAAATTTAGTTGCATTAGGAAAGGTAAAGAAGCTGATAAAATGGATGACGAACGATTTGACAGGAAATCAAAAGCTAACACGGTTGTAGGTATATTCATACCTTTTAATTTGGAACGGTAGGAGTTCATCTTCAAAAAGTATTATAACGTGTAACCAGAGATGAATATTACATAAAATGAGAGCTGAGAACGATCTAAAGCAGAAGTGCTTAACTTTTTGAAAGTCATTTTTGATTAGAAGAAAAATTTGTAGAAAATTAAAATAACTAAGGTCATTAATCTAATAATGAAAATAAACAAATATTAGCTTGAAGGGTTTATAGCAAATCACACTTGCATTCTTTCTACCGAATTTTCATAATTTCATGGAATACTTGTAACATTTCCGCAGATCATCAGTTAAGTATGTATTAAGAATTAAGAACTGCTTATCTAGGTAATGACTGGACGCTAATAAAAATTCAAACATCTGCTAAAACCATTATTTTAATCGAAAAAAGTTGTGAACTAATAATAAGGAAGACCTAATTCCTAGACAGCTTCATTTGAAGTAACCCACTATTAAAATAAGAATTACGGAATTTACACTGGAAAGTTTCGAGTTGTATAGTAAATCGTTTAATATCGTTTAATATTATTATGTAATATTAACTGATATTAATTATTGCATATCTATTATTCTAATAAAGTGATAATAAAATTGCTTAAAATTTGTGAAGTTAAATATTTTCTTAACAAAATATAATTTCTTTCGTCATTTACAGTTAATTTCTAAAAAATAAAATGTTTTGCATTCAAGAGGCAGCAATCGCAACATTTAAAGAATTTATTAAATCTAAACGTATAATTTTTATAAAAATGAAATATGTCAGTTAATATCTTGTTGAGAAAGTGCTATTCATGTTAATGGTTTGTATTTTCATACGATTTATTATAATAAATGAAAAAAGTACAACACTTTATATAAATCATGCAATTATACAAATCCATACTATTCCATTTACTGGAATAGAGTAACTTGCTTGCTTACTGACGTTCATGTACGGTAAACGCGACAAGTGTCTGCAAGGACGTTCATACAAAGGACACATGTAAAGGTAGATTTATATCATATGCAGTTCAATGTAATTACTTACACATATGTATAGTATATTGAATTTAATTAAACACATTAGGTAATATCAGTATAAATCGATCTGAAAAAGTGGAAAGAGAGAAAAAAGGAATGTATAAAATTTATATAACAGGAAAAATTATGCTGCTTTAAGAAAAGATGTGATGAAAGTTAAAATGGAAGTTTTTTGAAAATAACTGTACGGCCGAGCCCGACAGTCACGCGTTCGCGTGCCACCAAAAGCGGTGGCACCTACAAGTGCGCCACACTTAATTAAACGCAGTGATATTTTCGCAGTAGTTTTGTTTAATGATGTTGAAATTAATATATTTTATTTTTCCAATATGACAGATCATATTTGAAGAAAGTTTACACCTTTACTTTGTGGAATTATTTATTCTGTATAGAAATATTCGCTATTTTAAGAAAAAATAAGAATACTCTTGCGACATTTGAATAAACGCACTATAATTAAAACGTAAAAATACGATGTTATCGCAATAACTAAACTTTATTAATATTTTGTATGTCCGCCATTCTTATTTATGAGTTGGAATATGCGATTAGGTAATGATTTATACAATGTTTCTATATAGTTAATTGGTTTAAATTGTTCCATTCCTTTTCAATAGAGCTTATAATTAGTTGGTTACTAAGTAAACAGATTGAAACAAAAGAAACTCACAAAACAGTACAAACATAATGCAGAAAGGAACCGCGTTTATTCAAATGTCGCAGGAGTAGTCTCATTTTTTCTTAAAGAAGCAAATATTGTTATACTGAATAAATAATTCCAGAAAGTAAAGGCGTAAACTTTCTTCAAATATGACCTATCATATAAAAAAAAAACCACATTAATTTCAACATCATTAAACAAAGATACAATGAAAATGTCACTGCGTTTAACCCTTTGACTGCGGAAGACTCTGAGCCGAAACGGTTCGCGTCGACGGCGTGCAGCCGGCACTAACTGTCGCTGGGGACTGAATACTTTTTCACGCAATCTGAATCTGTTCGGCGGTGTATTCAATTATAATATTGTACAGAATCAAATTACTGTTACTTTATCCACTCCATAATTAATATTTTTCAATTTTTTAAATATTTTTTATCTTCAATATATATTATTTATTCGTCAAGGGTAAAGTTTTAAAACGCCATAATTTGATAATCATAATGTATTATAAAATATATAAAACGAAATGTACAAAACGAACTCCAAACCATACATAACTTTTGTCAAATGGCAGATGAACAGATGAAACGAATTTAAGATATAGCGAAAACTGACGAAATAAACGAGATTTTTCTTCTTGATAAGCAACAAGGTATGTTGTTTCTGAGTGTTATACGGATATGATAAAATAATTTCTTGAGAAATTCAGTAAGACAACAGTAAATGATCAAAGCCGTCGCCGAGCGCACATGTGCGCCCATAGTCTATATCGACGGCTTGTGCTGGGCGCATATATGCGCTCGTAGCAGTCAAAGGGTTTTAATCAAGTGTTGCGCACTGTACCTGGAACCTACTCAGTAGAGTGTGGCGTCGCACAGTGTTCCGAATCGCACCAAACACGAACTTAATTCAAATTTTCAAGTTCGTTGTAAATCTATGAAATTTTAACCATAGATTCTTGTATCCATGGATCAACTTTTACCATGCAAGAGGGTTGTCATAAGTTATTTAGAATTTCTTGAGAGAGCTTTGAAAACCAGGAAAAATGCAGGTTCTAGAATCATTACACTTTTCTTTTAAAATTTCATACTTTACGTCGTTATATTTTTATAGCGGTAGGAATTTGGGTAAATCCAACTAGGTCATTTTAAAGAGTGTTCTTTCAGCTATAAGAATATGTATAAATTTTTGGAATATACATATTTTAACGTTTGAAAAATATCGTAAAAGGAGTCCCTATGTTTCTCCGCTTTTTTTAATTTACTGACGATTACAAAGCGGAGGCTTTTTCTATGAGAGTATTCGTTGGAACATACTGAAGATATCTGCAAAGGAATTTTTTGCGGAACCTTGCAGACCTAAGAATTATAACAATAAATACATAATTAAACGCTGAAATCTCTTGATAACCGTTGTGCTTCGGGTCGTTATGTTTCCATATTAAGTGAAACGTGTTTTCTTTTGTGTTATAATTGGAATGGTGACTAAAATATAACTATACTGAGGTATTTTAAAATGTTGCTAGTCACCTTAAAATTAATATATTTGCTGTTAAGTCAGGTTTACGATATCACCGCATTCTTTAGGCTTTCAAACATATTTTAAGCGATTTTCATTTATTCTGCTTACAATTATAATGATTTTGCAAACAATTAATAGTAGATATGAAATAAAAACAGGAGAGTTTGAAAAATATTACTTACGAACTGCAGAAAGATACGTAAAATTGTACAATTGTTATTACATGCTGGTCTTTGTACATAAAATTCTAACTCACGGATCAAACATTATTGAAAACGCTATCATACTCATTGGAGGATTTTCCAAAGAAGCTTACGAAGCAAATAACAAATACATGAAATATTATAGAGAACACAATGCTCACAAAAAATCGCGAGTTTAAACCAACGATCTGTGTCGCTGTTTAATTCAAATTTTGGTATTATTTACATTGTTTTGCATTTTAAGTTCTCCAATGATGATGAGGTTATTGTTATAAATAAATTTTACTTGATACCACCTGAGAAGTAATTATGAGTCACATGTGAGGCCAGTGTAATTACTTTGTGAAGAATTAAATTACAAATTAGACCTTATACATAAAAATGGATATCAAAATCAGATTCCGCGACCCGGAATTCCGCGACCCGGAGGTCGGATGAATCGACGATCACGCTATATTATAATTTATAATAAAACACTTATTATAATCTATCGGTGTGTGTTTTTACTTTCAGACATCATATATCTGAAACCAGTCATTTTGGTTGGTGATAAATTTTGTTGACTATTCCAGTCTGTATATTTACATGAAATGCATGTAATTAAAAATAGAGCAACGTCATTCTATGCACATAATTTAACACTAAGTGTGAATTTTAAAACATGCATAAAATCGTCGTAGAAGTTTGGTCCGATTGTGTACTTAGCTTTCAACAGGGAAACTAAAGTCGGTATTGCCACAAAGTGTCTCAGCGGGAACACCGTGTTTGCATATATCTACTTACATATGTATACAGCAGTGCTTCAATAATGGATGCATTTTTACATCGATAGTAGACGCAGAGTTATCCTTACCATTTCCTGGAACTATGTTGACCAAGTGATTATATGAAACAAAACCTTAGATCGATGTTGTCGAATGCTAAAGCTTGGCATTCTTTCTGTTTCACTCGTGTCATGTGTGCAAGTATGTCGGCAACTCTCAGAACATCTAATTCCTCCGTTTTTAGTAATTTATATTAATGGGAATAAATTACTGATCGATAAAATTCATTTATATATAAATTGTTCACTAATGTCGATAAATTTACAAAAATTGTTATGAAAATTAAATTTTATACGATAAATTTATATTAATAGGAATAAATTACTGATCGATAAAATTTATTTATATATAAATTGTTTACTATTATAAATAAAATTAATAATATTAAATTTGACTAAATAATTTTAATAGCCTACAAACTTTAACGGAGGATTTGTAACTACTAAAATTATTTAGTTAAATTTAATTAGATAATAAATTATTTGTAATTTTATAACAAATTGTATTAAAATTAAAAAATGTATATTAATTTATAAGGAGACAGACGAAATACTAGGATTTTAATAAATTAATGGGTATTAAATAATAGTATTGATTGATTATAAATAAATCTAATTGAATACAATTTATTTATATATAAATTATTCACTAATGTCGATAAATTTACAAAAATAAGTAGATTAGTAATTTAATAGGCTGATTTCACTTTAGTACGGGTATAGCAACAAAGGTTGCTGTATGCGTATATGTGTTATTTTGAAAGTTCCTGGGATTCGAAAAATTATACTCGCAAATGTTCAAGCCCTCTTATGAAAGGATCACCAGATAGGACACGATACATGTAAGATAGCATTGGTCGATTCTAAAAGTTATCCATCGAAAATTTGAGTATTTTGTTTCTCAATTTCACGTCTGACTAAACACACCAGCGAATCAATGGATTTTCGACTTAGTCTTTGTGATAGCATCCTCATTAAACGTGTTAATGGTCGGTTGTTTATGAGAAGATTCTTTTCACGATAAACCCTCAATTTTCATTTACAAGAAGCTCACTAGAAATCGTCACAAGTTCTAGGATTACATTAAATTACAAAATGAATTAATAACCATTTGTAATGTGACTAGAAATTTTGCTTCTTGTGGTAGAGTTATTTAACAAGTCTTCTATGATTATATGAAATTCCAGGTGCTGAAATTCATCGTATATTATGTATAAAATATGGTGATATGAATTTACAATGCTTATGATAAACTTCAGCACTTGGAACATATCAGTCAATTATAACTTATTCTGAGAATGTCTCATAACAATCAGCAGTTGACTTGGTACAAATAAGCAGTATTACTCTGACCCTCTACGTTAAAGTACCCTATTTTGTATTTCTTTATGTCTCAAGGTGTATTGAAATATTTCAAGTGCTTTTCAATTGATGTTACTAATTTAAGGTAATTAAACTTCACTTTCCGAAATGCTAGGATAGAATATCTTAACTTCGAAGGGTTATACTATCATAACGAAGAAATAATTTCAGTGTTATGGGTAGATACCTAATAGGGTCTATGTTCCTAGTATGATCAGCTGTAATATCTTGTGAAGTAAGCACCGAAATTTATCGCTTTTGTACTGAAATCAGTACTTAAGTATGCATAGGAAAATATAGGATGTCTCACGATAAGTGTCGTTTGATGTAACTCTTAAATCGTAAGAGATAGGACAAAGGTGAAGGGGGACTTTTATCATTACTTTTTATATGGAATGTTATTGTCACTGTATATTCTATTATATGAAAATATAAAAAAAAGTTCGCCGTACGTTTCTGAAATGAACTTAAAATAGTCTAAGATTACAAAAATAAACAAATTTTAAAACTGAGAAAAATCAAAATTTCCAATAAGGAGATAGTGGATCAATAAATTGGCCGACTAGGTTATCAGATTTAACGCCATTAGGTTATTTTTTTTAGGGATACATAAAAGATATTGTTCATGAAACGTAGTCAATGACATAAGAAAACATGAAAGAAAGGATTATTGATGCCATGTACCCCTACATGAAAAAAAAAAGATTACAGTTGCGGTCAATCGCTCATTTTGTATATTGTGAAACTGAGCATTTTGAATATAAAATGTAAAACACACTGGTAAGATATCGATTCTCGTCATTCTCAAAATTAGTTCATTTTTATAACCTTGAATTACCTTAAGGCCATTTCAGAGATGTACGGCGAACTTGTTCTTTTCTGTATTTTCATAATACCAAAATAAAAGTATAGAATTCTATTTAAAAAACACGAAATGACCTCATCTATATGTTATCGCCTACCGTTTAGGAGCTATATCAACACAATTTATCATGGGGCACTCTGTATACTACAATCATAGCTTCATGTAATCAACAATTAGTAAAAGACAGATGTTTTACTGAATTTCACTAACAATGAGAATAACAAGTTATTTGATCACGACAATTTTACATTGTATTCGGAGAAAATAAATCTAAAAATTCTGTGAATGCATATAAGTACATACGTTTCCTAGATATATCTAATTAATAATTTTTCTGACCTATTAATTGGCTCAAATACTTTTATTAATGAAAATAGAGTTTTTTTCTCTCAATATTCCTGTTCGTGACACTTCATCGACCGGGGGCCTATTAACATTTAGCTAACCCCACGGTGTCACTTCTAACTAGACACTCTCCATCACGTATTAAGAATTTATTACAAATTGTACTTTGGAAAAGCAGAAAATGCATTTGACGAGCTCCGAACAACACCAATTCAAGCCTAACTAATAACAAAAGTAAATAGAATCAATCGCATCGCCCTTGTTGTGGAAAAAATGAGAGATCTCCCCATTCGGTTGGCTAAATGTTAATATAGCCTACCTCTAGTATTGCTGATGTCACCTGTTATCAAAGATCCAAATATTGCAGAATAGTATTGCATTTGCTGTAGAACAGGGCTGTCGAATTCCCTCGACAGTGCCGTTCGTTCCCCACCATCAGTCAGTCGGTTCTCCCACCAGCTAGCATGTTAGGTGCATCCATATCCCCCACTCCATGCACCCTAGGAAACTTCCTCCATCTCGATCGACTGCGGTCATATACATACAGTGGCTCCAAAAAGTATTCGTACACTACGTCATAAATAAATTCGTTTAATCCTAAAATTCTGAGTCTGATAGAAGTATTTGATAAAACTTTGTGGGTATGTAGATCGTAATATTATATGTATGAATTAATCTCTTCTTTTCATCTAAATGCCATTTTAAAGGGGTGAACCCAGCGTTGAAGTTTTTGAGTTTTCTCTCATTTTTTAAAGATAACTTTATTAGTATTTTATTTACTTACCTTATTTACTTTATTAGTATAACTTAATTAGTTATTAGCAGTTAAAGATTGCCCAAATTAGTCAATCCGGTTGCAGCACCGTCCGTTGGGCTGGCCGCGCACAGGCGAACCCAGGACCGTATTGACATGTGTTATAACGCTTACCTCGTGAGACGCAGGAAAACTTGTTTGTCACGGGTAATCCAAAATCAAAGCTTCAGTCACTTTCCAAAAAGTATGAAACGAATGTTGAATGACATTAAACCTACTTACTCACAAAATCCACAAGAGCATGTCAAAACTCGCCCATTGGTATTTTCGAGTAAAGATAGTCAATGATTTCTTAACCCCTTAATGCAGTTTTTTGAAAAAAACAGGCCATAAAAATCAATTTTTTTAAATGTAAATAAACAATTTAGAATGTTGTCTTGGCAAAAAAATTAAAAAGATACAAGAATAATCAAAATTGTTATTGTATTGTAGATTTTATTGTCGCTCGAATTATCTTGAGTGTGCACAGTTTGACCAGTTCAGCGTGCTCGAGTTAACTCGAGCATGCACGTTAAGGGGTTAAAGTAGATAGTACACTGCCCAAAAGTGAAGCACCCACACGTATTTAAATCGCGATTGTCCTGTTCGCGAATATTTATTGAATAATACACTCGCACCGCGATTGTCCCGTCCGCAAGGTCCACAAAAATATACACAACACACGTGCACGAATCAGTCATATTTTACACCGCCACTAAAATGCATTTTTTTCTCTCTTCTTTTGCACTCTCACGACAATACCACACACGTGTGGCACAAACACACTCACAACTATATTTTATTTAAAGCTAAATAAAATAAGCTCTTATTTAAAAGAAAGTAACCCTCTTTACTCGAAAATCCCAATGGGTGAGTTTTGACATGCTCTTGTGGATTTTGCGAGTAAGTAGGTTTAATGTCATTCAACATTCGTATCATACTTTGTGGAAAGTGACTGAAGTTTTGATTTTGGATTACCCGTGACAAACAAGTTTTCCTGCGCCTCACGAGGTAAGCGTTATAACACATGTCAATACGGTCCTGGGTTCGCCTGTGCGCGGCCAACCCAACGGATGGTGCTGCAGCCGGATTGGCTAATTTGAACAATCTTTAACTGCTAATAACTAATTAACGAAGCGTTTAACGAAATTTCGTCACTCTTGATTTTCGTCTTATTTCAACTTCTAGAACCCCCCATTTCATTTAAGCCCAGAGGTAGATTAACACCCTGTATAATGGGTAAACTTGTTAGTTTGAATTAAATGTAATTCTGATTACTATGTTATTTTTCTTAAAAAGGTATGAGCACATATTGCTGGCCGCTTAGCATTGGCCGGATAATACGTCTAGCCCCAACGTAAAATTTATTTATTCTTAAAAATTGAATCAGTTTTAACTTGGGTTAGTTTCATTATCCAGCCACCACGAGTGGGTTACCTTAAATATGTACTGACCATCAGATCCTCTATTACAGTTCTATTCAATTTTTATACATCGCTATTATTAATATCAACTCAAAAAATTTTGTTTATAATATCAAAAAATATGTTTATACGAATATTATAATAGTATTTTTGATGTACTTATTTAATCGTATTTACTTCTTTATCAAGTAAGAAATGAATTTCATCCTTATTGTTTTTGACGCCTTTCAAACCAATCTATATAAAAAGTGGTAGTCTCGCTTGATACCAAATCACCGCGTTAACAAATTAATCAACGGCTCGGTCGGACTAACCTTACATTCCATAAACAGTTGACAAACGCGACAGACTGACGCAGATACTACCGTAGATGCGTATATTTATACGAAAAATTCCGTGTTTAATAGCAAAATTCCTTTTTTTTGCAAATGGCTTAAAAACAGGCTGAGCAGCAATTATGTGTATAGGAAAAAGTTGTTCGAAATACTTAGTTTTACTACATACATATTGAAAAATCATAAAAATCAGTAAGATATGTCTAATTAGCCAATAATTATCAGAATAATTTATTCTTTAAATCCTTCATTATTGTAACAAGTTATTAGTACAATAATCGTAATAGCTTGTAAATCGTTATATCTCTTGGTTTCAACAGACGTTATGCAGATTAAGGTTACAATATAAAGGTAATAACAGCATTTCTTTAGAAATTTGCACTTATAAAAGAAATCGGAAGTAAAAAGTACATGTTATTTCGTCATCTTTTCCATCCTCTCTCGATGATTAATTTATTTGGAAATTAGCTATACGTATATATGTACATATATACGAACGCTAAATTGTTTCACCAATTGTTGTTTTGTATCTGCAAAATTTATTGGAAAATAAATATGATCGAGATTATATCGTGTTCGATCTCGTGTAGCCAAAAAAATCTTACCAATAGATTAATGAAGTATTTATTTCAGAAAAGTCAAAAGTAAAACAATCTTTTTATTGTGTCAGCGTTGTCTCGTACTTATTCAAGTGGGGTCGCGTAGCAAAATTCTGCAATTTTTAATTTTAGATTTTTGTATGTTTCAAAACGAATTCTAAAACTATATATTTTCATATGTATATGAATATGTATATTGTTACCTAATAAATAAATCATCAAAAAATATTAATTTATTTTTCTTTTATATTTGTATGGGGTCGTCAAGAAACTCGCAATCATAAATGGGGTCGTGAATGACAAAAGTTTAAGAAGCCCTGGTGTAGATGACCACTGGTCGCTTTAAGCGTTGTTATCCGAAGTTCCTTTCTAGGTAGAGTAGGAGAAATTATTACAGTTCAACAAAATGATTATATATTGTAACCAAATAGAAGTTTGGAAAGAAGTAACGGGTGTCCTACAGTACGGTAGTCTTGTAGGATCAAGTTAATTTGGGAATGCTACCAGATATGAAGGATATCAGTTATTTCTATCTCCAGCTTATAATTTTCTTCACTGTATTCATGGAGGAATTTCGGATAGTAACGCTGCTCACTTATCCTGATAGACCTAACAGATGGTTGCTTACGAAAAAAAGTCTAATAAGACTCTGTCATAATAGCTAGACAGCCCCACACCATGTTATTTCCACCTTCAAACTTTATAATTGCTTGTAAACTCGAATTATCTTTCAGTCGATCTCCAGATATTGAATTTGCTTTCGTCATAGAAAGTGATATTATACGAAAACTCTAAAGGTTTTGACGCACGTTTACTGGTAAAATGTATTTTTCAAATAGTTGTGATCTGATGGGACCGTTATAGGAATGTCTTCTAAGCAGTCCTTGTACTTTTTCATTCAAAAGTTTTGCAGAATTTTTTAAGCGTTGTGTGTTTAAAATCTTTCTCCCACATTCACACCTATTATCTACTTCTTTTTTGTTTTAAAGGTTTTGAATATTTTTTTTAGGTTATTAAATCTTCCTTCTAGTATTTCTCCAATTATTCTATATGGTTCTTTATCTTTTCATTGTGAAATTATCTACAATATTTTGACTTTTGTACTTATTCATTTACTTTATCGATCAACATCTATCAATCTAATGTTATGTAAACTATTTTTAATATGAATGCTTGAATTATAACATTTTTCACTCCGCAATAATACACTAAGCAATATGTACTATATCTTCGTGTTGCAAATAGATTTTTGTTGCTATGCGATTTCTTTAGTTTTAAAGAGGTGAGTTGTATTAATGTTGTATTGTGTAATAACAGCGAAGTTCAGAAATTACTATGCATCATTGTTTTTCTTCCATTTAAATAAGATATTGTTTTGTTTAAATTAGTATGTTCTGTTAATATAGAGTACACGAGATATATCGAGGAAAAAGGTGTCAAAAATATCTTTGTCAGTCTTTTAATTTGTGGTTTTCTATTCTATGTACTTATCAAAACTAATAATTTTTACTCATTATATTTTTGCAAAACTTACAGCTCTAATATTCACATACTATTTCTCTACGTATAATTGATTTACTGACATTCAATCTTTAAGTATCTTTCACGTAATATTCTCCTGGAATTAAATTTGTGAAAGCTATTTCTGCTTTAATTTTGAATTACACTTATGAGTAAGGATATTTTGAATGTATAGGAGTAAGAGATTTAAGTGATTCTTGCAATTTTAACTTAATTTTAAATAAACATTAAATAAACAATAAATTGTAATATATTATGTTCGTTAAAGCTTTACTCGGTTACAATTTTATTTAAGCTTTGTAAAATCATAAGTATGAGCGATTATATTCAGATTTTATATACATGAGTTAATAAAAATTAGGATTGCATCATAACTAGATTTTGGTTTAATCAGTTGGAGAGTATCTGGTCAAAAAACAATGTTGTTGACATTTAACCGTTTGCGTACCACGAGCCACTTTCACGCTCTTCAGATTTGGTGTCGAAAAAAGCCAGTGTATTTGGCCGATATACAGACAACTGACGGCGCACCCACCACAATTTGTCGAAACGTGCTCAGTCTTTCAGACGCATGTACGTCGCATCGCTATCAGTAACCCAATTTATATTTTGTTGTTACCTATTATTAATTAATGTATATATTGTGGCTGTTGGGGAAAAGGAGTGAGAAGGAAAAGGAATGAAAAAGTGGTGTTTAGTCCGAGGGGGCCCGCTAGAGGACTCATGATTAGTAAGGCTACCTAGCAGGCCCAGGTCTTAGACATAGGGATAGGAAGGACAGGTCGGAACTCGTATACACTCCCATCCATAAGTATCCGGACACTTACGTATTTGCGGAATTCGCATAAATATTTATTAAATTTAGTTTCCTTTGTGGATTTATTATTTTGTCCTTTAATCTTGATGTAGCTGTGGAACAGCACATGCAACTGGATCATTTCCCAATGGGAAGAAATTATTTGGACAAAGGAATCCAAATTTGAAGTATTTGATAACAAGCGGTGCACTTTCGTTCATCGAAGAGTCAACGAAAAATTTCTTCCAGACTGTGTTGTGCCTACAATCAAGCATGGTGGTGGTGTAGTTATGATTTGGGGTTGTTTTGGGGCTAATAATGTGGGCGATATAGTGACAGTGGAAGGAATAATGCAAAAAGAACAATATTTGAATATTCTAAAAGACAATGCGATTCCCTCAGGAAAAAGACTTATTGGAAATAATTTTGTGTTTATGCCGGATAATGATCCAAAACACTGTGCAAAAATATGTAAAAACTATTTAAAGGAACTAGAAGAAAGAAAGGAAGTGAAAATTATGCAGTGGCCCCCACAGTCGCCGGACCTTAATCCAATTGAGAAGTTGTGGGACAAATTGGATAGACAAGTGAGAGACAAGTGCCCAAAAAGTGAAAAACAATTGTGGACAATGTTGTAAACAATTTGGAAAGAAATTAAAACAGAAACACTGCAAAAACTTGTCGCAAGACTACCTCGATTAGTGCAAACGGTTATTTCGCAACGGAGAGAACATATCGATGAAAAAAAGATTTAAATAATTTTATGTCATTTGGTGGGAAGAATTGTTTATACTATGTTCTCTATATCTTCTACTATAACTGAATGTTCAATAAAAATTGCTTTCATTGAGAAATAAGTATATTATTGTAGCATCAATACAAAATTTACATGAATTTGATACTTATGGACGGGAGTGTATGTAGAAACTGCGGCGGACTCGAACACTTGCGAGAAAGGTCGTCGGTTGATCCCTCCTAGTGGCGAGAGCAGACTGGTTGCCACAATATATTTTTATATATATTTTCATTCGTAACTTTTTATTGCATATATTGCACATATATATGTACAGTTTATATAAGTAAATAATAAAAGGAGCGCGATCGAGTTCTCCGGCTTTTTTTGATATGTAATCGAAGGAACGCGATGGTGCTCCTTGGCGCTTTTCGATCGTGTTTTTTCAAAACCCCCTCGGTCCAACGGAAGTGATTAAGGAAAGAGTCAATCGAGACATTTATGATGCAAAATTTAAATCTAACTGAAATTTGTTATTAACTTTCTACGTTATTAGATTCGCGAATATTCTATATGATCTTATTCTTCCAGGAATCACGTAAAACAAGTTTAATTTATTGCGAAAAAACTTATTCATATCAAATTTTCATAATAAAATTACTTTACTGTTAACAATTGCTTTCTTTTTCCATATTAACTTTAATGATCTAGAATTATTTTTTAAATTATTTGTAATAAAACATAGATTAACCCTATATACTTTATTATAAATATTATTTAAATAATAATTTTTTAGGTTTTGTTCTTTTTTTGAAAATTATATATGATTTTCATTATTTCTATGATATAGTCATTTAGATTAAAATTGAACTAACATCTTCCTGTTGTACACAATTTTTCACAAGAAATTTTCGATCAGACACAGTAATATAAACTTAATTAGGATGCGGGAATGCAGGAATATTTCCTTGACGGAGACTCGATAAAAAGTTTCATGAACAATGCATAAAGTTTAAATAGAAATACCTGGACCACTAGATTTAAAACTATATGACAGAGCAAAGAGTAATAAAAATGACAAAAAAGAGTAATAAAAGAGTAATAAAAGTCACAATCATGTATTTATGTGTTATTATGAGAAAATATTGTAATTCCTCGTACAGAAGATTGATGATAATACAGCTGCTACTATGATAAAGTAGTAAAAGCCTGCAGATTAGATGTTCAAATGCATTATTTTACCTATTATATATAACATGAATTGAGAAAAGTCGAACCTCTGCAAGTTGTATTTTACTTCTATAAATCGAATTTCTATCGCAGTTGCTTCAACAACTTGAAGTTTATAGCTATATGTTACAAAATGTCAGAAAATCGTTCGATATCATAAATTGACTAAAGAAGCGGCAAACTCAACCAATCTCAACCTCCACAATAACAGCCTACCAGCAAAAACTATACTCCAGATACTCAAAAAGAAAATAAATGACAACTGGAACAAAACTTGGGAATTCTCATCCAAACCACGAGTAACAGCTATAAAGAACAACTTCTTCAGAAGGAGCATCGCCTGCACCTTGTCAAGACTCAGACAAGTCAACATTTCGAGAATCATAATAGGACATACGAAACTCATTCACCTACACCTCCTTCACAAAGACGATCCTCCAACCTACGAAACATGTAAAGTGCCCTTCACAGTGGACCACATTATCTTAGACTGCAGAAAGTACACCACGAATCGAATAGAACATAACTTAAAACCCACTCTGAAAGATAACCTGACGGACAACAGCACGACGGAGAATCTGATACGATATTTAAAAGAAACTAAATTGTATAACAAACTATAACCTATCTAAGTCGCTAATAATCCACAAGCGGTTAATGCGACATTAAACAAGCAAATAAAAAAAAAATCTTTCTGCTTTCAACTGTTACAACTGTCTTAAATAATCATGCGAGGAACTATGTTTTACATTTCATAAAAAGCGAAAACTGAATTATTTTTCTTTCAAACCGTTACAATTGGAAAATTATTAATTTCCATAGTATGTTAAATTTTCGTTTGCTAAATCTTGTTTACTTGAAATGTTCTGTAAGTCAAAGCCTCCATAGCTCAAAGATTATAGCTTTTTTCTTGAAGTTTAATTGTATTTATAATAAAACGGTATCAAAATAATGAAATATCCAGAAAATAGTTTCGATTAAAACTTATGGGTAACTGAAAAAGGAGTCACAAACTAAAGATGTACTTGGAAAAACTATATGATTATGTGTAAAGAAATGTAAACATTTGATTTTTTCGATGTCACATAATAAAATGTTAATATTATCTTTTCATAGGTTTTGAAATTTAATTGATTATTTTTGTTCAGAATTTCAGTTAAATGCATTCTTTACCTAACATTTCATCTTTCTTCTTATCGTTTTTTTTATAATAAATAATAATTTTTATTATTTTATTGTTATTTACTTTTTATACTAAGTACCCTTAATTTTTCCATTAGTTTCAGCAATACGTGACAATATTTTATAATTGTAAAATATAAATATTTTTAGTTACGTAGTACATTTTCATAATTTCTACACAAAGTTAAAAAATAAAAATTATTTTTTATTAAAAAAAAATAACTACAACTACGAGAAGAAAAAAATTTGCTTTATTCAAGATGATGTACAGTGAACAATTTCTATCTACTTAAAAAACTATTAAAGTCTATTATAATTTATTTCTTTGTACGTAAGATTTAATGAATACCACGTGGTTATAATATTTTAAATGCAAAGAAAACAGCAAAGATAGGTCGTGAACTTATGATTCATTATTTAAAAGTGGAATGTCTTATAGAAATATTATAAATATAGCAAATACAAGTTTTTACAGACTAATAGTATACATCAAACGCTATAAAGAAAAAAATTGTTTAGAAAATAAGATATTTAGTAATTAAATATGCAGAAATGCAGACTGCACACAATATGCAAGAATTATATGAAATATCCAAGTGTTATGTCAAAAGAACCTTGATCAAAGAACCTTAGTACCTTCCAGGTAATATATTAAAGTGGACCGTATTTACTTAATTCTTATTATATTACAAGGAGGTGTAGTATTTACGATGGTTGATTGTGGACTACTAATTTTTGTTCAAGTTCTAACCGGGTTCTAATGATGGTAAGGAGCCCATATAGTGGGGCTGTCGCTCCAAAGACGGGGCCCGATCAGTCAAAGTGCTTAAACACCAAGGGAAGTGTGTTTTAAGATATTTAAGGGGTGAAACAAATTTTTCATAAGTGGCATTATTTCAACTGTATTTGTGTAAATCTAAATTTGCATTAAAATCCGATTTACTACTGGTGACAAATAGATAACCCGAAAAATGAAAAAAGTGCTCTAAATCTTATATGTAAATTTGAGATGAATTTATTTATGCTATAATTATAGTTGTTTTCTTGTAATAAAACATGATTTTTATTTTTTGGTTTTATGTACAAGATATGAAAATCTATTAAACTAGATAACCTATTTTTAGTCCAAATTTGTATTTTGTTACTGAACTAGTTTTAAGCCAAAATTTTATTCAATGCATCTTATATGATTTTCATTGTGAATTATTATATTGTAATTGTTCTTGGAAGAAAATATGAAACAGTAAAAAGTATAAGAAATAATGGAAAAGAAATAAACGTAAAAAGAATTCCTAATTTATTTAATTAGTTCTGATTAATACAGTTCTACGGATACTTACAAGGGAAGGACCCCAACTGTACCACACTGATTTCAACGATCTTTCATAGGATGATAGAGTACATATTGTTAAGTATGTTTGCTAAATATTAGCCGTAGTTACTTGATAGTTTTAAAGATATAATTGATTAAAGGTACATACTCCGTGAAGTGTTATGATTGTATATCCTTGGTTGCAAAGCCACGACGGCAAAGTGAAGTGTTGTGCGACTTATAAGCGGAAAGTTCCGCGACTGAATCCCAGTTGACTAAAGTTTTTTTTATTTTTTTTTCATTGTCTTTTTTTCTTTTCTGTCCCACTACTATTTCATTGTGATGAAACTGTATAGCTAGACACATAGATAACATACAAATTAAAAAATATTCTGCAATAAACAAGCTTTTGTTCTGTAATCCTGATTCGGAATAACTTTCGATTTGTATTTTTTTTTACATCTACGATAACTATCATTCTGATAGTCAACTCATCATGCACAGTGTCACCACAGTGAAGTAATAGTGACTAAAGAGAGAAAGAAAAAAGAAAAATAAATATAAAAAAAAATTACATGACGGGGAGGAGGATTCGATCGTCGAATTTCCGATTCATAATACATACAACCTGTCGCTTCGACACTGTTACTTTACAATTATAAATTTATAATCATGGTACATCAATACGTATATGTCTTTAATTGTTTATATCTTTAAAACTACCAGGTAACTACGGCTAATATTTGGCAGACATACTTAACAATATGTACTCTATCATCTTATGAAAGATCGTTGAAATCCGTGTGGCACAGTTGGGGTTCTTCCCTTGTTAGTCTTTATTTTGATCACCCGTCCATCATTTTGTGTTAGATAACAGGTTGCCCCCACCCACATGTCAAGATGGCGATTGCCTAATCTGCGGTAAAAAGAAGAAAGAGAAAAATTTAATGCTGTATTTTGTGATAACAAGCCCGTAAAAAAGTATCTATCATGACGGACATGTTTCTAAAATGTTCGCTGGTAGATTGTAATTTAAAGGTAAAATTGTTTAAATCGTTCGCCGCTGAATTTATAAACACGCATGGGCCTAAAGTACCGCGTGACCTCGATAGTAATCTTAAACTGGAAAACTGATCGAGGAACACCGAAGAGACGTTGGTAAGCTTTTATTCTTCTTCTGCAGGTAGTAAGTAAGAAAGTTCAATATTATTCCTTTTTATAATACAATTAAAACTTATTATATTATACATTTTAAACGAAGTTTGCAAAGTTACGTTATATGTTTCTGTTAGTAAGTTTCATTGAAACATCGTATTAGTGCGATGTAAAATGTTTAAGTAAATTGGAACATTAGGATTCTCAGTGACTTTTGAGATTAAAATACTAGGTTACTTTTTAGTTTTACAGTTTTCTACTAAAATTTAATAACACATCTAAGGAAGACTAGTCTTACGAGTGTATTATACTCATATCAATGTATATACATATACATAAAGATAGTAGTAATCATGAGATTGATACGTATTTTAACGTTAACTCGCTTTAGATATGATCTTACATTTTTTATTTTTCATGACAAGTGTAAAATAGGAAAGTATTGTTATTATAACTGGAAAATATTATGTTTCTTATTTCATGATGCTTTTAGTGAATAAATCAGGTTTGACTATATTATTGATTTTTGTGTATATTTTTTGTGTATATTGTCGGCAAGATTGAAAAACTTATTTTTCCTGTAAATAAATATACCTCCAGTATTAGATTTTACGTGAACTTCGAAAAATTTTTTACCACAATTCACGAAGTACACTTACCAATAGGCCATAGTGGCAGAAACAGAATGTTAATAGAGCTTCAAAAAAAGTACAAGAACATTACTACTGAGGAAGTGATGATTTATTTAAATTTTTGCGAAAGTTGTCAAAAAAAATTAAAGGTACTGAAGAAAGGACTTATTAGGCCAATGGTCTTTCAAGAAATGAACTCAAGATGTCAGGTAGATCTAGCTGACATGCAGTCGCAACCAGATAATGACTTTAAATTTATATTGATCTATCAAGACCATTTGACGAAGTTCGTATAGTTGCGTGTCCTAAAAAGCAAACGTACAGAAGAGGTTGCATGTAACGTAATTGATATTTTTACTATATTTGAAGCCCCCGTATACTGCAAAGTGACAATGGCCGTAAGTTCAGTAACCGAATCGTAGATGAAGCTTGTGCAATGTGACTGAATCGGTAAAATTGTGCACGAAAACCACAGACTTAAGGTTCAGCCGAGCGTTCAAACCAGGATATAGAAAATATGCGAAGCTCTTGGTTGAAAAATGGTCCGAAGGGTTACGCTTTGTGTAACTTATGAAAAATAGGGCATTTCATGAAGGCATCAAGTATGCCTTATGAAGCAACATTTGGAACGCCTGTAAAAGTAGGCTTGAAAATATCTTCTTTTCTGAATGACTCTATCGGACATCTTAGAATCGAAGAAGAGCTTCAGGCTTTAATTAAGACAATCAATAACGCTCCCGAAAATACCAGTAGCAAAATAGGAGATGATTCCGATGTGAACAATAACGGTACATCACAAAATGATCCATCATCTGAAGTTAAATTTGAAACTCAGAAAGAAGATGAAGCAGCAGCCCCGTTAATCCAGACAGATATTTTAAGGAGACAAAAACAACTAAGAAAATATAGAATGAATGCTAAACAAGGCTTAGAACTACAGGCAAAGAAAATATTGAAAGTTTCAAAGCTTAAATTTCCTTCTGGTAAAGTTGGTGATACAGTGAAATTATGAGTACCAGACGTTGACAGAGCAAAAAGTGATCCACAAAATTTATTAGCGGCGATAGTAGGAGTTCAAAATGAAGAGTTTTATCAGTTAGGAACAAAACAAGGAAGACTTTCACACTTGTATACCAAAAATCAGTTCACAATCTGTAAAGAACAATTTATTTTACTTGACGATTTTCCTCCATCTAAATCTAACAATATCACTTTGAGAATATGTAAGGAAATTATCTCTTTCTGGAGATCAAAGATATTAGCGATGCATTTGTAAGGAACAATGCAAGTCTAATAAATGCAAAAGCAAAATGTCTGGCAGCTCTTGTGATTCTAAATGAAATAACAGTCTAATAAGCTTAAATAAGTAAACTTAAAATATTTATTAATTTGTAGTAGAAGCAATAAACGCAATTTGGAAAAATGTTTTTTCTCTAGAATATGGGTGTAGTTTCTTTTTGATATATAACTGTTTTGTATGAGTTCTAATAATAAAATTATTTTTTCTACTTAGGTCTTTCATTTGACAAGACATGTCAGTCCCTTATACAAATTTCGTTCAGGCTACATCCATGTGACTTAAAATAGCCATTTATTGAATTTTTAATTATAAATTATAAAATACTGTTATTCGCAGCCTTAATGAAAAACTAATCTTCTGAGTAGTTACTACTCCAAAAACTGCGCTGTATTCTACTGGCTCAATCGGTCAAGGTATTTATCATATTCGTCATTACGAATTGGAAATTATATAAACTCGTCGATTAATTTGATAAGCATTCAAGTATTACATTTTAAAGGTAATTTAAAGGTAAAACATTTATTTAACTTCTCGTCCATCTTCGATGCCTTGCTTGCTTGCCTTCTGTATATACTTTACAGGGATTTATTAACACTATTCCTACCTCAACCGGTAAAATGACCGTTTTTAAAATTTCGATTAGAATTTCATAGATACAATGTAATTGAATCGCCTTTAAGTTTTAGACTTTTCCTCAAATATACGTATAATACATTTTTCAATATTCACTTCTTTCTTCATTATCTATTTTCTGAGAAAAATTTGTAATCTGTCTTACGTAGGAATGTCGCGGTAGGAATAGGTATACGTGAAGTGTCGGTAGGAATTGTGTTAACAGGGACTAACGGGAGTTACCAAGCTATTCCTTATGATTAGGATAAAGGATGGCCTCCTTTATCTTAATCAAAGCTATGTTAACCTGTATTATAAGGTAAGGTTGCTCAAGTCGTACCCCTTAAGGAAAAATCCGCATAAAACTATTTAACAACGTATCTAACATTTATTTAAAGCTTGTGTTAATATTGTTATTTATTATAACGTAATTGGAAAACCTATGTTTTCATTTAAAATAAGCTATATCTTTAAAAACCTACATTGTCACGCACAAGTAATCGGTTTCCTAAGTCGTATCACCCATTCCCTAAATCGTACCTAAGAATTCAATAAAGCAACAATAATGTTTAAAACGTACTTTTTATTTATCTATTTGTATAACACATAAGTATTCAGTTAGTACAAACATTACACAGAAATTTTTTTATTCTCTTGTCAACTCCAACGTATAAATCGTGAACTCATGATTTGCATTTCAAGCATTTAATCATGTTTTCCGCCCGATCTACTCCACAAATAAAACAAAACCAATCACTATTCTTCTTTTTAGTGTTTAATGCCAAGTCCTTTTTATTCCTACGTTTCTTTTATTTTTATGTTTTCTTTATTCTGCGTTGACGTTATTTCAACTGATGAGGTAGAGCATCCACGGAATACTTTGCTGTGATTTATTACAGGAATAGGAGCTAAGATATTTAATTGCTGTTTTATTTGGTTTGTAAGCGTGTCCGTTTCTTCCTCACGGATTTTTTTAGTTTCTTGTGCAACCATTGCAGAAAGCTCTTCTTGATTACTGATGTCCAACGGAGGAGTGCCTAAAGAGTCTTTAATCACAAGTGTAGGAGCACAAAAATCATTATCAAATTCATGCCAAACTTCCTAATCCTCAAAAGTAGCATTATCGGCACGCTCGTGTCACAAATGCCGATGAAAAACTTCCCGCAGCTGACCGTAGGACGGAACAGTACCAGTACGATTTAGGAACCTCATACCGGTGCGACTTAAGACACGACACAAGTTACATTTAAAAGTAATGTAACTTAACATTGAATAAAATTAATACGATTTCGTTTCGACCAAACGATTATGTAAATTCTTCTGAATTTATATCTAAAAAGTAACACAATTTTAACAATAATTAATGTGCAAAATTAGCTACCAAACATAGGCAGAAAATTATAAGAAAATTGAAATAAACTTATCTGATCAGATTGATTTATAACGAGGCAGATTTACGGCAGACAATGAAATGTAAAACATTTGATTGACTCAAATGTATATTTTATTGTGGTTGTATGCGCTGTTATCGCTGTAGTTCATTCAAAATTCAAGTGATACGACTTAAGCAATCTTACGCTATAATAACTGGAAATTATACATAATCACCAGATTAATCATAACAGAAATCTAACTTCACACGTGTCACAGTTAACTGTCTGGTCAGTGTTTGCTAAAATTTGAAATAGCAATAAATGCACATTAATCGCTAGCAATGGGTGTAATTGAATACTGTATGAGTTTAATGTACCATCTCAAGGATATAATCATGCTACGACATAACAAACCATACCATGACACATTTCGTTAACGGCTGATCTCTGTCGGTGGTCGAACGCAATCGACGACAAAACAATATCAATTTTTTAACGCAGTCGCAGAGAACGATCATTAGTCATAACATAACCGCTACATTGCATTGTGCATCGTGGAACCGAGAGAGCATTATTATAACAAACCTTGTTTCTTTAAATACGAAAACGTGTACTGTTGTGAATGTGTTTAGTGTGACATTTATAATACTGTGTGAATACGTCTGTGGACAGATGTTTGAATGTGTTGTGCATTTTCTGTAAATACTGCAAACAGCTTTTGCAAACTTATTAGCAATTACTGCACTGTGATGAAAAGTTGTTACAATCTCGTTTTTCATACATCTTATTGATAATTGTGGTTCTTATTATCGCTGTGTTAAATTCTGCTGGTTTCATTATATCGGTTTTTCAAGCAAATTGAAAACCGGAGAAAGTAGTGAACTAGTTTTATTAAACTACCTTAAATTGCACTCTAAAATATGTGTACTTTTTAATACAAATTCACGGACGGGATAATCGCTGTGCATGTGTATTGTTCGATAAATATTCGCGGACTTGTACAATCGTGATTTAGATTCAGGTGGGTGCTTTATCTTTGTGTATTATTTGCTTTAAGAGATCATTGACCCTCTTTACTCGTGGATTTTGCGAGTAAGTAGATTTAATGTCATTTAACGTTTATTTAACATTTTTTGGAAAATGACGGATGTTTTGATTTTGCATCGATTGAAACACAATTTTTATTCATCTCCGTGAAGTAGATTGTAACTCTGTTATCGCTACGGCCCTGACTTCGCCTGTAAGTGGTTGCGCATATAGACGGCAGTGTACGGCGGATTGCTTGATTTCAGTCAATTTGGGTGCAAACTTTAATCATTAGTAACTAATTAATATACCCTTTAACAAAATTTCGTCACTCTTGATCTTCGACTTATCTCAACAGATAGAATCACCCCTTTCATTTCGGCTCACCTGTAGATTTACGCTCTGTATACAATATGTATACAATAAAACCTGTTTTTGTGCGCTCCTTTTTTATGCGATTTTGTTTTTGTGCGATTTATTTTTATGCGGTATATGAATCTCAGCGGCGTAGGCTCCAGTTTAATATTTCAATGTACATATACATGTTGTGGAATTGAAATTCTATTTTTAAGCGACGAAAGCGATTTTGGACCAATTCGTCACAAGAAGATGCGCGTTTTGGATTGCGACGAGTAGCAGCGAACTATTTAATTTGCAATTTGAAAACTTCTCCGTGTATATGTACAATGAAGAATTAAATGTTTTTACTATTTTTCTAGGTCTAATTTAATTATTTAATTTAATTGAAAGCATTCTCTCATCTATTTCGTAAATAATTGATGTGTTTTCTAAGTGCGACTTTTTTTATGCGGTCCCTGTCCGCCGCATAAAAAATATTTTAGGTAGTATATCGTACAAAGTTGTTTATTATATGTAAGTATTTATAAAATTTCCAAATATTTTTTTGATCGATTTCTTTTATGCGGTCCTTATCCACTGCACAAAAACAGGTTTTACTGTACTATAAGAATATAAAACTTTCATACAAAGCATGCATGACAACTACAATACGCGTCCTGATGTTGTATCATTCCCAATTTTGTGTTTTGCTTAGAATTTATCTATTGTTTATTGTGTCTGCGTGTTTGTACAGGAACTAAGTTTGTACAGTATTAAATAATTATTGATATCGTAGTACTTTGTTTTACTTGATGCATAAAATTATGAATAGATTATGGATGGAAAATGGCTTCACACAGTTTATATCGATACTGCGTGTAACAAATCGTTCGAGACGTTCGGATTTGTACAATAAATAAAGAATGTTTCGAAGAGAAATGTGCATGTGAAAAGCGTTTAAATCGAATGATAGAGGTGTGAAAGAAGAATACTTGAAATTATGATGTGAGAATTATGTGGTTTTTAGTACACATTTGTAACCTGTGTAGTATACCATTCCCGTAAACAGCTGATAAGTGCAATGAACACTTCTGTGAAGAACTCAGGTGCATGAGAAATCTTTCGTAGAGAATCGTGAAGTGTATGATTTTTTCCGTAAAGAATCGTAACGTGCGTGAATTTGTTGTTATATGTTAATCTCGTGAGTATTTCCTGAAGATTCATATGCGAACTTTCCCGTGGTTATTTGCATTTCATTTGGAAGTTTTTAAGGGATATTCACAGCGTCTGCATGAATGTATTAATTGTAAGTGCGAGCTTGTGCATTGGAGGAAACATTAATCCTCTCTGCTGGAAAATCTCACGGGGATTGTTTTGATATGGTCTTATGGATTCTTGTTGAATATAGCTAAGTTGAATGATGATTCTACGATTTCGCTTTAAAATGCGTCACGGGATCGTGCGTGAGTTATTGATTTATGAACGTAGATTTCTCTAGCTGTTTAGAGGTAAACCGTGTTTCGCATCATTACGTAGGCATTGACGTTGCCTACCGTGTTGCCTCATTTGCCTGTTCTCAAACGTAAAATAACCCGTTTTTTTAATTGCTTATAACTAATAAGCAAAGCATCAAGCGTAATTTTTTTACTCTTAATTTTCATCTTAGAATGTTGCATACAGTTACACCTTTAATTTTCTCCCAGCTACGTTTGAACATCCTGTATAGGATGTTATGAATATTTACTTTTAAAAATAAATAAAAGTGAGATATTGAAATGCGAATCTGTGCTATATATAATCCTATATCAGTTTATAATACAATTTTGTCTAATAATACGAATATTAAAAAAAAATATTGAAAAAAGAACGTACATGATTAACAGTTATAAGTATGTATGAAAAGTTAGACAACACTAAAAAAATATTTTTCGATATTGTTGCGTTCCAATATATTTTTAACACTGCAAATTCTTTATAGTAAATATTAAAAATGGTATAGTGCTCTTTAAAAATATACGCATACCAATATATAACAGATAACGCTATCAAATTATATTTTTAACATAATAACTTATGGTTTGCTAATTTTTTGCTTAAATGCAATGTAATTTGACGCAGTCATTTATGATCTATCTTTGTTCTTTAAAAATTAATAAAATTTTAACTAAAAAATTGAAGTATATATTCATAATATTTTATTTTTTTGTTATTTTACTTAAAAAGAATTTGTTATTTTTGAATATCTTTTTTATTTACTCAACATAATTTATACAAGCTTTCAATTGTCCAAAAACGTATAAAACATAACTTCATTTCTTCTTGTTAGTATGTATACTGGTTATTGAAAACAAATATAAAATAAACATAATTGTAATTTATTTACTAACATTAGTAGAATTTTTATTCGTTCCTGTTAAATTTGATATATGTTTATAGCTATATATTTGGAACATAAATATATGAATAAAGATGTCTGATTGAACAAGTATGCAGTTAAAAGTAAACGGACAATAAATATGTTTGTGATTTGACATAAATTTGGTTACCACATACTTATTAACATATATATAGAATATATATTTTTAACACGATGTGTGTACTTAATACATTCATAATTTTAAAACTATAAATGAATTAATAAAATAAAAATTTGTGAGGTGTAAAGGTTTTTAATAACAAATATGTATAAATGCATTCTAATTCTAAGTATTGGTTACAGACGGATTGTAAATATTATGAAAGATATCAGCTTGAGTACTTGGAACTTTTCGCAATATTATTTTATTCATTATCGCAAGTATATGTGTCACTAATCAATTCGCATACTATTACACGCTGTGATACATGCATTTCAAAACTATATGCTCATTATTCAATGTTTAGTGTGTTAAGTGGGGTATCATGTGCATTTGTCAAGAGTCTTGAAGAGGATACAAGAGATTCAGGTACATCATTGCTATCACGAGTCTGTAAAAATATCTAATACTATTATTAGAATGAAGTCATATCTGCTATTTTCATAATTCTTTTGAAGATACTGTTTTTATAATTCTTCATAAATAAATAAATGATATGATTATATAATAAAGCTTCGTAATATTTTCCTGTGTAATGAATGTATACTTTCGTATTTCTACTTTTATTTCAGTTGGAAGATGATTTCTCCATTAAATGTACACACGTACTCTTTAGTTATTTATCTGTGAGTATAAAATAATAGATGTCGCAGAAAGATATCGGTATGAAAAAATTTTTTAGAACAACAAATTTAATAAAATTTGAGGTCAACTCGTAAGGGACATGTGGTAAGCTTGGTATTTTAAATGCAATAGTTAAAATAAATAATTATTCCGTAGTATAAAAATAAATAACTCATTTCCTTAAAGTTTGATTATTATATAAGCGGCTGTACTATCATATAAATTACGACTTATTTCGCTTGATACGGTAGGGAAATACCATATAACAGAGTTGGGCATTATTCGAATAAAATTTTATTTAAACATCTCGAATAAATTCTTCAAATAAATATTACGAATAACATTTTATTCGAATAATCTTTCAAGAGAAAGTATCAATAAAATATATTTGAAGCTTTAATTTATTTCGGTAAGACTATAGTTATATGTGTAGGAGAAAAAGAATCGGCTGTTCGGATTGTCTAAACTGAGAGTCTAAGCTCGGGATATTTCGTTTGCCGGCCAACTGCTTTAACCATTAAGCCATTCAGACCCGACCTACAGCCCTTCTTCTACTAGGCTATTTTTAATAACCCATACCGATCACCGGACGCCGATCCTACATATGCATAATATATTTCTACATAGGAGAATTTTGAATGTTTGAAAGATCTCTGAGAGTTACTTAAAAAATGAAATTACAATGTTTAACTTGTAGAAATGAGAAAATTTTATTTAAACGCTTTGGTTATTTTCTTGCTTCAAAATCGGAGGATTTTCAAACAATCTTTCAACCCCCATTTAACCCCTTTAGGGGTGGAATATCAAATAATCCTTCCTTAGTGGGTGCCTACGTCATAAAAGGAACCCATTGGTCCAAATTTCATGTTTCTAGCTTCAGTAATTTAGGCTCTGCGATGATGAATCAGTTAGTCAGTTAAGACATGCCTTTTTATATGTATAGATTGATTGATACTTCCTCTTCAAAGATTATTCCAATAAAATATGCCCAACTTTGCCACATAATATTTAATTCCCAACCTATAACTAAGAAGCAACATGTATGCGGCAATAGAAGGCTGCGACTCTAGACGTGGGGCACAAGAAGAATCACAATTGAACAAGATTACATTACATGCCTATAGTACGAAAAGGAGTCAGGTATGTAGAAATTTAGAAGAGGTCAAATCAGTGATTGAAAGCAACCCCCTGATTGGGCCAAAGCAATATTCGATAACGGTAACTTATCGACTGAATTAATAGGTCTCAGAAGCACAGTTTGCAGAGTGCTGACGTTTGAAAAGAAGTTCGAGCATATGGAATCCCGATTACCCCAAAAATCAGATCATTAGAAAGAAACACAGATCGACAAGATTTTCGGTAGGAGAGAAATAATTTCTTAATTAGTGATCTGGATATCAGCGAAAATTTAAAAGCTGATACAACAGAATTTATATTTAAAGAATTGAAGAAAGGAACTATATCTAAGCAGAAATATATCTAAAAAGACCTAACACAAGAACAATGAATTTAGTAAGAATTTTTCAAAAGATCATTATAATTAAGACAATATATTTTTAATCTCTCTGTAATTAAAAAATCTAGTTTTGTTCTTGGTACTATAATTGTACAATAGGCAAAGCCTTTGGAAAATAAAAAAAATTACAGGTGTCATTATAAAAATCTCTTGAGATCAGCAAGAAATTTTATTCGATCTAATCAATAAATTCAAAGTATATTATATTCTAATCATATAAATTTAACTTTTTAATTTAAAATTTATAATTTATATACCAATAATCATAACTTTTTATAGTTCTATGAATAATATCAAGATTCTATAGTTATGAACAAATTCTATTAATTATGCAGGATGGATTTGGCCCACCGTTATTTAAGCAACATTTTATACAATGGGTCTCATATTTAAAACATTAGTCTAAGGTTTAATACATATGAAGCGTTTTAATTTAGTTTATAGATTTATAAACTCGTAAACTTAAGCTTAAATTTAAATTAAAATTTATATTTACAAATCTATTGTTATCTATGGAAACAAAAGGTTACGAGAGCGCCTTTAACTTAAAAAAATTACACAATCTTCATTTTACATAACGGGTTCAATAGAATCTTTTTTAAACTATCGAAGTGTGCCATTCTTTCTTATGCTCTCTTCTATTTTTCTGTAGTGTGTTATGAATAATTGTATTCGATTGGTGTATAGCATTAGCATCGATATTCATCACGATATACTTTTGTATTAGGTACTGACTTTTTAATGGACATACTATACACAATAAACATTCATATTTTCTGTCATTTATAGAACTTATCGAGAAACGTTTGTCAATTCGAATAATTGAGTATAGTTCTCGAAACTGTACATGGTGAATCAAAAAAGTATTTGTACACTACATTACAAGATTAGCTTTAAAATTTTGATTTCACTGGTACTTTATGCGATAATAGGTCATACATGCAACAATTTGTTTGCCGATGGGATATCTCTTTAAGGAGGTGAAATCAGACCCTAAAGTTTCAGCAATTTTTCTCAGAAACCATTTTTTTAACAGGTGATAACTTTTTACCTGAAAAGTTTTGCTTTATTGTGCACCATTGCAAAGCTATATTTAAAAACTGAAAAGAGCGCTAAAACTGAGCGTGCATTTCACATTCTTAAAGTTACAATCTAGTAACAGAGAATTTAATCTGTATGTATGATATTACGCCTTACATACTTACAAAATCTTATTAAAAATAAAAAATTTGTTTGTTCTTTATTAAATTTTGCTAGTATATGGTATATGCGCTGTGATAAGTGAATGAATTAATTTTTGTTACATGAAATGGATGCTCAGTTTTAGTGCTTATTCGGTTTTTAAATACAACTTTTTTAATAGTGAATGATAAAGTAAAACTTTTCAGATAATAAATAAAAAAATGTTTAATGATAATATAAAAAATGTTTAATTTTTAGCATTCTGTCATACTGTCGTAATAAAGTTTCTAGAAAATATTGTATTTAAAATAAGAAAATTTGTTGAAACTTTAGGGGTGTATTTTACTCCTTTAAAAAGAATTCTCGATAACAAAAAAATTGTTATATGTATGACCCATTGTGCTTCATATACATGTAAATTAAAATTGAAATTAGAATTGCAAGATTATATAAATTCTTTCGTAATATAGTGTATAAATACTTGTTGAAGTCATTATAGCTACTAACTGAATTAAATAAGCGTACATTCAAATGTCAAACAATGTAAACAATGTGTGAAAACATGAGAACTGTGATGAACTATAAGTACGATATTTATAAATAGGATAGAAATATGCTGACTTCATATTAACATGACAACTATCTGTGTGTGAGTACTGAACAACCAAACATAAGGGTAATGAAAACTATCAGGGAGCGCTTTGAAAAATGTCAATTATCTTATAAAATATTGAATCTTTGATAATTTTCTTCGTACTTTTAGCTAATAAAGTAAAAGAAAAAAAATTGCAAGCTGTTACTCGAATAGCTTAATATGTATGATTTATTAATCCCATATAATTCTCTCTAAATTTTAATACTAGACAAAATATGAAGAAGCAACGAACACGTGTTTTAACCCTCATACACTGTTTGAATCAATCTAATCTAGAGCGACAGTTGGATATTTAGTAACTTCTATACAAATATTCCATTCATACGTGTATGAAACACCTCAGCAGTTTCATTGTAGGCAATAACAATTTATCTAGTACACAAACATTAAGGACAAATTTATATTTAATCTATTTACGTAAAAGCCTAATGTAACAATTCCTTTAAACGGCAAATATTTTTTTCTATAATCATGTAAATCTTCAGTTTTGTTTATGTAAATATTTCTACGCATAAAAGTATTAAACATTAAAGAAGAAACGTTATAAACTTGTTCATTAATTTTTGTTCCTATGTACTATATTTAATATGAAATGCTTAAATTTTTGAATGAACCACGCTGACCTTTTTCACCCACTGCGTCTAATTACTAATTAACATAGTTATTAATAATAATAGATTTCATTATTTGGAATAGCGTGGTGTAAATCGATATATAGCATCAGCTATACAGTTTATACAGAGACTTTGTTGGTGTAGGTGTATTTGTCTTGCAAAAATTCAGGGTGAAACGGAGCGAGACTCGAAACGATAAAGCTCCATTACTCCACTCTGCTCGGACAGCAAGATAACCCGGGGACCTTAGGCTGCGTAACAGCAGAACTGAATACACTCGCGTTCATCTTCACCCTCTTTACCTTATACACATACGAGTTCACGTCTCCGATAGACTTTTTTGATGTGAGATATCATTTCTGGCTAACTACTTCCTATTTTTCGCGTGGTCCACGCGTGACATTATGTTAGATGGACAATGATTTCTTAATATTAAGCGACTGTTAACAAATTGGAATTCCTTTATGATTCATGTAAAGGTTACTATAATTTTCTAAATTAAAGGGGAAAATATCAGAGAATCGTAGTTTTCTCATAAGTAAATTACAAATTATGAGAGATGTTAAGGGAATCGTAAATTTCTCATAATTAAAGTCAAAATTATGATGGTTGGAGTTTTCCGTTACTTAAAGTAAAAGTTATTCAAAATATCAAAGGAATCGTAGTTCTCTTGTAATTAAAGAAATATTGTGAGTTTTTTGAAATGTTCTGTTGATTCGTGATACGTTTTAAATTATGCTTTTGTCATAAAAGATGTACAAAAATTATGAAATCAAGAATTACATCTTAAATATCTAAAATTTGTGTTTCGTATAATAAAGTTTGGCTACAACACATATGCACAAATAACGTTTGAAAAATTAATTTAAATTAATCCAGTTTGCCGCTATTACAATTTTTGAAAGCATTTTAAGAAGAACTTGCTATCATTTGTAGCTTACTATAGTTTACAAGTGATCTTTGGATACATATAAACACTATAGGCAATAATTACGAAGTAATAAAGCCAAAAAGAAACTGACTTTTTCTGAAGCCATGGTCATTGATCATTAACAATATGCATTATCAACGAACAAAATTGAATGAGCACATTACAAATTTATTCGAAGTTTGTTGTGTCTTCCTCTGTATTGTTTACTTAGTCCAATTGAATTTATTATTGCATACCGGCTGTTTTAGAGAAAACTTGATTAAAAGATATATTAGATTAAGAAAATATTACAGTAGATTCATTCAAATCGCAATATCATGTTTAAAGTTCTGTTTTATGTATTTTAAATACATAAAAATATATATACAATTCATATCTTACCAGTGGTATCATCATAATTATATGATAGTAAACATGAGAAATGGAATCGTATAAAGTAGAAAATGGTTAGAATACTAGATAAAATACAACCATCTCTTAAATCTGCAGCGACCTTCCTGCCCTCGCCACTAGGAGGGATCAATCAACAACTATAATACCTTTGTTGCAAGTACTCGAGTCCGACACGGTTCCTATCCTGTTAGGTAAGTCTTACCGATGAGTCCACTAGCAGACCTCGAATGAAACACCCCTTCCTTTTTCTTTTCCTCTTCACTGTTCCTTCGCAACAGCCACAAATCGTATTAGAGGAAGGTACTTCAGTATCTACCACCTTTAAGCATTTTGCTATAATATAACTTATAAACAGTGATTTTTATTGTGAAAGGAGCTTAATGAAATGCAATAAAATCAATTTTGAAAATTTAATAATAAATGTTGATAAATCGCAAAAATAAAGATACTCTTATTCAAAAGTAATGAAAAATTACCCCCAATACCGACTTAGCTATTTAGGTAGTAGATTCTTAGACGTTAAGTACTTAAAATTTATTTTTACAAATATCGCAAATGAATTAACTAATATTTTCTTTCTCCGTACATTGTACCCAATCTTTGTTAAATATTTTATTACACGTAATACACTCTATCATATTTTCATCATTTACAGACTGCCTTTGCGTTAACTTCTTTTACAGAACTTACTTTTATATTAAAGTCATGTTCTTTTCGAACCAGTTTCATTTTCTCTTATTTGCAAGCATTATACTACAAAAAAAAATAAACAAATTAGAACCCGAAGAACATATTTTGTTATAATTTTATTTGAAGAATTCTAATTATCAAAAGAAGAAATTTAATTATTGCTCAATAGCCAGATGGTCGGTACTGGGTGACAAAAACGCGTACACTTTTAAGATTCTGCTGAGCAATATAAAGCAGTATAAGAAAAATGGAAAAACTGCGGCACATGATTACACGTGATAGATTAAAGATCATATTGTATATATATTTAAAAGAAATGATTGTCATACCTGAGAAAATAACATCACTCGACCACATTATGTATATCTTACAATACCTGAACGACATTAAACTGATTTAAAGGATATAACCCACTGCAAGAATCACTAATGGCCTAGAAGTCGATGTGAGGTTAAACTCAAAAAGAAAAGTATCGGATCGGAATATTTTACGCAAAACTATAACATTTATTTGTTTATGCTATTTTAATATTGGCATTTTGTTATGAAAGCGAGGACTAACTTTGGTCAGTATGGAGGAACTTTCCTGAATTACAAGCTAGTACTATATTAGTTGCATTTATATTATTTAAGACTTATTGTTTGTATAAATTTTGAAATTATGTTTTCAGAAACGACAGATTTGTCTAAAATTTAGTCCCATTTCCAATTTTTTTTCTGAAAATTTCGTATTATTGTACAGTTATAAACTACTTACAAGCATAAAATTTTGTATTTTCCTTTTCTTCATATTATTTGCACAGTGGGTAACCAAATTATTATAAACAGATGAAAAAAAGATCAAACAATAATCTCTGTCTTGGTCTAGTCAACTCACCGGATGTTTTTGTCGCGTCAAATTTCAGTTTGTTGTATACTCAAATGATGATTTCTTCGAACTATTTTTCTATTAATAAAATAGAAGTCTCTAAATATCAAAAATACATTTATTACACAAAAACTGTGGAACATTAAATTTATGGTTGTGTTATCTTTTCTCCCGGAGCTTACATTTTTATGACATTGTAAGAAAAGAATTTAAGAAGATTGTAGAAAAAATATCAAACTTATGACTGAGAGCTTTAAACGTGAATGGATAATACGATAAAATAATTATATGTACTATTACAAATTTTAAATAGTTTTAAAAACAATTTCTAAAATGGTTATTATATTTTTTATTATTTTATTCTTATTATTTAATTATTATACAGGAGAAATTTCCTTTAATAATTTACCAATTAACTGGTTTTTACAATAATATTAGTAACAACCCCTCTTAGTTATAACAGCCAATCAGATTGGATTGTTCTTAACATCAACATGATTTTATGATTATCATATGAAAAATTAAATTTTCTAGTTTATTTAATTATCTTAACCAGTAACAACTTAACAATTTCAAATCTTATTCATAATGGTTGGACTACTTTTTACAAGTGGTGTTAGTCATGCATGACGAATGCTTGTATCTTGATGACGTTTATGAAAAAATAAAATATTTTTCTTACAAGGGAAAATTCAAAAAAATATGAAACTTTGTGTACAGGTAGAGTAAAACCATCCATAATGTATACCTATTTTTTTTTCGTGTCGAATCTTTCTTTCAAGGGGTGATTTCACTCCTTAAAAGGAATGGAATAACATTTTTTTTCTCGAATATTTCGAGAACAGTGAGAGATATTGAAAAAGAGTTTAAACAAAAGTTGAATGCTATTTTTATGTTTAAGAGAATGTTTAAAAAGATTTTTCAAAAAATCGATACTTTTTGTATTACCTCCTCCACCAGACCTTAAATTTGATTTTTTGATTTTTTGAATTTTTGGTTAGAGTACTCTTCGGTACCCCCTATCCATTGTTGTAAATAGCTTTTATTTCTTTTTTGTTATAAATAAATAAAACTCTTATTATCGAATTTCAAGTCTGCTGTAGCATTTTTATTATTAGAATGGTTTCATAACACATAACTTACATTATCAATTATATGAATTTCAGACTGTAATATGAAATTCGATAAATTAATCGATCACGTGTATGATTCGTAATAGCAGTGTATACACATTAAATTTTGCGTGATTATTGAAAAGAACTTATAATATATGAGGTGCTGGGGGTAATAAGGGTGAACTCAACATTTTGCCATTTCATTTTGTTTCATACTATTATAATAATTTTATTTCTTGTATTTTTTATTTCAACTATTTTTCAATACATTTCGTGTGATATTTGTTTTGAATTCGCCTCAAGATATTAACAAATCGCCTGAAGATATTTAAAACATGTTTCTCTTAAAATATGTCTTTATTTATTGGGTCAATTATTTGACAGATTATAAGTAGAACAGCAATGATACTGATTGTAAAAATGTTCAAAACAGAAATATTCGCCACACCACGGAACATCTTATAAAAACGGGCTCTTCACAAACACTACAGATGGACACATGTTTCAGGTTTTTAAAATAAAATTCCACAGAATTTTCAAAAACCCTACGATGCACTTCTAAATATCCGCTTTCAAACCAAGCAGATCTAAAAGTTCCATTGCCTCCAAAGCCTACAGTCTTAAATTCATATCATGTACAATAGCTTTCCTATCACAGGTATCTTAGAACTTCTGAAGTACATATTGTGTGATAAACATTAGTTTATCTGTATTTTATTCACCTTTTTCTATACTCTTGGACCACCTGTACAGCTGTTGCAAAGATTTAACTTTACGAAAATCTTTCTGTACATTGGTAAACGAACGGCGTGCCTCTTCTCCGTTTTTCCAAAAGTTCATAGCTTTTCTTTTATAATTAAAATCAACCTTACCATCTTTATAGTTAACGATGCATTCTACAGGCTGAAAGCTGTCTTTTTCTTGGTCCATGAGCGAAGCATACTCTACAATTTGTGCACCGTGTGGTTCCGATAGATCGTCAAAATCAAGTACATAGTCGTATTCAATAAACTTTGCAGAATGTACGTCTTTCAACCTTTTTATAATATCATAAATTTCATTATGCGCATCAATGTCAACAGAGGTTGGAGGTGTCTGTACTATATTTGCAACTTGAAATGTAGTAGCTAACATGTGTATGATATTAGCAACATTAATGTAATCCATTTTGCAAAATACTTTATGAGTAATTATGAATGATACTTACCAACAAACAATCACCGTTCACTGACTGATATCAAAAACTTGACTACTCACAAGTTCCATCCCCGAGAATATTTATATATCAGTCAGAAAATACAAACCCGTAAATGTGATCGATTAATTTATCAAATTTCATATTGCAGTCTGAAATTTATATAATTCAAAATGTAAGTTATCTATTATGAAACCATTCTAATAATAAAAATGCTACAGCAGACTTTAAATTCGATAATAAGCGCTTTATTTATTTATAACAAAAAAAATAAATTAAAAAAATTATTTACAAGAATGGATAGGGGGCACGGAAGAGCACTCCAGCCTAAAATTAAAAAAATCAAAAAATGAAATTTTAGGTCTGGTGGAGGGGGTGAATCAAAAAGTAACGATTTTTTCAAAAATCTTTTTATACATTCTTATAAACATAAAAATAGCATTCAAATTTTGTTTAAACTCTTTTTCAATATCTCTCACCGTTCTCGACATATTCGAGAAGAAAAATAATTTTCTATTCTCTTTAAGGGGTGAAACCATCCCTTGAAAGTGAAATTCGGCATGAACAAAAGATAAGTATGCGTTATGGATGATTTATTCTACCTATACACAAAGTTTCATATTTTTTTTTAATTTCCGAGTTCGCAAACTTCTCTTGTTAGATGATCAACTTCATTATATCACAATAGGAATGGTAAAAAATCACTTGTTAAGAATTTATCTCGAAAATGTGCATACATGGGACTGGTTTTTACAATACGCTTTAATGTTTCCTTTTCGTTTATGTCACAAACAGGACATTTGCTTTCACAGTCTATGTTATAGCTAATGTTTTTATGTCGCGATCTCAGGCCCTTTATTTCCTGTCAGTTCTGTCTTAGTGCTACTATAGGTAAGGATAATTTGAATGGTAAATATTCTTCGCAGTCTGCGAAATCGAAGTCTTTCAGCAACTTTTAGATTATACTGTAGCTAGAAATAAGGATTCTACTTCTATCCTCTGCATGACATTTGCTACAAGCCTTCGTAATTGCCTCTTTATTCCTTATGATCTTATGAATTTGACTACCGTTGTTGTCTCCTATTACTTCCAAATCTTGTATCCAATCTTTCAGAGAATAGAACCTGTTCTGTCCTACGGAACAACAGCGGGAAGTTTTCCTTGACATATTTATTCATTAACAGGAATGCTATTTTTGGTAGATTGAATTTTAGAATTTGGTAGAAAGAATTTTAACCTTTTTTTGCCTTTTTTCTAACTCTCTTAACGTCCGTAGAGGGATGATAGACTTAATTTCGCGTTAACCATGGTTCCTTAATAGCCAAATGTGTGTTATAAATAAGAGACTTCCGAAAGGCCCAGTGCCCGGCCGGTACGGAGGAAATTTCCTCTTCGTTGCCTAAAATCGGGGAACCTTCTCGTTCCGAGTGACTCACCCCACTCTCATTCTTGGGGGTGCGGCACTCAGGGCATACGCTGATTGGAGCGTCAATTTTTTGGCTCTAACCAATTGGCGTATTGTATCGAGGTATGGAGGAGTGACCAGTCGAACTCCTCTATATAAAAATCGAGTCACTTTAGCTCCGTGCATATAATCAAATAGTATACATTTCACATATAACTTCGGCTCCGCGCATCGTAACACCTTAATCTTAGGCGTGGAATCTCTAATAATTAGCATCGTGACATTAACATCTATACATAGTCAATGGCAACATCTAATAATTCAATCGTAACGTTAACCGTCGGACGTGCATCTGTATTCAAAGATCTATACATTCACATCGTAACATCTTACGTTAAATATTCAGTCATAATTTTCGGTGCAGCATAGTTCACGTTCATATTTCGCACATGATTTGGTGCAACATCTTACATTACAGATCAAAGATCTTCATTCACAAATCTTACTTTTTCACATCAGTCGGTGCTTCATTATAGTTCCCAAACGTACATCGCCGCGCACCATGTAACTCACTAATTTGTGTCAGTTGTCCAATATTAATTTGGCGGGCGATAGTCACAATTCGATGAAGGTATCAACGTTCACAGCATATGAACATTTTTATCGGTACATTCGAGTCGCATCAATTGCGTAGAACGAATTTCGCTTTTTGTCGTTGTTGTCTGAGATATGAGATTATCTAGAACCTTTTTTGGGAATCTATCATCTCCTATGAGGTTAATCCTTTTCAACAAGGCAAGAGCACGATTCAGAGATTTAATGTTTAGTTTCCTTGTACCTGTTTCAATACAGATCATACATCCTGGCGTGTTGTCAGAGAGCTGTAGGAGGGATTCGTAAAACCTACTTTGAACTTTTTCCCACCATATCCCTTTGGTTCACACCTTATTCTAGCTCCATACAGCAGTGCTGAGGTTACCACCACCCTGAACAGTTTCATTCTGGTATCCCACGCATCCAATTTTCTGGTTATCATGGGTATCAAGATTGAAAACAGTGCCGAGATTGCCCTGTTGGACATTCTCTTTGCATTTTCGATAAAAAATCCAGACGTTGTAAAGGTCACACCCAGATAAACATGATCCTTTACAAACTGCAGAGTTGATTTGTCATATTCTAGGGGCTTAATTTTTCTGATTTTCCCTGCTTTTCTGACCACTAAGATTTTAGATTTATAGGAAAGTTTCTTGCTTTTGATTTAGTAGAGGGAGATGATAAGGCTTAGGTGCGAGTGAAATAAAGTGAAGTGCTTAGAATATTATTATATCTATATTTAAAAGAGTTTAATAGTAACAACTTAATAGTATACAATTTAATAGTAAAAACGACTTGTTTCCTTTCCTCCCTAATTATAACCCTTCCTCATCCGATGCATTCGGTCACGATCACTCAAAATTCTTTAATCGCGACGTTTTCTTAAGTGTTCATTTTCCACTCCTTAGAAACACTCTAATTCAAATATTCTACGTTCATACGGTTATTGCTCAACTTAGCACTCTACATTCACATTTTCCGAGAATTATAACCACTCGATCGCATTCCTACAGATTTTTCTGTATTTATTTAACCCTTTCACTTCGAGCGCCGCTTATAAGCGGCATTCAAATGTACTTTGTATTTTAATAATTTTATATTTCATTAATTTTAATAATTTTGTAAGTCTTTTCATATTTAAAATTGTAAATATACTTGTTAGATTAGAGCAATGATTCTTTTATTCAGTATAGTTGTTATATAAGACTTATTGAAAAACGTATATACAAAAACCACGCGCACTGTAGATATTTCTGTCGCACGCTTCCGTTCAATGACGGTACTTCGGCGGACTGGACAGCCGAAGCGAAAAGGTTAACTGTAATTTATTTAGTTTACAAAAATTTTCTAATGTATATAGATTGTGTTGTAAATATACCATTGAATCTGCTGTGATAGCCAAGTCATCTGCAAATAGTAAAATTTCCATATTATGGTTTACTTTGTGGTGTCTTTTTTTATGGAGGAATCCTTCAATATCATTTATGAATAGTATAAATAGGATCAGCCTCAGAGGATCCCCCGTGCAGTACTCCCACTTTCATTTTGATTTTATTAGTTAACGTGTCTTTGTCTATCTTCACCCTGATTGCTGCATTCTTATAGGGACTTCATAGCACTCTGATAAATTGAGAGTTAATGACCACACGTATAGAGCTTTTGCCATAGGATTTCATGTTTTACAGTGTAGCACCCTTTTTTGAAATCAATAAATGTAATAAATAATTTACTTCTGGGGATACTCGCAGCAGCTGCAATTTTTACGTTTAATACGAAAATATTATCTTCTGTCGTTTTTTCTTTGCTGGATCCATTCTAGCCTTCCATTGATATTTTATTCGACTTACACCAGTTATTTATTCTATCGACGAGAATACCAGTGAAAATCTTTGTGATGTTATTCATTAAAGCAATTCCTCTATAATTCTCAGGATTAGTAAAATCTTCCATTTTGAAGATCATACATATTATTGTCTTACTCCGTGAGTCTGGCGTTTTTCCTTTTTCTATCGCAGAGTTGAAAAGATACGTTATGTCTTATCCAGTTCTGTGGGAGTATTTTGTAGAAATTGTTGTTAATTATACCTATTCTTGGCGTCTTATTAATTTTTGTCTTCCTTATGATCATAACTTCAATAATATTCAATGTGATTATTCGGATAAGGTTGCCTACAGTCAAAAAAGCCTACTTCCAGAGTTAATGGTGTGGAGTGTAGTAGTTTTAGATAATTTTCCCATTTATTTGTAGAGATTGGTGATGGTTCAAATGCAGAGTATATAAGCATTCTGTATGTTTCCCAGAACGTTTGTGCGTCATAGTGCTCCTTTTTTGTCTTCTTTACATGATTAGTATTTTTTTTTCTATACTCTGCATATTTTGCTCTTGAGTGTTCGTTTTTTGTTCTAGACTACATTTTCCTTTTATAAATTGATTCTTTCCTTATCGAAATACATCTTTTATCAAACCATGGCTTTCTTGGTGAAGCTATATTTTTGTTTATATATCTAAGTTTTGTCTATTCTCTAAGATTTATTAATATACTGTTTCCGGATTCATTGTCTATCCTCATGGTTTCCTGGATTAGTACCTTATTACAGCTGTTTAGATCGTATATTTCCTTATAGTTTTCAACTGATTGTTCAGAATTGGTGGCCATTCTGCTGCTAAATTCTTGTATATATTCTTGAGTCCAATTCGTTCTGAAGATTATGCTGCTTTCCTTTCTATTTATAGCTAGTTGGTTCATCCTTTGATTCAATATCAACTTTACCGTTAAATGATCGGATATACCTACATTTATTACCTTTAAATCGCTCAAGTGTTTCAAGGTATTTGCGTTTGTCTAAATAAAATCAATTGTACTCGTTCCTGAGTGCTCTAAATAGGTGATTTCATCTACCTTATCTGAATTGGAGTGTCTGTTCAGAGCGAACAGTTTCAGATTTTCTATCGTTGACAATAAATTCTAACCATTAGTGTTTGTTTTCCCATCTAGCGAGTTTCTTGTTTTTCGAAAGTGTGTACTTTCAAAGATGTTTGAGTTTAATGCTCCTATTGGGCCAATCTTGGCACTAAAATCCCCTCCTATTAGGATAGGATGTTCATAAGCGTTAGCTAGATCCCCTAATGATTCTATCAATAAGTTCAGCGTATCTCTATACTGATCATTTTTTATATACAAACTTATAATTATAAATTTAGTATTTTGGATTGCATATAAAGTCGATATCCACATCTCATTTTTGTTCAGTATTTTCACATTAGTCACGCGTTCTTTGTCGTACAAAAAGACCGGTCCCCCACTTGCTCTTCTTGTTTTCTTTTCTTTTGTCGCTGGGCCCACAATAATCCCAAAGCTATCGAAAGATCGGGGTAGTTTTTCTAATTGACTGATACACCAAGTTTCGTTCAAACACAATATAACGCAGCTTGTTAACTTTTCTTCAATCTCAACATTCGTTAGATTAAATAAATTCTTTAAGCCATTAATATTCCAGAATACCACTTCAGATTTAATGTTTTCCATAATTGAGGTCTTCTTGTATATCTTCTTGTATGCACTTGTCTGTGTTTGTCTTATCTAATGAATTATCGTGTGTTGTCCTATTCTACATTTGCGGTGTTTCTATCTGTGCTAATTCTACTGCTAACCCTAGTTTCTTTCGTGTTGCAGAGTGCTTTTTCTTGTCTTTTTCTTCTGTTCTCCCCGAGCCCCCGTTTATTCATGCATTATGCTTCATTTTTTCTTTCACTCCATTTATACCAATTGTTCTCTATTTTTATCTTCATATATCTTACTATCGCACTTTTTCCTTCTCCTTTTTTTCTCTCTTGCTATCCATCTCAGCTTATTTTGTATTTCTCTCTCCGTTTTGATGTAATCGTCGTTTGTATTTATATATATATATATATTCCGTGGTTCAACTTCTTCTCGCTCCACATTACCTCTTTTTTTCTTCCCACATACTCATCTTTACTAATATTATCTTTTTACCTTTACTAACTTTTATTCTTCACGCATCAGTTATCTCTGATTCTAACTCGAGATTTTCTGTTAGAAAATTTTTTACATTCTTCTTTGACTCTTCTTTCCATATTACTCCTTTGATTCTTATATTATTCTTTCTTATCTCCTCTTCTCTTCTTTCCTCTTTGGATTCCAGGTTACTGATTCTGATTGTTAACTCTTCTTTTTCTTTAAACTACATTTCCTTTTCTTTTTCTCTTTCACTCATCCATATCCTTCTATCCTCTCTTACTTCCTATCTCAATTTTTCAAATTCTCTCATGCATTTCTCTAACATTTTCTTTAACATTTTCTTAACCGTATCTGTCGTTTCCCTCCTATTTTGCTCTTTTTTCTTGTTTACGCCATTAGATGTCTACGTATTACCGAGTTCTTCTGTTCTACAAATACCTCTCTATCATTTTTTTTGCTCCTTGTTTTTCGGTCTAGATTTCATTTCCGCCAATCTGATTGTCATTTTCATTTTCCTAACCTCGAAAACACACTTCGCATCCTCGGAGTCAATGCCAGTTCGTGTTTAATTTTTGAATCTTCCGTTTTTTCTTACTCACACGAACTCATCTGCCACTACTTTTTACTTTCTTACTTATTTCTTTCATTACTTTACGTTTACAAAGTTTTGTGTCTCTAACGCACGTCTGTTCGTTTTCGCTTACTAACCGGAACCCCTTAAAATGTAAACGTAAAAGGATGTGTATAATATATTACATATTTCCTATTACAACAGAAAGGTTTCATTTTTTTATTCAATTTTCATTAAGTATATTCTTAACACATTTTCATAAATCGCATCACCCGGGAACCAGAGTCAAGGTGGAAGTCAAGAAAGGGGCATCATCTTACGAGCCGGAACAATACCATATCTTAACATTTTAAGAAAAGTTATTGCGGTCGATAACACTGTTTACTGTATGCTTTTGTTATCAATCATATTTATAATATTAAGTCTTATAATAATCATATGACTTTCTACGGAATTGAGGCGATATAAATAATATGGAATCACGTGTGCAATGATATAGTAATAAACGTAGAGTTAATTGTTCGGCCTTGATTCGGTAATTTGCCTAATTGACCTGTTGGAAGGTCCTATAGAAAGTAATATAGGAAAGGTTATAAATCAAAAAAGGAAAAGAAAGAAGAGTGAATAAAATAATAAATATACGTGTATTTAATAAAACTAAAAACGACACAAACGAACACAAAATAACAAACTATGCTTATACTACGCAAACTACGCTTATACTTCGCAAACTACGCCTATGCTTCGCAAACTACACAGTTCTTTTCTCTACGCTGGCTACTTCGCTTCTTCAACACTCTTTCTACGTTCAATACTTTCTCCCTTCGTCGTCTAATACTTTCTACCCCGCGCTCGCATTTTCCCCGTCATATATTCTTCCAAACACTCGTTTCCTTTCATTCTAATTGTCAACCTTTTTCACTCTACGCGTTCGGTCACGACCACCCAGAATTTCTCAGTCGCACTGTTTTATCAAGTTCTCATCTTTCACGCCTTAGAAACATTCGAGCCCAAACATTCTGCGTTCGCACGACAATCGCCCAATTCAAGTACTCCTCTGACCTTTCCAGCCTCGCATCCGCTCTATCACATTACTACAGTAACGACTGCAACCCTGAGGAAACCCACGTAAGTAAGTGTTACCAGATGTTTCCGAACTCAGGCTCATACATCATTCATTCCAACATTTTCAATACAATTCTTCTGAAAATATTTTTATAACTGTGAAAGCTAGGACTAAATGTTGAACACTTTTTTATTGGAAAAATTTTGTCATTACAGAGCTATATTTAAGACCTGAAAAGAAAGAAACTTTAAGCGCTAATCTTATGTCCTTAAGGTGGCATTTTGATTAAAATAAAAAAGAACTTAATCTATACGTATACTATTATGCTGTACATATTCACAAAGTTTCATTAACCCCTTTATCAGTTCTGCGATTTTCTCAAAACTGTTCTGTTATTTTTATGTAAATGAGTTTATTAGGGTGATTTGATGGAGAAAAAATGGATAAGAGGTACAAATAAGCTGGTTTCATTTATAACAAAATGTTTGGTTAATCGAATCTCCACCTTATCAACTGTTGCAAATTATCTTTATTGTTTTTTCTGTTATAATCATTCTTTTTTTAAGCGATCTGCAGACTCTTACACCACAAAATAAGTTTACACGAGCTGACCGTTAAGCTAAAATCTAACCAGCGTGAACATATCGAACGAGACTGGGAAGGGGTTAAGAATAAGGAAATCTTTTATCATTTCGTTATTTTAGTTATAAAAAGGTTTTTATTAAATTGACCTGTCCTCAGTCATTATAAACATGCTTTTTAACTACAATTATAAATTAATAATAATTATACCTAATATATCTTCGTTATATTGGCAAATTGATGAACAATAATCGAATCGATTACCCATTATCGGTAAAGCTCATAAAACTTTATGCTTCTCTTAGATCCTACAACAGGAAATCTATATTTTACAGCACCCCAATAAAAATGTTCTATAACTTTGATTTTTAAAAGTTTTGATATATAAAAAATATGCACGTATCTTTAAAAATTTGAAAAAATCTTTTATATCCTTCTTTTATATGAAAGTGTTTCTCTATTTATATACAAAATATGAAGTATAATATATAAATATCTAAATGCGCGTATTATTCATATTCCATGATTTAGAAATTCGAGGAATTATCGATGAGAGGAAAGAATATTAAAAAATAATACTTAAATGAAAAAGCCGCCTATCTAAAATAAATAACGATCCGTAATTGAAAACTATAAAACAAATTCGTAAGAAACCTGCTATGAAATTTGTTAATTACGTTACAAACGAATTGAGAAACGGAAGAATGAAAAAGTAGTTTATAAATGAAATCAATACGAAAAAGATTGAAGTTTGCAAAAAATATTAACATAACAAAGAAATTTTGAAAAAAAGCATTTTTACACGAAGGAGCGAAACTTAAATTTTTGCTTCTGTTTGCCCATTTGCGTAGATCGGTGATGAGCATATGTATATATATATATATATGTGTGTGTGCATATATGCAAATATAAAATAAATGCAAAAATATATTTAAAAAAAAATTTACTTTTACATTTATTTTTTGTTACTAATGCTTTTGATATGCATACATTATTCGATCAGAATAAATTAAATATATAATTGCAATTTAATTGATGAATACATTGTTTTAATAGTTCACAGTAGTTCAGCAGTCCCTCTAAATATGCGGGGGTTCGAGTCCTTAAAATACTGTGTATCTCAAAATTTAAGTGACTTTGAAATTCCCCCCGCCCAACTATACATAATAGAAATGTAGCTACATAATATTCACCGCTTATGTAGAACGCTCTTCTGTACATGTATGTTATATGTACAATTTTTCAAGTAAAATAGATAAGGGAACAACGTATAAATTACTTGAAAAATTATAGTTAAGGGCGGTAAAATTTGAACAACGAATAATAAGTAGACGGTGAGCGCATCGATAGTGTGTTTTGATAGTGTGTTAGGTTTGATGCATTGCGATCCGCGGATCCGTTGATGTCATGGTGACATCAAAGACTGTAAAAAAATCGTGTATCTCTTGGGATTACTGTATTTATTGCATGCTTCTTGTTTGAGCAGGCCGGAACACGTATCACGGAACACGAATACCAAAACTGATAACCTAGTTTAAAGTATGATACACAATTCATTTTAGTTTGAAGATGAATAGATACCAAAGATTTCTAAAGTTATTTGGCCTACCGTCCTCTTTTTAGATAAAAATTGCTCAACGTCACCCCAAAAAGCTACATTTTTCAACTACGAGTATTGGATATTATGGATTAAAAAGGAAGAAAATAAAGATAACTTTTCTTTTTGAGAATTTAGTAAACTTTATTTCTAAAAGAAGGTATATCCTTTTTGAACTCGATCTCTACGCAGCAAGAGACAAGATTTGAATGAATAGAAAAGGCTAAAGAATACAGTTCGTTAGGGTACTCTAATTTTTACACACAGCGTGGTAAGGGTAAAACACTTGACCCGTTCCTGGAACCTTTTCAGCTGATAGTTCCGATCTTACATAAATATTTCTTCGAGGAGATTGATTTTTGTTTATTCGTTAGGACGTATTTTATTTCCAAGAATAAGCAATTTAAGTATACTTATTTGCAGCAAAAATATTGAATTTTAATTTATATGAAAAATATATTTTATGTATAGTAGAATTAAAAACTTGGGATCATCTTGAAATTTCAAGAAACGCATGAATTAAAAACAAAAAAAACTTTGAACTATGAATTTTATACTGTCAAAAAATTTTCGAGGGGTTTGGTGTAATAAATAACTCAGAAAGTGATTTCAAATTTTTGGCCGGTAGCGTAAGAGTAACACATTTGTTACGTCGAAAGATCCTTGACCAAACCGTCTTAGTGTCTTTTCTTTGTGTAAAAAAAAAAGTGAAATATATTTCGTTCTAACTTACAAGGTGGTTTCTTTCGTCGATGTGTATTATACAAAAGCATGTTGCTAACGAACGATGCAAAGTTTCTAAGTGCTAGGTTAGAGCAATAGTAAAAGGCCTATTGAGGGGCTGTCGTTCGCAAAAATGCGTGGAGCATGCCGATCGAACACTTTGCATCATGTGGAAATCCTACGATTGTAGCACGGTCAGTCGACTGTTATCCTTAAACTATTTAACAATCATCAAACTATAAAAAATGAAGAACTTGACGAATGTCTGTTAAATCTACTTTTGAAGATATTAATTAGTCAAGTTAATAGTGATGCGCTTTAACGGCATTTCTACTTATATCTTTTTCCCACAAATCACAGTATATTTTCGAAACTGTACTATAGTGAACATACAGAAATTCTATAAAAAATTACAAATCGATCATTTTGATCACTTTCAAGATCCTAGTGTTACGTGTACAAATAGAAAGATGTAGTACGAAATTTGTGTTCTTTTATTTATCTATATTTCTTCTATCTATAACAGGTATTACAATCGCTTTAGATATTTCTAGCGCCGCTTAGGGTACGGTATCACCCATTTGGGAAGCACTGGAATTTATACACCTACATTTTAAAAAGCTATTTTTAATACGGTTAAATGATAACTTTATGCTTATTCGAGACAACGATCCTTATCGTGTACAATAAATGTGGAACTTACATATAATATGTAAAAACATTTAAAATCACCTTCATACTTACCATACATAACTTTTTATTCAAGCACCAGCCTTACAATGAAATCACCTAAAAAGAAAGTTCAGAATATAAAATTTCAATATAATAAAAACCCTGAGATGTAAAATATGATGTTTATTGCGCTTTTGATATTATACCTCATTATTTTTTATCCTGTTAAATCGTTACAACAATTTATGTCAGTTTCTAGAAATTTGTTAACATTTTCATAAAAGATACAGGTTTCATATTAGCTTTACTAAAATTTATTATAAACACTTCTAAGAATATATCTATACATATCTTTTATCTTTAATAATTTTTTAAATAAACAATGTTCTACAATGTTTTTATTGAAATTAGGTATATGTATTATGAATACTTTATATAACGACCGTAACAAAACTACGGTCATATATTCGGATAAACTATTTGTTGCAATTGATAAATTTATTTATAGAATTGTTTAATCTTTTTTCGCAGAACTATTCCTATATTAAATAGATTTGCAAGACTGTATTTATTATAAAATAATTTTGTATAATAATTAAATGTAAATAATTAATTAAACTATTTTGTTTGATTATTTACATGTAAACATGAAAGGATTCATGTATATATATTAGATAATAAAGCTGAGTAAATTATATATTCGTTATATTATCTGATAATATTTACAGTTAGTGTTTACGAAACGAGATAATTATGCTGATCTTAGATTCCAATATCTTTTTTTACTTTATCAACTTACGATTACTAAATTTACTGTCATTTTATTTTTTAATACAAAATAAAAATTTATGATCATTTGGTTTTCAATGTCTACACAGTTCCAGATAAGATTCGATCTTAGGGATTCTAATAGATCATTGATAATAATATTTATGTAATGAGGAATATCCAGTTCCCGATAAGGGAAACGTCGGTTATGCTCATTTTAGCGTATTCATTCTCCATTACGTAATTACTCGTGCTCATTATTTAATCCCATTGAGATTCTATTCAGACCCTAATGTATTCGTTCAAGCAAAAAAGTCTTTTTCAAGTTAAAGATGATTTCAAAACGATTTGCAACACTCCTGTAGTTTTTTTGTACGTGAAAGTATCGGTTACAAAATATGTAAAAGCATAAGTGGATCTAAGGAGAATATTGAGTAGAACGTTAGTTTTTTCAAGAGCTAAAAAAGTTTCAAGTATGCAATAAATTTATTTTCTTCTGGTATTAATTTATTACATTTTTTAAAGGTTACTTTTATTTAGAAATTTATTAGCAGCTCCTAGCATAAATATAAATCAACAAGTAGTAAGGATTTTAACAAGTTTTAAAGCTCAAATAAACTGAAACCAATTCATATATATATATAGAAAAGGATAAAATGTATAAACTAAAATTTGTTGTTATTAATATTACAATTTAATTTTGTGATCTTATTTTGTTATTTCAGAATATCATAAAATTATGCATTATAGTTTTTGATTCTGTCTTAAGATTCTTAATAAAACCAGGGACCAACTAAACAACTATTGACTAATTAAAGATCTTTTTATTAATAGGAATATTGAATATTACCAAAGGGAAAATGTTTATATTTAATTTAATTTTACAAAAATCATTGTAGTTACGGAAATTTGTAGCTAATTTTTGTAGAAAAATTTTGTCGACAAATTCAATGATTACAGTTTTACACCTTGTTATCGATATGAAGATCTTGTTCCCATGTTTCATGCTTCATTTTTGTTCCATAAGATATATAATAATTTTCATTAGTTGAATACAAATACAATTTTAAACAAATTTAGCTTTTAAATTCATTTAAAGTAAGTCTTAATTCAATTTGAGTTAGTTTATCTCTGAAAGTCTGTTTCGAAGGTCATGATTGTCTCTTCTTGAGAATGATTGTGAGTTTATCGATCCTAATCCTTTTTATCGATTGTTATCAACAGCTTCAAAATAAATGTCTTGCATTCACATGATTCTATTACTTATATGTATAAATATATAAGAAACTAACTTAAAACAGTTAACGTTGATGATACGAAATTATTGAAGATTTTTGATTGTTTATAAAAGTCCAGTTAATAAATCAGTTAGTAAGTAAGTAATATTTGAATAAAAATGAGCAATAATGGACTGCAAGATTAATTATTCAATCGTATGTTACACAATTAGTAGAGTTATTAAAGAATTATATGTTTAAGGGGCATTTTTGCTATAATACTTCATGAAATAAATTATAAATTGGGATTTTCTTTAAATTTTCAATATATCTATTTAAATTCATTATTTAATAGTATTTTACAAGTTTTGTAACATAAAAATCTACGTGTAATGGCATCTGGTGTATCTTGCACCAGAAAAGTAACCTGTTGTTATTAAATGAAATGGAATTGTAATTCGTATGGATATCTTTAGATAATAAACCTATGTTCGTAAAACAGAGGATGGGATTGATTGAATAGTGCCGCTTAAAAGAGAAAGTGTAAATTTTGTCCAAATCTGTTAACAATTTTGAGTACAAAAAGAATATTTTCTTCAATTTTTGAATTCAAACTTCAAAGAGGATTTTCTTAATAATATCAGAATGCGTAGTCGTAGGTAGGCGAAAATTTTAATAGCTTTTGAGGTGTCATACACGCTAGTTTGGAAAATCGGATTCTAACAAACAAATATTTCAAGTTTGTGTTAACTTCACTAACTATTAATTAACGATTATTAACTATTTAATTATCATATGGTAAACTTTCTACTGCATAAAAGGTATTGTTACGTTCTATTTACAATTGTGTTATATCAGAGCTATATTTCCTTGAAAGAATTAAATGAAGATAATACCTCGTCTGAGCAAAACTGAACTGATTTAATAATAAATAACAGATTCATTTAAAGATTAATTCTCATCACTTTTTCAATGTTTTTATATTGTTCACTAAAATTTGGTGCTGCTAAATATGGTTTTAAATATGGTTTTAATAATTTTTATACGTAGATGTCTGCTGAAAAATTTTTATGGTAAATCAGCTGATAAGTCTTTATTAATTTGACTAATGACATTTTGTACCGTTTCATTAAGAGGAGATTCAAACGAACGTGATAAATCAATGTTGTATGTATATATTTCAATGCGATGTTACAGCATTCAAATTCTTATAATTTCGTTAATTTTATAAATTCTTTGATGAAGTATTGTTGACGTATTCTATACATTTTATAGTATTAAGACATGCAAAAGAAAAGTTCATTTTTTTCTTTATCTATTGAAGTTGAAAATATCATTGTTACATGTTACGTACATATACATGTATGTTACGTTGTAACAACATTCATTTTCATAAAATTTTATATTTCATATTCATAAAACATCCAACAGTAATTCAACGGTACATTTGGCGAAACATCTTTTCAATATCGGCTGTTGAAATAAATTAAAAAGTACGAAAACGTAAGATTATAAACAACAATGCATTTTGAAGTATGATATCCTGTATTAACATGTCATTTAATGAAATATTCGATGATGTTTTTGTTGATCCATTAAAGATTACACGAATTTTTGTGATCGCACTTGAATCCGACTCGAAGGACCATGTACAATGCGCATAACGTTTTAATTCTTCAAAATTATTAAATTCATTGTGCGCATTGTACGTGGCCCTTTGAGCCGGATATTCATTATTATGGTGAAGATTCCGAGAATTAAACAATATACTGGTGCTTAGTGCAGTGTATTAGATTATACAACAAATCAATAAGATTATATTCTTAACAAACAATCTATTTGGAAGCAGATGTCGATTTATTTGTTGCCGAGCAATCAAAATCTCTTATAATACATTTTAAGCGGACAATCCACGTGAAGAGCAGCCGTCGGAGTATTTCTTGTTGAAGAATCAAATTCAACGCTTTCACATTCATCATCAACCTACTTGGTGAACGTCATCTAGCAACAGCCACAGCAACGATTTCATTCATCTGGACAATCGGTTCAGCAATCATCGAGACGACGTATCATCTTATAAGTCAACATAAACGAAGAAAGCAGCAGCGCCATTGTAGAAGTCACCGTTCTAGTAAGCTCACGAATTTCCATTCACTCTATCCACAACTATAACATCCATTATAAACCTAAACGATTCGATTGCGATTGTTCTCTTCGAAAATGGCGTTTTCAAAAAATTTAAGAACACTAATTAGAACTTGTTCAGTTATCAAGTATTTTAATACACACCCGGACGCGGAGATATGCGAAATTCAAAATCGTAAGATAAAATTAGAAGCCTATGTAGCCTTCTCACAAGCGTAACTGCAAATTGAAATTATGGCAGAGAAGGAGAACCAGACAAATATGGATCATGAAAGTCAAAGATCGCAGTTTGATGTTCAATATTTTGCGTGTGCTAAATTAATAAGTGTGACTTCGCGGAATTAATTCAATTGTACCTCCAGTAGTTAACACAACAAATACAGTTTCGCATTCTTCTTCACCGATAACAATAAAACAAACTAACAATCTCTTACCAAAAATAGAGATCCGTTACTTTGATGGAAATCTGGTAAATTGGTATAGCTTTCACGATACTTTTAAAAATTTAGTTCATGATAATGACGAATTAATAGCAGTTCACAAATTTTATTTATTGTAAAATACATTACAATACCCATCAAAATCAATAACAGAAAATTTAAATGCTTTGGAAGAAAACTATTTGGTGGCTTGGAATATTTTGAAACAAAGATGCAATAAACCGTGGCAAATTATTTAAACCCATTTACAGTTACTATTAGAATTTCCAAAAATATATCGTGAAACTTTTGCCAATCTACATTCTTTAGTAGAAAAGGCACAGGTTCACATAAACGCTTTAAAGGCTTTAAAGGCTTTAAATCAACCCGTTGATCAGTGGGATGCATTACTCGTATATATAATAGTAAAACAATTGGATAAGGGCACACATCGTGCCTGGGAACGGACATTAGAGGACAAGGAAATGCCTGCTTTTCATCAATTACTAAAATTTCTTAGTAAACAAGAACGGGGTGATGAACTTGACAAAATTTCCTTTGATCCAAATAAATCAAATAATCACTCTAATAATTACAATTCAAGAACAACACACAAAACACGATCTACTCATTTCCAATCACACGTGGGTACGCAGGCGCAAAATCAATGTCCTATCTCCACTCAAAATCATGCCATTTATAAATGTAGTAAATTTTTACAAGCAAGTGCTAGGGAATTAGCGTTTCGAATTAGCTCGGAAGGCAAAACTGTGCCTAAATTGCTTAAGAAATAATCAAGAAACTAACAAATGCTATCTTAACGGCTGCAAAAGGTGCAATCACAACCATAATACGCTTTTGCATTTTAATAAAACAAATAATACATGCAATTAAATTCCAATTAATCATTCATTCGAATCAAACAACAAAAACTATAAAAACGAACCATCATTGGTAAATTTACATGTATCTTCTGATTCCGAAGTATTGTTAGGTACAGCTTATGTTAAAATATTAGATAAAGATAAAAATGCATTTTCGTGCAAAGTACTTTTGGACGGTGGTTCTCAGACACATTTCATAACCGAAAGGTTAGCTCAACGCTTAAATTTAGTCAAATTTACTATTTTCTGGTTTAGGTCAAAATCTTACTAAGGCAAAGTACACGGTAAATACCATTATTAACCGTTTGAGTGCTAAAGAATTTTATTGTATATGTGCTAAAAGTGCTAGATGAAATGCGTAGTTATTTTTTTTGGAAAATCATATAAAAGACAATAATTAACTCTAATTATTATATAAAAAGTAGTTTTCAGCAAAAAAAAGTTTTAGATTTATCTTCTTATATCGTAGTTATTTATAGTTACTTTCAGATCAATTAGAATTTGACATGGTACTTTTTGTAATTATCAGTATAATACTTATCTTAAAAAAATGAAAATAATTTTTTATTTTTATATTATCAAAAACCACAATCAGATGATATTAATAAAAACTGAAATTAATGCGAAAATTACAGTAACAAACAGCAGCGCGATAGCGCTTCGCCGCACTCAAACGGTTAAATCACGAACAACTTCAGTGTCATGCGATGTAACGTTAATAGCTTTACCTGCGATTACTAGTTTATTACTTTCTCGAAAAGTTAATAAGGATAATCTTTCTATTCCAAAAAATATCGCGTTAGCCGATCCAGATTTTTATAAATCAGTCGAGATTGATGCTTTAATAGGCAATACATTATTCTATAAATTATTAAGCATAGGCCAAATTAAATTATGTAATAATTCGGTTATTTTGCAAAAAAACTCGGCTTGGTTGGATTGTAACAGGAGAAGTCCATCAAATAAGACAAGATTATGTCTTTTGACTACCACATTAGAAAATCAATTACACAAATTTTGGGAAATAGAAGAAATACCTACTAAAAAATACAGTTCCAATGAAGAACCAGCATGTGAAGCACATTTCCATCAAAATGTTGCTTAGAATTCAGACGGGAGATATACAGTACGATTACCGTTTAATGAAATAAAGGATGGTATCGGAGAGTCACAAAATGACTTTAAAACATTTTTATTCTTTAGAAAAAAGGTTAGAATAAAATCCAGAATCGTGTACAATGCGCACAATGAATTTAATTCTTAAAAATTCTTAAATTCGTTGTGCGCATTGTACAATATATATTTATTATACAGGGTGTTCCACGCAACTGAAACAGGCTGTACCTCCTAAACGGTTGGGAATATGAAGCAGATGCTATAAATAAAAGTTAAGTGGTGTCAGATGATGCATAATATGCATCTAATTTTATGCACTCTTGTGCATCGGTGCATTAGAAAATCGTAACTGCACTTTTTTTTAAAATGGAAACATATATTTTTGACTGAACTATTCGATGCAGTTAGTAAGTATAGTAGTAAAAGTACTAACATACTTATGCCCTAAACTTACTCGTTAAGAAATTATAGAAGCCAAAAGTTCTCTGAATTACTTCAGTCTCTCGGGAAGTGTTCCGGAGTACCCTACGTTTCAACAAGTGTTCGAATGTTCCTCCATTGCAGTCCAAACACTTTTCCATACGCTTTTTGACGTTGCACAACACATTTGATGCATAAAACGACGATGCACAAAAGTGCATATAATTAGATGCTTATTATGCACTATCTGATACTATTTAACTTTCACTTATAACATCATTTTCTATTCCCAACCGTTTAGGAGGTACAGCCTGTTCCAGTTGCGTGGGACACCCTGTATATCTTACTGTATGCTATGAAATCATGTTATTCCTAATTAATAGTAACAATTAGCACAATTACCTTTGGTATTCATCAGTTGTTTAATACGGTTACCTTAGAATTGTAAGGCATCATGCTAAATTAAATAAATAGTAAATTTAATTGTACGAATTGATAAAAGACTCTAAAGTAATAATACTACTTTTACCATAAAAATTAACCTGAAGCTATGGATTTCGCTATAATGATGTTTTAAAATATACGTGCTTTTCTTTTTGCAAATTATTGTATAAGAAAACGTTATAATGAATAATTTTATAATGATGACACATAAATAACTTTTTTGTAGCACTGCAAACATTTTAAATTAGATACGTATTATTAGACAGATATATAATATTTATGAAAGCATTAAATAAATTATTTCTTAAACCATCTTTAAACTTGTAAAAATTATTCGTGATATTAAAAACATAAATATTTTCTGCAATGATTTAATTAACCAGTTGATTGATGAAATTAGGCATGCTAATCAGTAAATTTCAATAAAAGTATATCACTTTATGTCCATCCATCCATCTATATTCATACATCTTTAATAAACCATGTTTATTCTAAGTTAAAATATTAAAAAATCATTACTTATTAAAATAAGAATAAACTGTACTAAGTTCTATTTTAAATATAGAGTACATGCTTAAATACATAATAAATGAAAAAAAAAAAGTTTTAATAGTTTAAGGGAAAAGATTATAGTTTTAATGGTTACAAAAATCGCATTTGGAAAGAATTTGTTTAGTTATTCTTGCAAACCTGATAAGTACGTTAGATAATATATTCTATAGTATATTTTCGATCTCGCATATATTGCTAAGTATATTCCATATTTAATTATTTTGAATACTGAATCAAAATAAAAAGTCCTTTCAAAGGTTTGTCCGAGATTTCGTAAGTCTTGTGCACCTGGTTTGTATCTAAGAATATTCTTGCACCCAAGGATGGTGTATTCATCTCCCTGAAATGCATAATAAAAACATTTAACGTAAAGCAAAAAAATAAATATATAGAATATGTTATGATATGTAGCAAAAACTGATTTAAATTAATATTTTTAATTTTCCAATTATATCGAATACAAATGTGTAGTATTCAAAAGTTAATGCTTTTGATATCTAATTTTTTTAGGTATAAAAAACTCTTATCATTCATCTCATTGTATGTGTAAAAAGTTAGAAATATATTTCTAATTAAATTTTATAAACTTCGTTCGACAGTTTCAAAACAACGCTTTATAATGTACAAATATTGTATTTCAACCTTCAATAAAATTTTTGTATAATTCTGATTACTATATACCACTTTATATTTTTGTATTATGTATCTTATACAAATTTAGGATTTTGATTTATTTACTAGACATGTACATCTATGTTTTATATTACACTTAGAATATTAGAATTTAAGGAAATGAAAATTATGCAGTTTACCAAATAAAATAATATTTTAAATTATATTATTTTAAATATATAAATAATTACACTACGCACTTTGTCCATTTCTAAGTTGAAAGCACTTAGTGATGATACTTTATGGTACTTATGATATCTTTAACTTACTTTAGTGCTTTTTAAAAGAGCGGTTTACATTAAAAATTCATGTCTATACTTTTAATTTATTTTTAATGAATATTTTCAAATACCTTTTGTATAAAAATTAATAAATCATGTTATTTAGGATCTGTAAATGTATTACTGTGTTCTCATATTTTTGAAAATAAGTATTTCGAAGAAAACACTGCAATTAATATGAAAAGTTTTCTATCAGGGATTACCTCCAAACGGAATGAATAATTATTGAATTAATTGTTTTAATACAATTTGTTAGGAACTTTACCGTTTATCGGTAATTTATATCTACTGAAATTTTCTTATTAAAATACTTTACCTCACATTAGCCAATGTTATTTCAAACACTCTATTAAGACCTATATTATCATCCTAAATCCTTTTAGAGTAAACAAATGACGTTACAAAGACCTCTTTCAAGATACTGGGAATTATCGATCTATATTCGATTGCGTCATCAAAATTCATTTTACCAAAGCAACAACATCAATAAATAATAACATTGCAATATTAACATTGCTAGCTGTGCAAAGCGAAGAAGAATATGTACACGCATTTGACCGCCTTTGACGAATTATCATTTACATAATCTCCTTATTGTAACCAGTATGTGTCATCATCTTTTAGATTACTGCCACTTGGAGATAGAATAAACCTTGACTCAATCTTTACCGAAAAAGCTTGCTTTTCCGGTCAGGATCGTAAACGACCGATAAACAGGCAATAAAAGACTGTTTATTGGCTTGCACAAAGAAAAAATGCTGGAAAATCAACTGGAGGGCTGTCTTTGAGTCATTGAAATCTTTAGAATCAATATGTACAATCTGTATTTACAACACTTACTACTTTGTTAGTAGAAAGAACGAAACTATCAATATTGTAGAATTTTTCCATTTCAAGGATACTTTCCTAAAGAATTTGATGAATGAAGGAAGTTTAAGGAAATGCTGCATCTTTTTTTGTATAGGAACATATTTAAACGATGAATATCAGCAAGAAATATTACTAATTACGATAAATAAACATAAATTGCAGACTTTTATGATTATAAGTATATGTAGATATGAATAAATATATATTATTACATTACGAATTTTTTTTCATTTCTTTAAATTTAAATTCATTATTATTATTTAGTAATTAACACTCGAACATGCTTACACTCGATCGTTTCGCTTGTAATTCAAACAACAATGTCTCGGTCAATTATCAGTAATGATTATCAAACTTTTAGAAGTTAGATAATCAACGATAGAGATGCAATTGAATGTACACTTGTTAATTAAATCTTATATGAGAGGGAATTAATCTCTGTCAGATAGGTACGTTTTTCTCACTTTTCCTATTTCTAGATAAAGATAACAGAAGGAAAGTACAACATGATTCAACAAGTCAGTTATTGTAAGGAAATTTATTCAATTATACAAATTGCTTCAAACGTCTACATGTATCTGTAAAGTAGAAAGAGGTAGGAAATAATAAAAGAAACATTTTTTATCTAGTAACCTGTGTTTAACTTCGTTTTGTTTTCAATAAAAGAAGTTCAAAAATGAAAATTTTTGATTTCTAATGACAAGGAGTTCAGCATGTATCTGTTGATTTTGTAAACAAATAATAAATTTCACATTATTTAATAAAAGGATCATGTTATTTGTTTCTTCGTTAAAATTTTAGCTATATTTAATAACTCCTGTTAATATAGGAATAAACTGCCCCACGTTATTGGTAATATTTCATAAATATAATAATAACTAACATAAGAAGATTTATCTTTCAGTAAAATTGTATTAATTGTTACTAATTTATGTTACAATTTCATTTATCATTACTGTTTATAATTGGTGTTTATAGAAGACATACATATATATACATATATCCAGTTATGGATCAACGTCCAATATTTGGTTCCCTTGCAATAATTTTCTTATTAAAAAGTGTTATACGTAGCAAGCAAGTATGAAAGTTTCTGAAAAATTGTTTTTATAATATTAATTTGTTCAAAACATTATAAATTATTGATTTTTGTCATACTATTCAGTAGTGTAACCAAATTTTATTAAACGATGCAAAGAAGCTTTTTCTATTTCTACAGATCGAACATAAAGATAAAAATACGTATAATATTGGTTACTTACGTATGAAGTAGATATAGATATTCGGTTAGAAATATAGATGTCTAGCTACTTTTCTGACAGATTGTTCATTACTTTGTAGAAAACCTTAATGGGTTGTAAAATCTGTGTGATACAGAATATGAAATAGCTAAAACAGTGATGTAATTAGCAGTAATTTTCATTGGAATATCATCAGCTGCTTGTAATAACATATCCGGATATTCACTCTAATAACCATGTAGTTCGAATGTGGTATTAACCTGGCGTCAGATTTCAACAAATCTAGTATCAAAACCCCAACTATTTGTAATGCCATTTCTCATCGATGCAGACGATGATACTAGATCTGATACCAAACTTTGACATAAATTAACGCCAAAAACAGACCAAATCTTGTTATTATCGCCAAACTTTGTTACAGTTTTGTAATCAATTTGATATCACTTATGATGCAAAGCTTGATGTTTTTGGCCTAAACATTAATGCAAGCCTTGTTGCACCGTTACTGTCGAACATCAATACTTCTTTTACTCTATAGATAGATACAACAGAATATCGATTACACTGATATACAAAGCTTGATTCATTTTTTTGTTACATAAGGTTTAACGTGTGATCATAATAATAGTTTTTATGCTAAACTCAAAACTGTAAACCGTTTTTTTCTATTAAGTAAGATTCTGGAGCAATATACAGATTTACACTTACAAAATGTAAAATATTAAAGTGCGTTACTTGCTGATTTCCTAGACTAATAAATTTCAGTAATAGAGTAGGAAATAAATAGATGGGGCTGAAATGGAATGTATAAAAGATAGATTTAAATGAAGCCCGCCATTATAACACACTGTCGGAAAAAGTGACGATTTTTGAGTGAAAATCAAAGAATTTTTGATAGAAATGAGATACATCGGTAATTTGTTTTTTAAATCAAATCTAAATTGTCGTAGAATAAAGAAAAAATAGAAAAATCATGATGTAAACATTTTTTAATCTTAGAAATCTATGTTAAATATAATATGTTTTAATATTATGATTTATCCAATATTATGTACGCTTAAATTTTTTCCATGACACACAATACATCGTTTCTTATTGATTTTGGCACGTTGATTCTAAATTCGTTTATAAAATTTGTTTAGAACTTCAGAATTTTGAAAAAAGTGATTTAATTGCAAGAATATAATTAAATCTTTATTTTTTGTTGAAATAATTTCATGATTTACTAGTTATAAATGTATATACATTTTTACATTTGAAGTACAATCAAAATGATAGGATATCTAAATACAGTTGGATCCTCGTATCTGCGTTTCCGGTATCCACAGTTTCAAGAATCCGCGGTTAGTCGTAGTTTGAAGAATTAACCAAAATCCGGTCGTATCGGTTAAAATTTATGTACGCTGGCATTAGATTACTACTGTATATATATGAATATCCACATATGTATATAAACGAATATATATAATATGCATAAATTACATCTTATCCGATAAACTTTACACTGTCACAACATAATTTTTATTACACACATTGTTTTTATTGATCTATTATATTACAAACAGTGTTCTAATTTATTATTAATCAGTACCAATGATAGATATTATATATAATATAACGTTATATATATTGTATATACATAAATATATACAGTATATGTAACATTCGCTATTATCCGCGGTTTTAACTATCCGCGGAGGACTTTGGAATCAATCCCCCACGGATACTGGTGTCAAACTGTACCTTGAAATTTTTAAAAGAAACAAAATGTTTATATTCTTTGATCGTTTAATCTATAGCTGTCATTGTTATTTTACATTAAATAGCTGAAAGTGATTGATATAATCTTAAATCATTTTTTATGTAAATGATTGAAAGTTAAGGCAGAGTTATTAATGTGGTTCATTCTAATAGATATTGAGTAGACAGATATTTATTTTACATGTGGACAAGCTAATGAAAAATACAGAGAAGCTCGGCATTTGTGTCAGGAAATTTTTTCGTGAATACGATGCTTTAATACGAAAATATTCAGGTCGGTGCCAATCATATAGTCTGTACTGTCTTCTAATCTGACTCTTTTAGGTTTTTATTTGTGGGGACATCTAAAAAGTTTAGTTTACGTTAATGATACTACTGATAATGAATACTAGTGGTAAAAGAACCTGATTGCCACATGTAACAAAATACGAAATATATTAGGAATTTTTTAACGTCTTGGATAACGTCAGAACTATGTGTGTATTATTGCAGAAGGAAATTATTTTAACAATTCCTTTAAGTAAACTTAAAATTTAAAGAAGAGTTTTTGAACCTACATATGTTCCTGATCTTTTTTTGATTCGTAGATACAATAGAATATGACGCCAATGTTTGGAGACCTCTGTATTTTGTGGACACTCTGTATAATAAATATTTGCATGTGTGCTCCCTAACAGCGCGGTAGCTTAAGTTCCAAAATTTCTCATAGAGCATAGATCGTATAATATGTATAACCTCTATTTTCTGTTAAATGTATTAAAATGTACAATAAATTACTTTTGAATCTTGTAGTTATATTTTTTTTTATTAACTTTGAATTTATTATTTTATTTCAAATTATGATTATATTTACGATCATTGTAGTACATGTGGCGTTTTATTTTTTTCTTCTGATTTTATACTTCAGAATTTCTGAAACTGCATTCATTACTCATATAATTATTAGATTTCTAAAATTAGCTGTTAAAAAATAATAGATATATCATAAAAGGTTGTTATAAAACAATATGAAGCGCTTTTAATTTTTGAAAAAAAAACGTCGTGTTAAAGTAAAATAATACAATGCTGATTTAACTCTCAGTATCATGAATAGTATAAAAATATGCTTTTGTACAATTATATTTGAAAAGTTCCTGAAACAAAAAAAAGTCTCTTATAGCTATAAATAATCATTTGAATTTATAATTAATTCAAATAAAAAATGTAGAAATTATGTCTGATGCGCATATGTATAGAAACACAACTTTGTATATTTACTACTTTTACGAAGATAAAAGGTGTAAGCCAGTCGAATTAGGCGAGCTATGTAGAAAACGTTCGCATAATCGATATGTCGGGTATCCTTCGAGGTTATCAAATGACCTCTTCGTTTATAAACTTTATTATAAACAACCTTCGGTTCACCACGCGCTCGAAACGTGTCATGATTTGTCAATTCGAGGCTTTTCTTGCATTTTTTATCAATTTCTCTGTTTCTTTTGCTTTTCATAAAATGATTAAACCGAAATCCTGGAAGGAAAAGACAATCAACATGGAAACATTGGAATGTTCACGATTTTTCACTGGAATATATTAATCAAAATAAAATTCTTTAAAGAAGTTATCAAAATTTGTTGATATACTATTTAAGGTGGTATCATTTATTCTTTTTTTTTTATACCATGCAAAATTTCAGAGTACAATTTGAGATTTGAAGACAATGTTTTGCAATTTCTTCAAAGCAGTTAATACCCTAATAGCTAGTTAACAGTTGCTGAACTCTTAATTGTTGTAGTATTACAGCGTATAATAGGAAGTAGATCTCTTTTCGTTCCTTACTTTTGAATACAACTGTTTTGCAGATGTAATAACATATTCAATTATTGATCTTCAAGAAAAAAAAATGAAAGTATTACACAGAAGTGTATGTAAAAAATTGTAATGTTTTAAAAAGGTCCAGTGACCGAGTTATATCATTTTGTTATCGTTTTTAGTATTGCGTCAGTCTTAATATACTGTGAAGATGTGTGGTAGCTGCTAATCCAAAATGATTAACTACCTACATACTTATATGTTAGTGTAAGTATAAATTTGTTAGATAGTGTTCAGAGCTAAACGATAAATTAACTCCGCCATTCTATACTTTCGTACAAGTATACTATAATTTGCTAAAGATATCTAAAGGATTAGAAACTTACTTTACAAAATTTGATAAATATTATGAAAACTATTATAAAAAAATAAAAGTTAATTTTCATTTGAGTTGTAGTTTTACTTGTATCTTACTTCCATTTCGAGGAAAAATATATGAAAATTTCATTTTAAAAAACTTTACCTCCCATGTTGCAAAATCCAATATTAGATTAACCCTAAGAATTTGAATTCTTTACTCCTTACCTTTAATCGTTTGGTTTTACTACGCTACGTGTTTTAAATTTCTATATGTTAAAAAGCATCATTGTAAATGTTCATAAAATTATAAAACTAGTAGCAAATTTGGTGATAAAGCTGTAAATACAATTCCCTTTAACAGTACTGATCAATATCAAATTTCACAGTTACTTTTGACCTTTTCAGTATAGATTTCTAAACATAAAAAGAAAATTTTTAAAAGGTGTTAAATACTTTCCTGGCAGCTGTGTCACAGAATAATTATGAAACTATAACAGTACGCGAAATTGTTGTACATTGTCTTCAAACTATTATCAATTATTTTCAGAATTTTCCGTTAGTAAATATAATCGAATTAATGAGCTTACTAATATTCTGACGAAGAAAAATTTAAATTATTGTATGAATCAGTGGAAAAATAAATTGACAATAAAAGGAGGGAATTTGTCTCTAATATGTTTTAATCAAATAATTAATTATTCGATTAATTGGACTATTGTAACCAAATCGGATGTATAATCAATTATAGATATAACTGTTCAAATAAATCATCGAAAGGAATGTACAACATAATTTGTTTTTGTGTGTACATGAAAACAGTTAAAAAAAAACTTGTGCAGCTGTCTGTTAACCACGTTTTACTTTTCAATGGAAATACTAAAATTTATTATGCATAAAATATGTTATACAGTTTTATCAATAAATAATAATATATGGTCATTAAATTAAGATTTAATGAAATATGTAAGTAATATTTAATAAGCAATTATAAATAATATTCAATTATAAATTGATATATACGTTACAATCAATGTATACATAACATTTCTATTTTAAAAATAACATGATAAAATTATGTGACAATTATAACTTTTTCATCTATATATTTGTATTGTTTATTAATTCGTAGAATATTGTAATACGTCAATTTATAATTAGAATATCTGTAAATCTACTTTTTTATAAGTTACTGTTATAACTGTTTACGAGAAATAAAATTTGTTACAAAAATTTATCCTGGATATTATAATTATTGGTTTTATAACTTTTATCCTGTATAATATTATTCAAAAAGACCTTACCCCAGAAATTTGTCAAAAATTTTATCTTCAAAGTAATCTTTTATTTATGTACTTCTGACTCTTTTTATTTAAATCCTTTTTTCAGCATCCTTATCGGAATTTTACTTTTTGTTAAGAAAAATATAGAATTTATGAAAGATATGCGACTTTACGTAAAATTTTCATAATATGAATATTAAGAAGTATAAAAAGTATCTATCTTAATACACTCTCATTTTCAGGCGTAGACATATATGTACATACTAACGACAGTTATTAAGTGACATTTTGTAACCTACAACTTCGTTATCGTACTTTATTCGATTACTGTAATAGTACTACTATCTGGACAGCAATAAAGTATAGTTTGTGGGAAAATTCTGTATATACAGGGTGAATCTCATAACTCGATCACTTCAAGCAGCTTGTGATTCATTTATTACAGAGAAAAATCTTTTAAATGAAAGTTGTCCAGTTATGAGACTCATTCTGTATATTATATTCTTTTCATCGTTTATCATTTATAAAATTACAGAATTTTCTGTACATTTTTTTAATATCATTTTTGTAGATTATGATTATTAATTATATTATTATATATTATTATTAATATTAAGAAAATTTAATCATTGGAAGTACTTTCTGTCTCTGGCTCTTGTGACACCTCTTTATACTGGTTTATATATATACTCAAATTTTATTAATTTCTTGGTATTAAAAAATTGTCCAATCAATGTATGAAATCACCGAAATAAATTATTAATGAGTCTCAGATTATCAATAAGATGTCATCTAAAGGAAATTTTTCTATGATTTAATGATACTTTATTACAAATTTCTTTTTCTCATTATTTAAGAGGATCTGTAAATTCATGTAGACTTACAACAATGACACAGTTTAATGAGCTTCACGTGAAAATTGTAAATATCACGAGAATTAACTTAAATCAATTACTGTAAAGTGTATTATGATAAGCAACGATTCAAAAATAATTTATAGGAAATGAATAAGATGAAGGTATAATCATTACTTAATACATATGAAAGTTTTTATGATTTCGAAGAAGTACTAAATAAATCAAAACTTATAAGTACTCGATGTATAATCATTTTTGTAGCAAAATGGTCTTTTGCTCTCAAAATGCTTTAATAAGAAAAAAAAAAGAAAATAGTATGTACTATTAATATATTACTATTACCATAGTTAGAGTATGACTGACCTTTGTTGTAAGTAATTCAATAAAATAAATATCAAAAATATTTAGTTTAAGACGCATTACTAATAAAATTATAGCCTTTTAAATTTTAATAAAATAAATTTTGGTGTAAAATAATCTGATTATTATTTGTTACTTGATTATAATTATTGATTATTGATTATTGATTATACTTTTGAGACGTATAAATAAATAATTTATTTATAGATATTCATTGGTTGTTATTAAAATCAGATTTTGAGATATCACTATCATCATTCCTACGCGTAACAGTTAACAAACACAAGAGGAAAATAATTATTCCCATAAAACGACATCGCCTTTAATCGCGTGTCATTCGTTAAAATCGTTAAATTAAGTTCAGATGAGTATAAATAGTTGTGTAAAAAAAAGTAACACACGTTTAGAAGTAGCAACGATTGACGTCAATACGTTAATTATTGTATGTTGTTTGTTATTAATTTATAATGATTTATTAAAAATCATTACATAGATTTATGTAAATGCAAATAATATTGCGATATAAATTAATGAGGTTACACTAATATAGTGTCATATAATTTTTAGAACAATATTTCAATTCCAATCAAGATGAAGTATCGGTTTATATATATAAATTTTTCCGTTTGTATGCAAATTTTCCTTTGACGTATTTGCGTTGGTAGTTATACGAGCGACTATACCCCCCACTACCAACTTGCGATTTCCCTCTACGGGCGCATATTACCCCTACCACCTGTGAAGTAGCAAGTGACGAAAAGGATAGTTTGATGTTCACAATCAGTCGCATAACGACCTCCGTGCGTGGTAGTTGAATTGTTTGGTAATATATTTTTTCATTACTATCGGCCGTATAGTGACAGAAACATGATGACCACGTGAAGAGGACAATTACTTGTGACTGTGTTGTTCTGAAACGCGTGCACGCACTGCTTCCACGCTGAGTTTCCGCGGCCAGTTCGAATTCGACGAGATACATTCCGAAATGCGGTTCGACGATCAGCTTTTCGAGATTCTCGGTAAGTAGTGCATATTTTTATGAATAATTATCGACAGCTATATATATATGTTGGTTACAAAAATATTTCATTTTGTTTGACTGTTTAATTATCTGTTAATTATGAAAATGTCTAATTATTAACTGCTAATGCATCTATTTTACTTTTTTTTTTCTGGAGGCTTTTCTTACTTTCTTGCTAGTATAAAGTTGAAATTATATCACACATTGACATCATAGTCTAATCTTGGCAAAATTAAAAGAGAAAGGAAATTATGGAAAAGTACAGAATCATAATGTTATTAGCATGGACAATAAATCATGAACAAGCATAATGAATTTTAGTATAAATAGCACAAATTTTAGTAGGTGACACTGAAAATTGTGATAAACAGAAAGTGAAACTGATTAGAAAAAAGTCTTAATTTCGGAGAAACTTAATTATGTTGATGTCTTCTAGTTTTATATAATAGGGAATTAACACTTTTAAAAACTCTAAGATAAACATTAAAGATTAGGTCATTAAATATATAAATATATTAAATTTCAATAGAAAGGTAAATATTAAATGAAATAAAACTTAAGATTATTTTAAGTAGCGATAGAACACTACTACGCAACGACATATGTACAAATGATAATAAGAATAGAGTAATAACTAATTTAAAGTATGTTTATTAAAACAAATACTTTCTTGGTCATTAATTATTAATATTTTTTAATCACTATAAGAATTACGGTATGCAACTTCTGTTATAGTTACAATAGGTATAATAAGTATAATCATCGGTTATCGAAGTTACTTACGCGCTTGTAATGGCAAAAAATAAAAAATAGGGAATAATTGTAAATTCCTGTTGATATTATATACTCTTTGTCATAATCTATTTAAAAATCTGTTAAAAAAATGTATAGCTGAACGATTTACAAATATCGACTATCTTGAAATATAAAATGCTAATAAAATACAAACATTATTTAAAATTGGATAATAAAATAATAATGTTGGTGAACTATTGTGGATAATGGTATTATTCGTAGAAATAATAAATAAAATATATGTATTGATCTACTAATTATTCAACAATGATTTACAATTGTTGTGATTTTTTAGTGCATTTGAAATTTGAATATTACTCTGTTAATGTTCAGTAATTTAAGGCTTATAATTTTTGATTTAATCAGAAAATAGTCTAATTTGGATTTACATTTTTTAAAGCTAATTAGCATCGTAATAACTTGACAATTAATTAATATTGATCTGCCATTACTATCTGGAAGAGTTTTGTAAGAATCGTGATTAAGCACGTCTTTGGTGCAGTGAATAACATTTTTCTTTCTTAAAACGGAAACGTGATTTTATTCAGAAACTACTTCATCTTGTTACTGGAAGTGATTTTAAAAGGAAATATTTCTTAGGAAAAAGTTCCTGGTCATTTTTATGGATAATCTCATACCGTATTTTTGTAACAAAAATATATTCCTCGAAATTTTATTTTGGTTTATTGAATTGAATTTTATTGGTATTGAATAATGTACATAATATAATTGTAAAACATTGCGATAATGCAAAATTAGAGTAAAATTGAATATAAAAAAAAATTGTTTTTTGAAATTTTAAGCCTTTGGATTTTTTCAGATAATATTTGACTAATATCTAACATTTGTTTTTTTATATTTCATTCTACTATTTTTTAAAGATACAAGCGTGATAATTAAATGTCAATTTACAAATCTTTAATCAATACTCATAAAATCATAATTCATGAAGAATTCAAACGAATAATTCAAATTTCTTTTTAATTTAGTTATAAAAAATTGATTAAATTAATTTTTGAATGCAAAACTTAGAAACTATCAAATTTCATCAATTGAATTTTAAAAAAACGGAGATGGAATCAGTTGTAGTGGACATGTTTAAAAATTAATTAATTTCGAAACATATAATATTTCATTTTTTAAACCGTAATTTAAATAAGTAAAGCAAATTGTATATAAGTATATTGTATATAATGGACTACATTTTAATAGTTCTAAAAGTCTGACGTATGATTAAAATATTTATATGTTACAAATGCACATTTTTATATTTATATAATATATACCAAAATGTGGAAATACAAAAATACCGCTAAGAGTATTTATTATATTTCCTTTAACTAATTACAAAATTTATTACATCTGCAATACAACATTTATCTTGAATCACAAATGCTGTTATTCATACAAAATATTTAATAAGTAACATTAATAATTGTGTTATTTTAGTGCCTTCAACTATGAAATATTATTGCAGAATTATAATTATTATAACCTTCACAAAATCAATTGTTTCTATGTAATGAGCATATATTTTTCATCTTTATGCTTCAATTGTTATTCAATACTTTCTAAATATAAATTTAAAGGATCAGTTGCTTAATAGAAACGTTTTTATTTATAACTATTACTGTAGGTTTACAACTATTATCATAGATTTCAAATTTCTAAATCTTTTTTCCTAATAGATAAAACGATCAAAATTATAATAGTTATAAAAAAGGGTACTATTTTACTGACTTTTTATACAGTCTTTCTTCGCGATCGGAGTAGATAACATTAACATAGTAACGAATTGAAGTGTTTTAAAATTTGTTAAAAAAAAAACACGAATTAAGTTTTGAACTGATTACAAGAAATATTATAATAATTTAATGAGAGAAATGTATACATTTTGTAAAGAATACAACAATCGTTAACCTCATCATTGTATCACTAATATTCATGTACTTTGAAAATCAAATTTACAAATCTAATTCAATCACAGGTTTTTAAGAAAAGGAAAGTAATGCTGCACTAATTTTAAGTGCTCATTGCAATTAAATACTTACTACTATTTCGTTCTTAAACAATTAAAGTTCAGGAACATTGAAATAGGCATTTACAAATAAAATTCGTCGATGAAAGAGAAGCAAAAATATTAGAAAAAGTACATTAGGTGTTTCTACAACATATAATATACATAAACTATAACCTAATTTTGACGTCAATATAAAATTTTATAATAGTAATAAAATTGTAGAATTAATTATGAAGCCCATCAATCTATAAGTGATATAATGCTACTTTGTTGCCTTAGACTGTCAAAAGCAGTATACCAAATACAAAAACGTACAGACACATTTGAAGTACTAATTTTAACGATGTAAAAATACAATTCTTTGAGAGAATAAACTTTAAATATCTCAAAATGTAAGTTTACACTGATGTTCCTATTCAAGCATAATTATCATCCTGGCAGTGCGATAGTCGGGCCAACACATAAAATGATTCATTTATTGCTGTCTCATTGCCTCTCTGCCGGCAGAAACTGCTTCATTCCTTTCTGTTTATCGTAAACTGACTCATTTGCTAGCCACCAGCTTTGTTACCATTTTCTTCTCCCTTCTTTGTCTCTCTTCCACCCTCTTCTTCCCTCTTTCTCTCGCTGCACGTCCCTTAAATGGAAATATACCTGTGAGAAAAAATAATTAGTCAAATTTCTTTGTATATTGTACACTGACTAATTCTAATGAAATGCTTTCTTGAAAATTGTATTTCATGTTGCACATGTGTAATTAACGAAACCTGATACTTGAATCGAATGTATAGTCACTTTTTATTTGATTAAGTTTCAGTTCGTTAAAATTATTGCGTATTGGACGGATTCTATTTGACTGAAAAATTTGCGTGTTAGCTGTAGGATAAAGGAGAAACACTAACATTTAGCGTTTAAATAACTATCTTTTTATCTTGAATATTTTTGTTCCAAAAAATTGTATTATATGTACCTACCCCGATCGTTTAAAGCAGATGTATAATAATACTTTATTAATTATGATATAATAATTTAATTTGCAATTATTTCATCCAAATGATTTGCTTTTATCAACATTAAACATTGAAAAAAATCTTTGACATAATAACCTTTATTGATGTAAGCTATTATTACAGTTGTGTTATTTACTTTACATTTTAATATTATAATACTTTATAAGTTTATAGGATGATTGTAAAGTTTTTAAGATGATTGTAAAGTAATATATAACAATCCTAAGTTTTTTTCCTTCAGGTTTTTGGAAGAATCTAAGAAAACGTTTTTATATTTGCATGGAATTATGTTTCTGCATTTACATAAAATTAAGCTTGTAATGAGAGGACTAAAATAAAATAGAACATTCATATTAATAATTGAATTACGAGATTAATGGTATAAGTAATAACTGTGTCATAATTAATAATTGACACCATAAAAGTTGTCATTGTTATCGTCGAAGTAATTTTTTATGCGTATTAATAGAAGTATAGCAAAAAGCTTTCCTAACACCAGCAAAGATATTCGGTTCTAAATTAAAGAATTCCTTTTTTTAATAAGTTACTATTTTCAAAATTTAGACGTTATGTGGAGTGGATCGTCTAACTTGACCAATTCAATTATTGTCGTAACTGGTAGATGAAAATTGATATAATTTCGATGAACCTGTAGAGTGATCTTATTTAATTAATTAATTAATTTATTTATTTATTTATTAAGCAAATTGTCAAGTCTACCTTCAAATTTTTTATATATAACCTTGTTATTTTATTAGATTTAAAAAGAAACTTGATTTTAAGATCATTGACTCTGTCTTGGTGTCTATTAATTAATCAGTAAAAAAACTGTAGGGTCATAAAGAAATTGAAGAATATCTAGAAAATTCACTTAAAACAAACAACAACAAAATTCAAATGTCATCGAAGGTCCTTCGAAATCATATCAGCCGTAATAGAAAAAATTATATTTGTTCACTACTTACGAAAATAATTAAGCCCAAAAAATATTTTTTAAAGACAAAAGTGATGTATTTATTTTTTTTTTCAAATCTATCACATCAACAAGGAATTAAATAAATATAGATTAACTCACTAAATTTTTCTACGAACATTGAACCATTCTATGCTACGAGCTAATTTTAGACATCGTTACAAAATCAAAATATCAAATTAAAACATTTTCAAGAAATAATTTATGCAATAACAAATTTCTGCGTCACAGATTAAATTTTGGCATTGAATTATTACATCTAATATTAAGTTATATGTAATATTGCATAAAATATTAAAAATTATTTTATACATTATAAAATATATTAAGTGCAAAATAAGATATCTAATCAAATTAAATAATATATCAACGATTTAAAGGAAGAGATCTGCAAAATGAACTCAAACTTTTCTTAATAATAAAATTGCACGTTTCGTGTTACATTATGAATCAGTATATAATATTTGTTGTATGATTTCAAGTTGCTTTGCTTTTGACGCAAATTCTTTGTGGTAGAAATGCTATCGGATTATTTTTAATATCATTTACGTTGCCAGTGACGTAATATCCAGCAATTTTTGATTTATATAATCTTGCAGTAGGATTCACCTCATTTCATGTACAGTCGTCTCGGAAAGTAAGATAATGATCAGCGTATGCAGGTAAGATAATGCTAAATATTTTTGATATGAATTTCTTTTATTCACTTATATCATACAAATACGAAGAAAACAATAATTGGACTTTATCTTCATAATTAAACAAAAATAAACGAAAAATGAATATTTTGTGAAATTCAGTAAATTTTGGAAGATAAGTTAACGTTTCAAAATTCGTAATAAATATATATTTTAGTTAAACTAATAACGAGTGTGATATCCTTTTGCTTCCAGAATAGCTTTAAGGCGATTTGGTATACTGCAAATTAATTTTTTAATGACATCTATGCTTATATTTTCTCATTCAGATTTCATATTACTATTAATTAATAAGTAAAATAGATATTATCTATTTTAATATCTATTAAATAAATTAAATTATTATCTATTAAATAAGATATCAGGTTCAGGTTTGGGCTTTGTGGAGGCCACTGTAGCAACTGAATATTATTTTCTTTAGGATATTTCATTGTACCTTTAGCGTTATATTTAGGATCATTGTCCTGTTGAAATGTAAAATCATTTTCGAATTCCATTTTAGCCGCAGAATTAAATAAATTACCTTTTAAGATATCTATGTACCTTAGTGCGGTTAATTTATCATTAATAATTATTAAGTTTCCCGACTCTCGAGCACTGAAGCATCTCCATGCCATGAACCACCGCTATGTTTCACTGTTATGTTTGTATTATATTTTTTAAGTGCTTCTCTCGATTTTCTCCAAACGTACTGTCGTTGGTTATTATTAAGAATTTCAAGCTTTGATTCGTCGCTCTATATAATATTTTGCCAAAATTCTATCGGTTTATTTAAATGTTCATATGCTAGCTGTAATCGTTTCGCTGCGTTAACTTTTGATATTAATCATTTCTTACAACATATACGACCATGGTGTAATCCTTTATCTAATTTCTGTAAGTTCAATAGGTAAATCTAAAGTTACTTTTATTTATTTTGCTGTCACTAACGAATTCTTTTTTATTTTCTGAATTATTAAGTCATCCTGATGCTTCGTTGTTCCTCGCTTTCGTCCGATTCTAAGTCTAGTTTCAGCTTGTCTAGTTTCTTTACTTTTATCACAAATTCTTTTAACGTTTACTTTTGATAAATTATACTGTTTCGCGATTGATGACAATGATTAACAACCAGCTTTTCTCATCTCGAATATTTTTAGTCTCTCGTCACAGATCGTTCGCTTCTCCTTCTCATTTTCCACAGAAGTATCATAAGAATATTGATGATAAAGGTTAAAGTTTATAATTGTACTTGCAGGAAAGGTCTTATGGTTTAGAAAATAATTCAATTAAGTATTATTATACATACAAAAATACAATTTATTTTGCGATAACTTACTTTTCGTTGTTAAAATATACACGGATAATTGAAAATAAATAATAATTCGCCAAAGATACTGCTGAATCAAATGCCAGTCACGCTATTAACGCTTTAGTATGTGACAAACAAAAGAATGTCTTGTTTCATAGCAACAAAGTGATCGTCTATTTCGTTAAACTTAAACTGTTTAGAGCAGCGTTAACTTACTTTCCGAGGCGACTGTACATATTGTTTCATGTTTTGATTATAAAGTATGTATTTCATTCAGCTTCATTTACAATATTCTAGTAAAATGTAATCATCATATTATTTAACAATTTCTTCGTATTATTATAAAATTAAGTACTGTGTTGAATTAATTCAACTTTAACACTAAATTTACGGGCATTTCTGGTACATCTATTTCTAATATACATGTACTATGAAATAAATACACGTCACACAGAATTGTGAACTGCAGACCTGAGAGGAAAGTAGATTAGGGTATATTTGTTTCACTTCATCAATAAAAGTCAACAAAAATTGCGGAGAATAATAGTAATTGTTTTTGCAAATTTTGTTCATGAAGTCCGAAACCCGTTAAATTGACGGGCCCCGTAAACCTAGTGGTAATAGCTGTAATTACAAAATTTTAAACCAAAAGTGAATAAGTATTAAAATTTTTGTACTTTTCTATTACAAAGTAGTGGAGTTATTACTTTTTTATATTATTTATAGCATAGATTGTTTGATCAGAAATCTGAGTTTTTAGTTTTCTTTAATATCGATAAAATCATTCAATTAATGGAAACTATAGAAGATAAAAGAAGTAACAATTAGAATGAAACCAATATGTGGTGTGAGAAAAATGATACATAATTTGTTATGTAAGATCTTATAATAACTCAACTTAGAATAAGATAAACGTTAAATAAGAAAGAATGCTTTAGCATTACAGTATATACGCATTATCATGATCAAATACTTCCATTACATTTCTTAATTGTTATTGATTCCAGTGGGATTGTGTTCATCGTAACAATTATTTGATATACATACCTATAACATGTATACGCTGAACGACATACATATATATTTTTATAATATTAAAAAATTATGATAAACATTTTATTAACCATTGTAAGGAATTTTGTAATCAGGAATTCAACCGAAATACTAAGTACATACTTTAAACTGCAGTATTTATTACTGCATACCTTCACTGTTCTTTAATTATTATATTACTCCAATTATGAATAGCTAATTTACAAATGTAATTTGTCGGAAAAATTATCACGCAAAGAATTAGTTCCTTAACTTTTATACCGTCAAATTAAATGCTTACTGTAAACACCAGTTCAGCTATGATAAACATTTGGATTATTCTTAATCTTTTAGTTATTAATATTTGACTTCTAGAGGTGATGATCATAATTAGCATATTACTCTATTAATAAATTTTTTATACATGTTGTAACCATACATAAATATTATATTAATAAGTATTTCCTGTTGTGGATTATCGGTTGAAAATACGCCTTTTCTTAAATAGAGTGTAAAGCTGTCATATTTTTTAACGTTATCACGTTATTAGTATAAAGCTGTATATCTATTCATTTGTTTATCATTCTATTAAATTTTTGTTAATCACGGTATTCCAAAACTATGAACTCCAAAAAGTGCATATCGATGTATGTATACGTTCTTTATTGTATAACGCAGTTTCCTGTTACACTTATATTAGTCCTCCATAATTGCAATTTTTGTTGCTTTAGGAAATAGATTAATAACCGCTATAAATGAAACTACTTGATAACAGTACAATAGTATTATAATAGAATATGATGTTTGAGTGATAAGAAAGTAAGATAAGAGCTAAGACAATTGTGTGTGATAGAAATTGTGTAACTGTGTGTAATATGATAGAAATATTTAAATACATAACTGTGTAACTTCCAATTTTCACGATGCTTTCGACTTTAGAGAGTTAAGTACATAATATTTTATATATATGTTTTTCATATTAAAATAGACTTACAATATTGTACCATCACCAATCATTTTACTTATAGTATAACGCACTGTTATATTCTGTAATTACTATTTTCTAGTTTCAATTTTAAAGTAAGAAACTGTAGTCAATTGTACGGTTTTCTGAGAAGTAAATAAAATTTCGATTACAGAGGGTTTAAGTGACTCCATAAAATAAAAAAATCGAGCTTCCCACGATTTACCCGTCAGGTTCATTTTATTCCCACTCATTATCTAGTGTGAGCCTTATTTCTCCCACTTCTATTTTTCGACGCAAACACTCCCCACTCCTAATTGTCTCCGTGACTCGAGCTATATCCATTCTTGCGGCGAACTCGAGTCATCCCCACTCTCAGTCAACGAGCCGAGCGCAAAACTTGCCAGCTGCTCACCAGTCGTCTTCATGGCGTTGTCGACAAAAGTTCGAAGGTTATCGGTGTTGTAATTTCGCTACCTGTTGGCCACCGGTACCTACGCGTTTCAACCCCCTCGTTTGTTTCACTGATTAATTATACTAATCAACACTAGTTGAAACTTGTTGATTGCTGAATGACTGTGTGACGATTCAGTAATTACGCAATTAAATACTCTCTCGTCGTAATATAAGTTGCCAAGCTGCTGTTGTCTCCGCGATAAGAACAGTAATGGAGAATACCTGCGAAGAGCTTTTTCCGAGAATGATTGGAAAGATCGGTGAATCGATTGGGGGTCTTCAGGCCTGATCTGGAAGTCACGTTCTCCGATGTTTCAAAAATGGGGCTGGCAGGTAAATATTGTTATTCGGTGGAATTTGATACTGATGATTTCAGGCAATTCATGAGATTTCCTAAATTTATGATAATAATTATAGCTACTAACGCACTTATAGATTTTTGTTTTTTTAACTTTTTTCCTTCTGTTTTGCACAAATATAAGAGCATATGAAAAGAAATCGATACATTATTTAATTAATCATGATTTTTGAGTATTTATCAAATATTTGTATAAGCGAATAAATGATTATACAAAATGTCTTGAACTTATGTACTTCTCTTTTATGAAAAAACGAATTTGATAATAATGATATTTTCTTCCATTTGAAAAGAAGTAAATTAAATTACTAGTTTGTAAATCTTATATGAATTAATAAATTTTTATCTACAAATAATATTGGAAATATAATAAATTAAATGTCAATATTTAATACTGTAAGGAAACTTAAAAAATTATTTATATCAAATTAGGAAGATTTATATAGCAATATAGCTGAAGTAGATATATTATTCCTTGCAGTAGAAACATTATTGATATTTACAGTGGAAATAGTTTTTAAAGAAATATATATGAAATACCAATATTTAAATTAAAGAGGTTCTTTAAATAATATGTATGAATTAGAAATATTTAAATTATAAAAATATAAATGAATGTTACCTTGTTATATTGTAACCAGACTACTACTTAAAAGCGTAAAGGATTAAAATTATTTACAAGTAAAATTATTCCATAAGATAACAGGTTTATTTTAAGAATGGAGTATCCATAATAATTACAATACTACCTTTGTTAAAGGGTAATAGTAATAAACGTTTGTGTTTAGACATGTCGCGTTTGTACAGTTGATTATCATTATTATGTAATTGTGTGTGTGGTCGTACAGCGCGGTTATGCGAAAAGTGGAAAATTTTGAAGGCACTCATCGTCAGTTATTAGGCCAGTTTACGTTGTGTAATTAAGCAGTACATGTCTAATTATATTTGATTTATTGTTTAACATTCTTCCACGATTTTGATATAGATCAATAGTATTGATATTTTCTTCACCTATGACACACAAAAAGTACTTTTGTATTTAATAAAATGGACATAAAAAAACTTTAAAATTTCACATGCAGTTTGAAATATTTGATAACAAAAATACTTGTTGGTCATGAATTTTTTTTTTTATTGTATAATAATTAAAATCATTAAAAATTACGGCTTTAAAAATTATTATAAAACATTGGTTAGAGCTATTAATCTTTTTTATGAGATTAAATTAATTTTAGTTCTAATCAACTAATTGCAAAAAGATTTATTGAAAAATATATTCCATTTTATTTCGCATTTAAGTTGGCACAATTTTCAGTTGTCACTGAACACATTGAATCTTTTGTTGATGTTAATTGATTCGATTTATAACTTTTAAAGGCATCTATGAAATTTTAGATGAAATATGCAGTTTATAATGATTGACAGATTATTATTTTTTTTAGTCAAATATGAAACATCATTAATTATCCCATTAATTATCAAGGGTTTTAGCCCGTTTAAAATAAATAAATAAAATTAAAAAAAATAAAAACACCTAGAATTTAAGATATTTAAACGATGGACAGGATTTAATTGTTACAATACATTTGATACAGTATGTATCATTGTTCCATTATATAAATATATTATAGTTAACAATTTTGTTGTTTAATATATATTAAACCTAACAAACATTTAATCTAATCTAGTAATAACATTTTTTATTTATGCTTTAAATAAATAAGTGGCTCCTGTTATTCTTTAGTTTTGTCATAAATATTTAACTTTATGTGCAAACAATTTTTCTATCTTGCTTAAAAATTATAGTTTGATTCAAAAAAATTCCATTTGGGAGACTATTTGTATATTGTTATAACTTACAAAAGATGTTAGTAAGGTTACAAGAGTAAAAGTGATTTCAATAATAAATAGTGAGCCAAAGTTAAAAAAAGATGAAAAGGAAACGTAAGCAGTAGAAGGTTACAATCGAATGAGTACATAAAAATATTGATAATTTGATAAAATAATGGAACCGCAGATCTTTATATAATAAAAACTAACTAAGATTTAATGAAATATAAAAGTATGTTTTTAAAATAAAATATCCTGAATAGCGAGTAGAATTAGAAGTCACATGAAAAATAGAACTTAAACAAAGAAATAGATCAAAGCTCCAAAACAATGTAACTCCAAAATTAATAAATACCTAAGTAATAAATGTACTGAAATACAGAAAATAAGTAGAGAAATGAAACATCATTAAGAAATCAGAAGTTCAAAAAACTTGAACAAAATGTGATCATCAATTACAGAAAAAGACTATCTATAGATCTTTAATTAAAAATCGTATATATTTCATATTACTGTGTAATAATATTTCATTAATGTTACACGAATCATTAAGAATGTAAGAACAATTAAATTAAATAACTGACAGAGAAAGTTAGATAATTAGAGAGAGTTTGAACGTAATGTGTATGTATTTGTATTTGAAAATGGCAATTTTTTTTATATACGCCGAATCAGTCTGAAATCTCGATTACGGTTTCGCTTATTCGAGGGCTATTTTCGAACTGATCATCTATTTGTTTATGCTAATCCCGTTTTCAATGGACAAACGGAAAGGAAACTGGGAATTAACAAGTAAAAGAAGCTTTTAGCTAGAAGAACTCGCATTAATTATTAATACTGTGAGTCTACCGTGTAAACGAGACTTTGAAAAATAGATGGAATTGTTAGTTTTCACTTTACGTCTATTTCTATGTCATTATTATCTCTCTTTGAACACTTTATTTCAAATAAAATGATCCTTTGGAAGGAATAATTTTTAAAGATATAGACTTTCTACTTTATTAAATGCAAGATATATTAAGTTTTCTTAATAAATTTAATTTTACCGAATGTGACAAATAACTGATCTTTTTTACTTAACAATGTCCTGATTTAAAAAACAAGTCTTTGATGTTTTTTATCTTATTGTCTCCAAAGATATCTTTTTAGTTTATAAAATTATGTTTAAAATCAATAAGATAGTAGATTTTTATTCTAAATATTAATAGATAAATTATTGATTAACTATGTTAAAATATTAATCATATTAACATTTTTGTTGATCATGATAAAGAATTAACTTTTGGATTAGTGCATTAACAAGATTAAAATATGTATTTATTTTACTGCACAAATGGAACTATTTTACGTAACATATAACATAATTACGTATCTTTTGTTAACATAACATGATTGTTGAAGATGAAGATGCATGTAATCTTAAATATTTAAACACTTTAATAGAAAGCAACATCTAAATCTATCTTAAAATCCATCAAAAGTATTCCAATACCGTAACAATTCCAGTTACAGTGAATAATAGAGCAACTATAAATTATTTGCACATGAGCATTAAAAAAACTCCATTTACAAAATACGGTAGTTGATATTTTTCATTAAACGGGAGAAATTAAATCGAAAGCTTAAAATTTTGTATTCATTGGTTGACCAGCTCGTTTGTCAGTGTTATCCTTGCTTTCACTTTTTCGCTCAGTACCTGTAACTAATAATTAGGCAACACTGGAAATATGACGTGAATTCGTTTACAGAATCCAGTCTGTTTATAAACTCAACAACTATATGGTATAGAAGATATAACATTTATTATATAAATTGTGATAGGAATTTTAAAATTAGGTTATTAAAATTTTCGTTGTGCCTGTATGTAGAACAACTTATAATCTGAGGTACTGATGTTAAAAATATGGCTAGTATTTATTAAAAACAGATTAAATTAAGATCCTTTATAAATTTTACGATTATATATTTTAAAAACATCCTTTAAAAAAATTTTATAAATCATGACTTTCTTTATCAAAATAAATATTCCGATTTATTTAATTTAATAACAAGTTAAAAATTTATTTAATTAACGGCTATTTTTTAACATTAAATACTACAATTTGTTTACGTTATTAAAAGTTTAAAATTCACGATATCTTACACACGATATTGATCTATCATTTCGAGTATTTGAAGAAGTACAGTGAATAGAAAAACATGTTTTAAGTCATTACAGATGCACGTGGTCATGATTCTAAGCAAATAAACTGTTACTAGGTAACTGTGTTGAATTAAATGAAAATTACTTATATACTAATACTTTTCAATGAAACGATGTATTTTTTAATAAATTAGCCGATGCGGCTTGCCATTTTCTATAAAAAGACTAGTCTACTTATGTATATTAAAAAATCATTAATTTAAGAGATATTTGAATTTCAATATTGCAATATATCATTAGTGCATATAAACTAATATATTTAAAATAAAATAACGAACAAAAATACTGAATTTGCTGAAGTGTTTAGGAGTATTAGTATAAAATGTGTTCATAGTCTGCTTCTTTTTAATTCATGAGCAATGGTTCTTCCATACTACGTATTCTGTAGCGTTAACTGAGGATTAATTTTCATTTAAATAAAATAGTAGTCAAAATAAACCTCTGAAATATTATTGAACTCCTTTAACGTCTGTTAGATAAATTTCATGGAATTTGCTCGAAAATGGTGATTGGTTAGCAAGTTGGAATCCAGTAGTTCAATCCCTTACGTAACATGTATAATGGGACACGTACATGACACCTCTCTCTTTCTCTCTTTTATTCTGTATTAGTTTCTCTGCTCGAATGCAACTTGTTCTATCTTTCTTCATCTCCCTAACGACAGATTTTCACAGTCTTTATCCGTTGATGGCTTTCATAATTCATATTAACTTTGTAGATTAACCAGTCGGTTATCTGAGCTATTGAAATGATATTGGATACGATGAGTTAGATAGCATAGCCGAAATGGCGGAGTTAAAATCGGGGACTTTAGGTGGAAAGTGGAGATGAGGTTGCTAAATAGGAAACTGTTGAGAAACGAGGCTCGGAAAAAGAACAATTGAATATGTGGATGGATGTTTTGCAATAGAATTTGTTGTATTAGTTCTAGAAAGTGTAGTGAAAATTAGTAGATGATTATTTTTTTCAGAAACATTTAATTCAAGTGAAAGATATTATTCGTGTAAGGCACTAATTTTCTCAGAGCTTTCATATTGTGTGTTATGAATTTCGTAGGCATATTTTTTTAAACATTTTTGTGGTGATTTTTATTAATGACCTAAAAGTTTATTTTTTATATTAACATTTTAGCTACATTGTTTCAAGTAAAATGTTTTAGATGCTGAATAATTGAAATTAAATTTTTTTTACAGAAGATAAAACAATCTAAATTTGTGAGTAAAGCTAATTTTATTGTTGAGGTTCAACATAGGAAATGAAGATATTCAATTTATTATAACGTATAATAAAAATAAATAAAACACTTAATATTCTGTGTGGTACTGAACAAAGGAATAAAATTTCTTTACTTTTACGGTATAATTTCAATAAATTGTTTTATTTATAAAGCTACTAACTGTACATTTTACTTTTGAGAAATGAATTATTTAAAAACTGTGCTCCAAATTAGATCTGGTGATACAACGCAAATGAAAATATTATGAATGAGTTATTGTGTGGTATTTGTTTTATATATATAATATATACATTGAAATAATTATTTCTAGTATGTCTTCTTTGCTTTGTTAAAAATGTTTTTTTTTTTTAATACAGGAAAATCGTTCACAATTTATTTGTAAAAGGGGATCGCAATATTCTTAATAAAGGTTAGGAAACATTAATTTAAAAAGATTTCAATGTCTCTAGAAGTCGTGCAGAGAAAGTGACTGCTTCTAGGATTGGAAAGTAAAGACTCAAAAGAAGAAAAAAACGTTAGTTTTGATTCTGAGATTCTATCAGAAATTGTTAGCCACAAAAATGTCTTTTATACTCCACGGAAGAAACATTTGTTCGTTAAAATTTAATAAAATGCTTTCTTTCTCTTTGCTTTTTTTCTTCTTTAAAGTAGCTTTCTGTCTGTCGAGTTCTACGGTTCCGTACGATAATTCCTAATACTTCTGTTTATCTTGTTTACACATACAATGTGTTATATATTATGTATATCTTGGAAGATTGAGAATTGAAGCGATACAAGATAAAAGTTTTAAAAACCTATAATAATATTGAGCCATGATTAGTGTTAGCTGATAAGCATTCTGGGAGTGTTGCGCTTAATTTTTAGTAGATACGAATCTATATAGTATTATCCTAGTTGTCTAACAAGCGGATTTGTTTAGTTTAATAAGTATAGTGTGTTTAGTGAGCTATGAATATAGTTTATGGTTGGTATGCTCGTATCGATACATAGTTGCTGTTTAAAGAAATTCCTACGTTTGTTTGGTATAAGTAGTTTTCAGAAACTTGTCTTAGATTTCTTGGATTGATCTCATTTGTAGATGTCGTAAAATAGTATGGAGCAAACATATGCTTTATATAAGCGTAGTTTAGACTTCGAAACTTAGAACACTGTTTCTGTCGATTAGGATTGACAGTAAGAAGAAAATTTTCTGGGATTGTTAATTTTCTTTCACATCTTGTTATTTGGCACTTTTTTATGTTTTTTTTTTTTCAAGCAGAAATAAGTTAACTCTGCGTTTTCCATGCGCATTCAGTTTTTCATATTTCCAGGCGAGGCGTTCATTTTCATCACTATATCGTAAAATAATTGCAAATGTGAAATTTCTTTAACATGTTTTGAATATTCAAATTTTATAACCTTAAGCTATACATCTGAAGGTATTTCACTGAATTTTTTTAAAACTTTTTATGTATCGCAAACATGTAAAATATCATGTTAAACTTAATAGACCCCATTGTGACATTGATCTGTAATGATTAATTTTGCTTTATGGATATGTTTAATTTTTAAATATTTATAGACTACGTTATTTAGATATTTTTAAACGTGATTAGCAATAATCTTCAAGCTCCATGATAAAAAGAATGTTGCACTATCGTTCTTATACTATGCTATTCAATGTTATTTAATTTGAGAATGCTATTAAAGAATGCTGATCCCAGTCTCAGAATACATTCTTCAGAGTTGTTACTGTTACACTAATATTATAATTATTTAGGATGAAGTGTATTTTATAAGAAGCAAATATTTATGTCTTTCTTCCTGGTCTATATAAACCTAGTACTGTTATTGTAACTTAGTAGCGGTATTTACTGGTATTTCGCATTTGAATTTGAATTCACTCAATAAGAAGGTTTCTTAACTTTTTATGAATAGTAAAACCTGATCTTTGGGGTTTCCTTTTGCATCTATTTTTAAATTTAATAAAGTGAACGAGTTCCTGATTCTGAACAGATTAAGTGTAAATTTGATGATTTGTTACTCATCAATTGTTGCTCTGTTACAGTGGAACTCCATTTATTCAACGTGATTGTTAGATAGGCCTGATCGGAAAAATGAATATGTTAGGTAATACGAATTCGTGAATTAGCTCTTTTCTCATTGTTTATTTCTGTATATAATCGGAGCTAATTTTCATATAAATGGATTTTGCTATCCTTTAAATACAAGGAAAAGTAATAATTGTACTAATATGTAACATGTATGTACGATTTATTTTATCAAACTGAGTTCATATACATTTTGACAAAATTAAATGAATAGGATATATTGTAGAAACAATATCAGAATTTGTAGGTATAGGAAATAAAAGAGCTATTAAGTAATAAGTAATTATAAGTAAAGGAAGTATTTGTTATTTTTTATGTATCCTCTAAAGATTTTCTTCTACAGAAAGATTCTCTTCTCATTGTATTTTAATATATTACCTTTGTTACTTTTGGTGATATATGTATTAGAACTATTAATGTTACATTCGCAAGACACAGAATCTGCCATTCCGTCTTTTCTTAAACGTTTAATAATTTCAAATTTGTCATCGATAGAAACCATCACCCTTTTTCCCTTTTACGATTTGTGAGAAAACATACTTAGAATATAGTTCTGAATAAATCACACAGACACGAGTAACGGAATACAATCTTTTTTATTAAAGAATTTTTAGTAAAGATTAAATTTACTTAGTTTGTAAAAACATTCAGATGCGATGCATGGAAGTCGAATAATAGGAGCTTAACGAAGAAGCTCATATATTTGGTGCAATTGTCGTATAAACTGAGTTCAGATTAATGGAATTCTATTGTATTATATATTGTGAGAAATGAAGATATGAAAAATTTGTAAGTTTTTATGAAAGCATAGGATTGATACTGAGAAATTCAATATCAGAGTTCGTCAATACTAATCGTACCGGTAGTTTACACTCACCAATTCGAAATAAATGTTATTTTATTCCCAAAATAAATTACAAATAATCGTTAATTAAATATAAGAAACAGTGCATAAAATAACTTTTAGATAGTGAAAGAAATTACATCTTCCATCTTTAGTTTTTAGTGCAGAATTTTAAATTGAATTTTAAGACCAGTCATTTGATCGGCTCTGGTATAGTTAGTGCTAATCGATTCTTGATTTTGTTAAGCCTGTTCAGTTATGTAATGAGAGAGAGAGACAGTGGAGATACAATGCTTGTCAGCGTGATCTCCACCACTGTAGAGACACTTGATAGGAATGTGAGGGTTTTTGTAGTTTGTTTGCAAACTTCAAATAGTTCGGTTCGAAGCTAAGTTTGGAAACTGGATAGAACAAACTCAGTAAGTTGAGTCTAGGTCGTTCCTTTTTATTTACTGAATTATTTTGTTGGTGTTTTTGTTATGAAGAGCTTCGAACAACACTGTTCAAATTTTGTTCTTTTAGCAAAAAGGAGATACAATATTATATATATTATATGTCTTAATTTTTTTGCGAACTATAAAAATTTATTTAGGTTTTAATGTCAAGAAGGTAGATTTTCCGTTAAGCTTGTTAATACTAAGTTTATCTTACAATGATTTTTGGAATAAGTCGGTTATTCAACGTATCTTCAGTTCAAGATGTGTTTAATGACGTATTTGCATGGTTTAGTAAATATGAATCCGTGATTTCTGAAGATAGTCTTACAATTAGTACTTTTGTCTCTTGTGTGTTATATTTGGAAACAAGTTTTTGATATTTTACGTTCATATATTTGATTTACCAACTTCACTTAGCATAGAGTTAACTTGTATATACATAATATCTCACGAGTTAGTTAGGAAGACCGAGTATCTTCTAATCGGGATGCATTTTTGATAAAATTTACCTTTTTCCCTGTTCAAATACTTTATGGTTTTAATTTTTGGTGTATTTACTTTTACTCTTGAGGATTATGAGTTTAATTAGAAGTAAGCAATTGTTATTATTACTTATTACTTCACTTTCAAAAAATCTCTCTCTATCTCTCTGTCGTTTTCCTGTTCTCTTAATCTTTTTTTCTATCTGTAACCACTGTATAGAAGGATTGCATTAGTGCAAACTTTCCATCAGTTTTCTGTTAACTATCTTTATAGTTCAGTTGCACTTATTGCAGCTTTCCTTTTTTTCTTTTCACTTTTTCTTTGTATCTAACTATTTATACTACAGAATCTAATTAATCAGTTCCTAATATCCACATATAAGTTATTTCAACTTTTCTAATTTTGTACATATTATTAAATAAATTAGTTCTTTTAATCAAACTGTTTATTTATACACCGGATGAATCCAAATCAGGTGGTACAGAGATTCAGATTGTTTTTTTTAACGTTAGAAAACATTTAAGAATGTATATCATTGAAGATTACTTGCAGTACAGTACGCTTTATTAATTTAAAAATGCAAAACTGCGTTTACTCTAAAAAATATTTGTTAACCTTATAGAGAATTAATTATGATATACGACGTATAAAACGTTGTTTTTCAAATTTATAAACGATAATTTTTGATTAAGTAATACAAGGAAATTTAGTCGTCTATAATAATTTTTAATAAGGTACTAAAATGTTTAATTGAAGAAATACTATATTTAACCATACAGGAAATAACAAAACAATTAATATCCACTAACAGCATTGTTTACGAACATTTTTAAGATATCGGAGAGGTATTAACAATAAAATTAGAAAAACGCGTTCTGTATAAACTTTCTACAGTAAGCGGCATCCGATATATGAATTTCTGTACCCCTTTACAGAATGAATAACAGACTTATTTATTTGTTTACAGGATCGTAACTAAGAATAAAAAGTAAGTCCTTTATAAATTCTTAGTACACCGGTTAATACCAATTTTAGAACTTGATGTTCGTCATAAGAAAATTTGATTACGTAATTTGTGACATACGCTTTTATAACAAACTGAACGTATTACCAGATACTGCACTGAATAGCGAGTGGTTATGCAGATTGCAAACAGGTTTAATAAATATATGATTGCTGTTAACAAGTGGTAAAGAAGTTCCTTTTCAGTATGACAATGTTTTATCTTTTAGATTAAAAAATTTTAAATCGCTTAAAATTAATATCAGTCTTTTAATTCACGAATAGAATATAAAAGTGGGAATGGTGCAGCTAACTAACGTATCACTAATTAAGAATATAAGCGTAACTATTATTATATTTTTATTAAACTGAGCTTTAAAACGGTTTATTTACAGAATAATTTAATATAACATAATTTTGGTGTTTACAATTTCACTTATGTAAGAACATAAACGTTAAAGCAATTTCTGTTTCATCTTATATAACGAATGAAATATGTTGATATTAGCACATTAGTTAACTCAAAGATACTTGAAGCATGTTTGTGAATATAGTAGCTTACTAACCTTGATCCAGTTCTAATCTTAATTAATGACACGTTTTTACAGATTTAATTTTCATATCAGACTAAGCTGATAGTATGTAATATTTCCATAAGTTGTTCCATAAATTAACTAGTATTAGTTATATTTTGCACTTATAAATTAAAAAGAAAATATAGTGTTAAATTCAAAAGTTTGCAAAAGATGAATAAAACAGAAGTTTATAAGTATCGTGTAGTATTACCATTTATAAATCAGTCTTTGGAGAACAAGATATTACTCAATCTAATCATTTATATAACCTATATTCTGATAGTCTCTGATGTTATATTTGTTATATCTGTAAAATAATTAACAATTAATACAACTTATATAATATAATATAATCTTATGTAGTACATTTGATGCAAAGTGTAATGAAACCAAAATAATAAGTACGTTTTATCTACTGGTTTTCCCTATTCTTAATCAGACAACGATAGAAAAAAGTTACAATCAGACGGAATAAAAATTCTATAATAACAATTATTATTTATTGCAGTCATTTTCAGAATACTTTCTCTGAATCATCGCTAATTTAATAAAAAGAGAGCAAAATAAATAAGCGGAAAGTTTTGTCTTTTAATGTTTTATTTTGGTTAGATAAGTATACAAAAAGATGTAATAAAAACCTCAAAAAATAAAATGTATTTATACTCTTTAATTCTATTAAAATCTTAATTTAATTCTATCGATTGCTCAGTCATGACTGTTCAATTTAATTAAATGATTTTTTTTGCAAATTTACAGATATCTGATAAATTTGTTTTCTTTATAAACAGTTTTCGGGAATTTTAAAAAACATTTCCGAAAAACTTCTTAGCAAAGTTCAAGTCAGAATGTGAAACGCCAAAGATATTTGATAGCTTGAAAATGAAAGTAGGGAAACCTCATTTAACTTGGAAATATTAAGCGTTCCACGACGTTGTAATGGATAGTTATATAATACATTTTTTTTTTTATTACTCCATCCACACTTTACAATTTATGGATATACAATTGCTTATAATCTATTGCACACTATCGCTTTTCCGATGTAAATACAACAAAAAAAAAAGAGAAAAAAATAATAATATAATCTAAATATAAATAGACCACTTGGATCTACTCGCTCTAATTAAAATGCTTGAAACTTTAACAATTGTTTTTTTTGGTACTCATTGCCACTTTTTAATCTCGCAGTTTTCTCAAATTCTCTACTATAAATACATAGATCTTTTATAATCTCCCCTCCCAGAATTTTATTGATTTTTTCTTTCCAATCATTTTTGTTCCCAATTTTCTGTACCCATCTCTTACACTCATTCTGTCCTTTACCAATCATTCCGTTACAAACCCACAAATGCTGAAAACTTTCCTCTTCCAAACCACATTCTCTAAACAGCATACATTCCTCATTAAATCCTACCGCACATACGTTCCTACATCTTAACCTAGCCCACTGCTCTTTGAACGCCCCCTTTATATCTTTCCTATTCCAATAACATTCCACACCTATCTGGTTCCTTTTTTTTGTGTATTCTTTGCAATATCTCGACTTGTCAACACTTGACAAGTCTTCCTGTATGACATGATCAATCCTCTTAAGAATATACCTCTTTTCAGTTTGTCTTCCAATGCTTGGTATTCAGATCTTGATGTAGGCAGTTCCCAGTACCTACATACTTTTTCCCACTTCCCTGAAGGCTGCCATCTCTGCTTTACTTTATTCCAAAGGCCTGCGATTTCGTTTATTTCTAAGCTCCTCTTTCCAACATATCTTGGGACATCTAGTTTCCTCCATATTTGTTGGTTCTAGAAAAAATATGTTGGCTTTCTAGACTGAACGATTAATTCTGTTCTACGCGTCTTCTGTTTCCAAATGTAGTCCGCGGCATGTTCCTACTGAATCCCATTGCCACCTTCACATGTCTGCTTTGGATTCTGTCTGTTTCTTCTAACTTACTCCATCCCTATACTTCAACTTTAGTAAAGAATCGCCTACTTGACCATCATATCTAAAAGGTGCAGTCTTTTCCACAAGCTGCTAATTCTAGCTTTTTTCTATACGCCCCACCGTCGCGTTGATTACCTTTTGTACCTTATTCGCTTGCATTCTTACATGTTTCCTAAAGGAGCTACCTAACAAAACCACACGCTTAAATATTTGTAGCTGCTGACAATTTCCAGTCCTTTCTCCCTCTACACCCAATTTCCTTTCCTGCTTCTTCTTCCTCTACGAGATACCATAATCTTGGTCTTCTTTGCATTTACCTCTAGTAGGTTTTTCGTCGTATATTTCTGAAGCGACCGTAGCATCTTTATAAGGTCCTCTGGATTATTAGCCATCGCTACTACGTCGTCCGAAAATTTCAATGCATGGATCTTCAAGTTACCGATCACAGTTTCTCCTTCATATTTCTTCAACCATGTTGCTTCTAGGTCTTTTATAAACAGAAAGAATAGCAATGGAGTCAGTGGACAGACTTATCTAATACCTTTGGTTGATTTGAAAGACTCTAATCTCTGCAATCATCTCCATAAATCTGCCTCGTACTCCAACTCTTGCTAATTTCTCTAAAAGGAGCCTTCTGCTTATTGAATCAAACGCTGCTTTAAAATCATTAAATATTTTATACAGTTTGCCTCTTACCTTCATCAGCTTATTATTAATCAGAACATTAAGTTTAAAGATGTGGTCTCTCATACCACTACCACTACGAAAGTCCGTTTAACTTTCGCTTAAAATCTTGTTCTTTTCCAGCTGTTTTTTCAACCTCTTGCAAAGTATATTCGTCAATACTTTATCTCTCCCCGTATTTAACATTTAAACTCAATCCTTTACACCACATTTCGTTCAACATTTGACTCCAATTCTTCAATACTTCCTCAGGTAATGCTTTAAAAAATTCCCCACTTACTCTGTCTTGCCCTGGGAATTTGCCACTTTTCATCCCTCTCAATGCTGCACAAACTTCGCTAGCTGTAATATCCTCGTTTAACTCTTCTCCTCCTGGTTCTACCGTTTCGATTGTTCTCCCATTTCTTGAGCCACCCCGCCTTGCCGACTCCAATCCTTCGTTCCCTAATAACCTTCTAAAGTGTAGCACCCAGGCCTCGTTCATGATACCTTGCCCAGTTTTGCTTCTCCTCAGCCTAAATTTCCTTACCTCTTTCAAAAACTTTACCATACTATTATAGTCCCCTACCGCCTTTTAGCTTTCCTCCCTCTTTTATATGTGCTTGAACAAACTACTCTTCTCGTCGTTGACTGGGACTTAGTGAATTCCTTTTGTAGTTTCTGGAACACCCTCCTTTTTCTCTCGTTATGCACTAGTAGACAAAATTATTGGTTTAGTTACTTAGTATTATAGTTATATAGAAAATACATTTCATCAAATCAAACTTGTTTATTTTTTAAAAATATCATAAATTTTGCGAAAAATATTAATAAATTCCTTATTTATTCAAAAATAATAACCATAAAGTAATAATAATAGCCACTTTTTCTTCCACTGTAGATGATTAAGAGCAAAATCCAGGCAATGCTGTCTGTGTACTACCGACGAAGGTGGTTTAACAGCAAATTTCTTTCGTCTCAAGTGCCGTGCCTTTTGTATAACTCTTTTTACAGTCTTTACGCATACGCTCAAGCCACATTCTGCTAAAATTTGCCCAAATATAAGAGTTGAATTTGATGCACACCTTAAAACTGCTCTTTTATCTTTTGAAATAAGGAATGATCGTCTTTCGGATCTCTTTTTTTCCGTAATATTTTTAATCATTTAAAAAATTACGAATTACATACCAACTTCTTTTCATTTTTAGTGAAATTTGTTTTAAATTTTCTCCTTTTAGTCTTCTTTGTAGGATTTTTATTTTATCGTCTTCAGTTAGATTTGCCACGTGGCATGTTTTTAGTTTTAATGTTTTTCTATTTTACTAACGAAACCTCTATTACAACAGAGAATTTACAGTACGACAACACATGAATGCATATAGATGCAACGACTGTCTGTAGTCGACTAACATTAGTATTTTATAATTTTATCCTACCAGAAAATCAAAACATTACATATCTTGAAAGTACTTCGATGCTTTGTATTTGTTTACATCGTGGTAGAGTTCTGGTAGGAGAAATACTACTCTTCCATGCTTTTATCTTTCTTGCTATGTATACAAGCTTATACATATATTTTTAAAAAATAAATGTGGTATCTTTTAATTTTATCCACCAGTGTATAATAAATTAACTGGTATTTATTATAGATCATTTTGCTTTACTTTCTAAAACAAAAAGTGATGTAATTCTTTTCGTTATCTTAAATTTATTATACAGTTAGCAGTTTTTAGTTTTTAGTTATGACACGTGTCTTTAGTGAATAAAACGCATAAAATATGATAATTTATATTTATGCAATCTAAACGTCGGTTATTAATTAAACGAGAATTTAAATGCAATTTCACGTGATTCGCTTAAATAATTATTCAACTGAAAAACTGAAGTGTAAGTTGGTATTTCTTAATACAGCAGTGATCGCGAACATGTATCTGATAAAAAAGTTGTCATTTTTATGTATTTTAAAGCGACATAAATAAAGCGTTAAATTCGCTTATCATTTTAATGTCTTAGAAATAAACGTATACGAATACTTAAAAACAGTCGTGTATAAAAAATATTGAAGTATAAGTTAGTAATAAAAGAATTATAAAAAAGCATATCGAAATAATAATTGTTGATTTTCATGCAACGATTTTTGAAAGTGTTTCAAATATGTTCACAGGTGTGAAGTATGTTTGATGAAACATAATTTGTGTTCCATATTTTAAATTTCTTGTAATTCTTATAAGAAAAGGCTATATTGAATTATTTAATTGTCTGAACTATTAATTTTCTCCGTTGGAAACAAATTTAGTGTTTTCAAGTATAACGTCCTTTTATAAGCCTTGAATTAATATGAAACGTTAACAAATTTTAAAAAATACGAATTATTTTTGTGTTTGAATATATAAGCTGTTTTACGAGAAAACCAGATTAAAAAACAACTTTTAATAAATATATTACTGAAATAAATGAACTTTCTTTACATCTATTTACGTACAGCCTATTTCATCGTTTGCGAATGTCAAATTCTACTATTTATGCAGTTTTTATATTTTTAATAGGCACGATATTTCCAAGATATCTCATTAAATATAATTCGCATTCTCTCTGACTTTAATAGCATTTTTAGGTGTTGAATTTATGTATTTATTGAAAGTATCGTTTATAAAAACGTAAAAAAATTAGCTTAAGTTTTAAAAGAAATTGTTATTGAAGTTCAGAAAAGCTGCAGTGTAACTGTTAAACTGGGCTGTATAAAAATATTTGAACTAGCCCCAAGTTCGAAAACTATCAGTGAAGTTTTATTACTTCGAATAAAAATACTCTGATCCGCAGTAAATTATTAATATCCTTTATAAAAATTACATGTTTGGGTGAAATATTCACCTAATTTTGTCGACTTTTAGACTGGTCTCCCCAAATTTCATGAGAATGTCCAAAGAACCTAACGGTATTACAGTCATAATCAATATTGATAGACTGATAATCAATTACTAGTTGATCGTTAGTAAAGTTGAGAACGCTCTAAATTCACACTTTCACTGGTAAGCAGCGACGAAAACATTGGAAATAACGATCGAAACATTAGAAGCATTAGAATGTTTTCGCAGGGTGGGGATGTGCTGGCATATCAGGTCCATGGACCGGGGTAAAAAAGGTTTCAATTACTTTTGTCATTTACTCGCTGCTCTGTTTACTATCAGCTTCAAGAACACGAATTGCTCACCACTGCTCTAGGGTAATCGAAACACGATGTTAAATATGTCAGTAAATAGTAACAAAGAATCGTTTAATGATCGATTAATCTCGAATCTGTAGAAAAACACGCATGGAACAAGTTTGTTCTTCGTGCGTGGAAAACTTTCCACGTTTCTTGCTCATGAATCAAGCTGACGATGCGACGTCTTTTATCGCTCGTTAAAAGATTTCTTTCACTGCCGGCAAAAAACGTTCCTTTTTCCTCCTATTTTTCCTCCTTTCTATCTTACTCCATTTCTCTGTTGCCGTCGACTTTGCGGTCGAAGTTAATTTTCATAATTAATTTGTTCTCAAGAAATATTGTGTTCAAAATATTCCGCAGTTTTTGTAATTCTGTTTTAATTGTATTTATCTTTTCCACATTCCGATTTTAGTATTTCTTACACTGTGAGTATTTCTTAGATCGTACAATTTCATTTTTCATACATTTCTTTGTTTCCTTTTTCTTCTATATTTTCTTCTTATGTTTTATATTGTCTCCAGGATCGCTACATATAGGTGGCACTTTTGATTGATTAGTTTTAAAAGAGAGGTGTTTTATTAATTATATAGCTGTGCTTTTAAGTAAAAAGTCCATGACCTGATCCGTAAAAGTGTTCAATCTGTATGAAGTCGACAATACTTCTTCGTTTGATAGTTCGGGATCCTTCAGACTTGACTTGATAATTCCGCATAGAAACCTGACAGCTCATAATCTAATTGTTTTGTCAAATTATTTGTACTACTCAAGAATGTTTAACAGATTTATTTATAATTTTTATGGATAACAATAATATGGATAATTTAGACCTATACGAATTACTTAAGAATTTTGTAAATCACATAATTTTATAAGTTCCTTTTTTCAACTAATATTTAATATAAGGTTACAGTTATTTATTTATATATGTATTATTGTATTTTCGTTAATTGTTGTATTCCTCATATATACAGGGTGTTCGGACAGCCCTGGGCTTAAATTGAAAGAGTAACTCCCTGAGACATTCTAAGACGAAAATCAGGAGTAACGATTTTGCGTTTGAGGCTTTGTTTACGAGTTATAACTAGTTAAAAAAATCGGTTAGTCCGGACCGTTCGACGCCTGAGAGCGGGACTCTGTCCACTGTGGACTCAGCGACGTTACCGACCGAGTTGCCTCGGTTACCCGCTCTCAAGAGTCGAACGGTTCGGATTAAACGATACCTTTAACTAGTTATAACTCGTAAACAAAGCCTCAAACGCAAAATCGTTACTCTTGATTTTCGTCTTAGAATGTCTCTGAGAGTTACTCTTTCAATTTAAGCCCAGGGCTGTCCGAACACCCTGTATATATATATGTGTGTGTGTGTAATTAATATAAGATGTTTATTTTGTTTCTAATGACGTTCTATTTAAATATCAAAATAAATAAGTTTATCGGAAAGATTGGAACATTTAAAACTGAAATTCAATTCGATACATTTTTCCTATACCTACTAAATATGATTATATACATTTTAAGTGTTTATCCTGATGAATGACGGAAATTTATTAAACTGAATTAAATAATGATACTGTATAGAATTTTTCAGCTGTTTGTTCTTATGGCGAAAATTATTTATAAACATCTCTAACCCTGTTTTAATTATTTTACGATATGTACATAGCAGGACGCCTATTATCTGAATTAATTAGGGAACAAATTCAAATTTTTTATTACGTCATAAACCGAACAGAAATCAAACAATTTTTAAATATTAATGGAAAAATAAATACCGAATAAGGGAAACGCGTTATAAAAATAAATTAAATGCTTTTAGATACAAATGTTTAAATACACACATGATGCGACTCAGTCTACATTCAGATAATCGAAATTTGGATGAATGAATGTTCTCACTGAATTTCACATTCTCTTTCATATTCTTTCTTTAACTACGTTATATAACTTTCACCCCAGCGTTATTATTTAAAATCTTCAATTTATTAGAAATTACGTTTACAAGTAAGCATCTGTAAAGAAATTGTGTTCTGAAGACCATTAGAGTAACGTAAAACTTGAACTCGTGTTCTGAATTATTACATAATTTTCATGCGTTATTCTTATATAAATTTATCTATTACTATATTTTTATATAAATTTTTGATCAAATTCAAATCTGAATGATATGACTATATATATAAAATTAAAAATTTTAAATACTATTTTACAAATTAACTTTAAAAGCTTATTCCATTTTTCTATTCCGCGCAACAAAATTGTTCTTCAAATTTAATTTCTTTTCTAAATTAATTTATGTGGATTTTTCCTTTCCTTTTAATGTTTTTTTTTTTGCTATTTCTAATATTTTGAGCTATAATTCCAAATTTCATATTGCAGTAATACGAAATATGTAATAATAAAGTGCGAAGTAAAGAAAAATTTTGCGTGGAGTGAACAAAAACGATAGTTTTTCACGTTTGACACACACCGAAAAGAAACATGAACACAAACTAGAAGTGAAACTCGGGCAAATGAAAGCAAACATTTACCACATCTGTTGACGTCACTCTTACAAAAGAACATACCGAAGTGTCAATTACCGATTTTGATGATATTTGAATCTGATGTAGTCATCATGAAAATATTTCACACATATCTTTTTCATCCGCAATCGTGCATGTGAAGGGGTAAGAACTACCTCTTCTAAAGGTGGGGCTGCGAAACCTATTTTGACAAATATCTTGGAAACTGTTAGGGATAGAATATTTATGTAAGTCGATGAAATTAATATTTTTAAACAAAGTATTCGATTGTTTAGACAATTGTACAGAAAGTCAATTCCTTTAAATGATATAATAAAAATAACATATTTTTATTACTCTTTCTAGTCAAATATTATATATATAATATTAAGAGTTAGAAAAAGAATTATAGAGAAATGTTGTATCGTTTAACATCGTTTATCATTGCATAGTGCAATTTTCTTGACAAGCGTTTAGGTACAATTCCAAAGTGCGATTACACTTCTGTTTTAAATGAAATTCTGTAATTTGTTTAGATTAATTATTTCCTCGCAACATTTTGAATAATAAGCGAATTAGGATATAATGTATACAAATTAATATTTCGTGATGTAATTCAAATTTGATACAATATCTATGTTAGCGTTGAAATGTTATGTTGCATTACTATCATGTTTATTAATAGGTATTGTACTTACAGTTTAACAGAATGCATTTTCTGGTGCACTGTTTATGTTGCTTTACATTCAGACTGACGTACGTCATTTAGTTATGAATTACATAGGTAACACTGTGCAACACGAAATTTGATCTGCAGCATCCATTGAGTGATTTTTATAGTATTTATCATTCTAAATACGAATCCGGAAGCAGAATTGCTCTATCTTCCTCAGTTTTCGAATAACATGGATTTTTGTAAAAACCCAAGATTTGAACGAAAATGAGGTGTTACGTAAAAGTTAAAAACGATAGGAACTTCGGTTTGGTCTTAAATAACAGAGAAAAGTTTTTCAAATCTAATAATGTAGGAGTTATTAATTTTATTTGGTCATAAATAGTTATAAATGGCCGTTAAAAATTAAAAGAGTGCTAATGTACGTAGTTATTACACACTATTTTTGCATGTTTACAAAATATTCTTTATTTGTCACGGAAACTGGACACATGATTAGATTCTGTAGGCATTTCTGAAAAAGAAAGCACACAGCAGAAGAGTCGAATCTGTTTTCGATTCGTACAGGCTGAACAAATATCTGTCGGTAACTCGTGCATAGCAGTTTTTTTTTAGTTTCACAAAACTCAAAATATGTTTTTTAATCGAACTTTGAAGCAAAAAAAAATAAAGAATCACACAAATTATAGAAATCCAGTGGAGCGATATTACTATAAGGAAATTTCTATAGAAATTGGTGTCCATAGAACAACCAATGCTTATTGGCGTTGATAACGCGTAGCTACGGCACTGCCGAGTCGAGATAACCGAGCAACGCGTCGTATAGCGGGAAAACGCTATGCACGAGTTACCAAAGCATCTTTTTTTTCGGCCTGTCTAAATTGAAAGCTAATTCGACACTATTGTTAAGTACTTTCTTCTACAGATACGCCTACAGTTTTCATGCTAGATAAAGAACTTTTTGTAAAAATGCGAAAGTAGTACGTAAGAACTACGTACATTAGCAAAAAAGTTAAAGTTAAAGTTTTTTAAACTTTAACGGTCGTTTGTGATGATTTGTAACCAACAAAAATTAATAACTTCTATACCATTAGATTTGAAAAACTCTTCTTATTTAAGACCAAACCGAAGTTCCTATCGTTTTTAATTTTTACGTAATACCTCATTTTTGTCGAAAATCTTGAGTTTTTACATAAGTTCATGTTTTTCGAAAGCTGAGGGTGATGGAGCAATTCTGTTTCCAAATCCGTGTTTAAGACGATAAATAGTACAAAAATCACCCAATGGATGTTGCAAAACGGGAAAAAAGATGGAATATATTGCAGTGTGTAATTATATACATGTATTAGTTCATTTTGCACCGATTTCGATAATTTTTGAATATGTTATAGAAATCAGCATTTTGATCAACTATATTGGATCACGTATAACCGCTGCTCGGTCTTAGTTTTCAACGTTTTTCTCCCCAAAAAAATCGTTACTGCGCATTGAAATCTATCTATATGTACGCTTCCGTGATTCCGTGGGTGTCGCCCACGATCGCCCTTTATCTTTTGTTTCTATATCCAACAGCATAGCGGTCAACGTCGAATAATGTATAATGCGTTGAAAACGGAATGCGTGATTGGCCGCCCTACGTCGGCTGGAGTAAGAAATTTAACCCGAACCTAATTCGAACCTAACCTATTAAATTAGTTACTAGGTACAATAGTTAAGTTTGAGTAAGGTTCTGATTACATTTTTTATTCTGGCCGCTATAAGATGACCGGCAACATAAATCGAATTTTTAAGTACACCCCTTATACGTGTCCATTGCAGGGAGTCTCAATGTGTTTGTAGAAATTGTAAACAATCGGCGATCCATTGTTTACGTATACGCTGCCACGGACGCGTAGCTACAGTGGCTCCAAAAAATATTCGTACACTAGATTTCAAGGAAATTCACCTAATCTTGAAATTCTGATTTCAATGAAAGTTTGCATTTATATAGAGTATAATGGGTTATACGTGGAGCAATCTTTTTTCTCAACGGGAATTCTTTTTGAGAGGTTAAAAGCTATCCTGAAAGTTTTAGCGATTCTTTATGCTTTGAATACAAGTTTCTCTGGAATCTTTTTCTATGACTGAGCAATAGAAGATTAAAAATTCAACATTTTTTATGCGAAAGGTTTTGCTTTATCACACACCACTACAAAATTATATTTAAAATACGAGAAAAACTATTGAAGTCATTAACGTTGTTTTCACCTCCTTAAGGTGGTATTTTAACCCTTTTAGGGCCAGGCATTTTACGGAGTACATGCAAAGAACGCCACGGGCCGATTTGATATGTATGCGCGCTTATATGAATAGCTTTACAAGGAACAAAATTCCGAACGTTGGAACTATTTTTCTCTGTAATCAACAGTGAGGATAGGGCTCCGTCGAAAATATTTCGTTACACCTACAGCAAATTTTTCAGTAAGCAGTTTGAGTATAAATTTGCGGTATAAAAATAGTATTAACTGCGAGTCGGCCGATTTATCGGCCCGCTGGCACTAAAAGGTTTAATAAAAGAAAAAATTAATCCATAAACATATTACGTTCCACATATGTACAAAATTTTATTAAAAACTTTCATTGAAATCAGAATTTTAAGGTTAAATGAATTTATTTGTAACACAGTGTACGAATACTTTTTGAAGCCACTGTATACGCGACATCTATTGCAGTAGTAGCAATAGTTTTTTGCGAAAATCTTAGAAATTAAGATCGAGTGGCGATTATATGTGTAGAAAAATGTTGTTCAGATTGTTGATTCCTACAGTGTATTTCAAAATCATCGAAAACAGTGAGGTATGAGCTAATGTAAATAATTACCATTACATATTTAACAAGAGGTTATTTAGATTATTTTGGTTAAAGTAAAACAGTGTCATTGTTTAGTAACCACGGATTTCCAACGCATAATTTGGTGTATGGAGTGGAATGGTTCAGCATTCACATATTCACTAATAGGATGGAAAATTGTCTCGATGCTGAGCATGAGTGATCAACTTGAAGTGATAAAGTTATGCTCGCAACGAAGAGGATTGCATCGAAAAAGAAGAACCTGGCAACCCATGACTTGGCTGAAATACCTACTACAGTCTAATCAGTTGTAGAAGTATTTACATGGAAACAAGTGATTCGTGAGTATTTGCCATTAAATATTTGCTTTTTAACAATCTTGCAGTTCAAATCCCGAAATCGAATCCTTCGTTCCAACTTGCAAAATCTGTATAATATACATATATAGATTCTTAATAAATATATATAAAAGAAAAAAATGATAAAAAGTGGCGCGGTTGATGAATAATCACATATTTTTTTATACAAATTTCTGATGAAATTAATTATAAGAGTTTCATTGAAGAAGTGGATGCTGCTTTCGTGCAAATTGTCCAATAGCTAAATACTTCCAATATTGACCATATTTATGTTACAAATGAAATAGGAGAATAAGTTAACACTGATTCTAATTTAATACAATTCGCAACCGATTTGCGATTAAATTATATCGAAATAAGATAAACCTAAACCGATTAACATCTAAAATTGTATAGTGTGGGGTAGGACCACCATAAAAATAAAACCTAATTTTATATACACTACCGGCCGAAAGTTTGGAATCACTACAAGTAGTAAGGAAAACAGAATACATTAAAGAAAAGTTACACATTTTTATAGGAATTGAGGATTATTAAAACGTTTAGTAAATAACACTTTTTACATTCTTTTTCGTTTTTTTCATAAAGAAATAGATACTTTTCTTATATCGCATTTTCATCGAAAAAGCCACCTTTGCTTCTAATGATTGCCTGGTATATTCTAAGCATCCTGGTAATGAGTTTTTTAATTGTTTCTAATTTTATATTTGTCATGCCTCTTGTAGTATTTGTTAAAAATGTTCCTTCGATGTTGGGAAGTGGAATCGGATATTCCTGTCGAGCTCTTCCCATGAAAGCTTAACTAAGTTCAAAACTTGTGACTGTGATGGCCGTTTCATATTCTTTAAACCCCCCTGTGCTTCTGTTTGCAACAAGAATCCTTTACGCAATCTAGATGACTGCTTAGATGATTTAGATGATTTTATTATGAGTATTATATTATATTATATTACTATTTGTTGCCTATTAAATGGTAACTTGATGGAATGCCATGTTGCTCAAATATTTGCTTATAGTTCTCCTTTCTCATTGTATTCTCTACTTTTATTAGTTCTCCTACTCCAACGGTCGAGGAACATCCTACACCATAATTTTTCCTCCACCGTGTTAGACAGTTGATACAATACATTTTGCCTACATTTTTTGTCCTACAGATCAACGGACAAACGGTGCGACCCAAATATTTCAAACTTAGATTCGTCAGTCCAAAGTATTCTGCTCTAATCCTCAAATGTCTAATTTTTGTGACTTTTTGCCCAATTCAATCACATTTTGCGATTTTTTGATGAACGCAATGGTTTTCTGACAGCTATGCGACCGTTTAAACCTCCAACTCTTAGTCATTTTTTCATTGTGATCAGAGACACTGGAGTCGATCTATTATGATTAAGATCTGCACGAATTTGTGGGGCCATTAGCCGTCTGTTCCGTTTGCAAATAATCTGTATTCTAATATCTTCAGCCTTTGACGGTGTGCTGGGTCTTCCTGATCGTGGTTTGTCTCAAAACGTTTTACCGTACTCTGAATTCCCTTGTATGATATCTTTCATTTGCTTGCAATATTCTTCAAAGAATAACCTTCCTTTTTTTAAGTGTGATAATAGCACTTCTAGTTTCTACACTAATCTGTATCGTTTTTGCCATTTTTAGATATTGGAGTACCATTTTAATTCCTGATCTCGAGAACGATAACAATATATGGCAAATGTGGCTTTTATACCTTTTTTCAGTGCAGGTGTCCATCAATCGACGTCTAATATTGTAGTATTAAACTCTCATTGGGTAAACAAAAGAATCACGTAGCCCTATATAATGCGAAAATGGATTGCCATTTTACGTGGTAGAGAGGTTCACGTTTAGCGTTACTTTAAATTGGGATTATATAATCTATATAAAAGTATTTTCGATACAAGAAAATACTAAAATATCTTAGAATTTGTACATTCTTGTTAATACCTAGTTTATTAGCAGCGCATCAATGCAGAATGTATAACAATTGAAAGAATCAATCTCGAAAACACTGGAATATCATTAGTAATTATGTACTTGTAGATAGATTAGTCATGGTAAGTAATCTTCAAGAATCTCCTCAATTTAAAGAGTCAATAAAATTGAGTTTGTTTACGCTTCCTAGAATTATAGAATCTGTAGAACATAGTTTGGATAAAGTAACATACGGACAAACAATTGTCCATAAAATGTCCCGACAAAATAGAACATACAATGAATTTACCGACACAGTATTTGGTTGAAAAAAGATTCAAAACTTAATCAGCTTTTTAGAGGAATATTGTCATAAAGTGTCGGAAGCAACTGTTTAAAATACAAATTTTAAAAACTGTCGATGTTTTCTTGGAAAAAGATAAAAGAAAAGATAATACTACGCTATGTAAAAACAACCAAAGATCACCTTAATTCTGTCATGAAAACAATTAAAAACGATACACGAAATGTTTACATCGTTTCCATGAAGCGTTTTAGTATTTTTCTCAATTCAGATATTTATTTAAAATATTTCACAAAATTAATCATTTTTCGACTACATTACTGTAATACTTTTTTTATGTAGAATGAATTACTAGTAAGTAATGAAATTGTTAATATGTATCGTTACATTTGCAGGAATTATATGATTTTACAAAGTAGTCTCTGTACCATTCCTCCTTTTTTCCAACATTCCTTTTTAATCTTTCGGAAGATTAAAATTTTTTATCTTCAAAAAAATCCTCTATGATCTTCGTTATTCTTAAAAAAGTATGCTACATGAACTAAGAAACGTTTAATAATTTCAATGAATAATAAATAACATTTTGATTAAGTTAGCGGTCAATGATTTGTACATTTAAATAATATGTGTATAGATTAAATCTTGAAAATCCTAACAAAAAATTAAAAGATATTTTTTCAGATATAATTCTGGTTTTCAAAGTAGTTTTCTGAATAGTTGAAGTAATTAAGGTTGTATGTCGGTGCCATGCAAAATGTAAAACAAATGAAAATATTTTTAGGAATTATTGTACAAAATTTAATCCAAGTTTGTTAACTGTTAAATATTTCTGGAAGTAAACAATTCCTTATCATTCTTTATTGTTTACAGATAAATGAAGCAGTTTGAATGCCAAATACATTTAAAATATAAATGGATTAAGGTTGATTTTAAATGATTTTAGCTTAAATATATATGTAATATACAATGGAGTATCCTATAACGATTTTAATTCGTTCTAAAACCTTGTTTGTTATATCATTCGTTCATTATATAATATATTGATATATGTTTGTCTGTACATACACTACCGTTCAAAAGTTTGAAAGCGTTATAAGCACTGCGAAAATTTAAGGAAAGAAAGAATTCGAAATGATGTTATCCTAGAGATTTCTCTATTCAAAAATCTGCAGAAGTACGTAAATTTGGTCCAGCTTATAAAATCGAAAAGTGCTTCCAAATTTTTGTGTACATTTAGTGCACGCATTTAAAGATAATATATACATAAGTTCATAATATAAAATAACTGAAAAAGAAATATAGGAATTCAAATATATAATAGAATAGCAGAATGTACTTTTACTATTAACCCTAGAACTCCTGAGCCTCGATCTGTTACGCGAACTCCTAAGGGGGGGTTCCTCGAACCCATACTTCTTTTTATACATTTATCCTGGAAAAAGTTGTTTTTTGGAAAACTTTTTGCAATGTCAGAATATGCTATAGTTTGTAAATAAGACAACATATGTTTTTGCGTTCCATTTATATTGATTTATGTATATTTATAAAATTAAATACTATTATAAAATAGTATAGTAACGTGCAGCTAGTTTGAACTTCATTCTTCTGATAAACATGAATGGCAAAGTATAGTATTAAATGAATATTTTCTGCAAACATGGTTTTTGCAATTGTAACAAATTTGCATTGATTTTAATAAACTATTATATTTTATGCGTCTACTTTTAGCTTCCAGTATACACTCATAACATCTTCCCTTTTTTGTCGGTTTTGTATCTGCTGATATTTTAGTTCGTAGTGTCTTTCCAGTTAAAGTTCCCAATTAGTTACGTAGTTTCATTCTTCGTTCTGTAATTTTTATTCTTTGGAGAAAAGGAGAACGTGAGGGTCCACTTCGCGTGATCGCCACCACGTCGTGGCGTACCGTCATCACGGCGCGTAGTCAGTTATATTTCTCTTATACTTACTAATCTTTTACACATAGTAACGGGAACTTCTTAATATCAAACTTAAATGTGTATACAACAATAAATAATTTTAAGAGAATTTTTTATAAAAGGGAAATGATCCTAATTTAAGGTTTTCCAATTTGTGGGTTCGAGGACCCCCCCCCCCCCTTAGGAGTTCTAGGGTTAATATTTTACTATTAAGTAGTAAAATATTAACATTTTGCTATTAAAGGCTAACTGTATTTCTTGGCGCTCATTATAGCATACTCGTTCCTTGTAGCGTTTTGATTTAACGAGAGAAACTGTTCGTCATAGCATTCGTTCGTTATAGGATACTCCGCTGTACTATAAAAAGAGAGATGTTATTGTTTTCATTAGACATAGCCACTTATTTATAACTTCCTATCAAAATCGTTATTCGAGTGGATTACCCATTTATTAAAATGTTCGTGTCATTTATTCAGATATGAATTATAATGATATTAATGATCCAAGGTGTTAAACATTATACCAAACCAAACTAAATTAAATGAATTGAGAAGTGTATACACCATAGCTTTTAACATTAATTATAATATAATCATAATCTGTAAGTGAATAGATTGCACGCTGTATAAACTTACTTTTTTTTTATAACGAATCTTATTTATTATTATCCTTAACACAAGAACTGAAATTTCATTATTATCTATACCATTTCGTTTCATTGTTGCTTCAAAACAGTTGCCGTTAAAGTTTAAGTTCGGGGATAGAAAGTTTAAGAATACTACAACAAAAAAACCTAGAAGCTTTAAATACGATGAACCTACTTTCATGTATTACACATTCAGCTCAGAATTTTAGCGGTTCTTATATAATGCTGTAACACGTGCTTACTCGAATAAGTGTGGTTATATCAGAAGGACGGAGAATCGAGCAGCTTCTCACATTCTTAATAATACCATGGACATTGAAATAGGCAAGAAGGAACATGGGGGTTTCATACTAACAGTTTACAAATAATATTTTGCAAATGATTCTAACATTTTATAGTTTGTCTAGTTCCCCATTTTCTTAGTTAGTCAATACTGCACTAATAGTTTTTTCTTTTTTTTCTAGTCTTTATCGTTGCTTTGTAGGGATTGTTTTATATCATTAGGGACTCCTTTGGGTGATAATTATATTTCTTGATATAACATGGTGTTCTTTAAGAATTTTAAGGTACCCTTTTTATGATCCAATGGAATTAAGTCCGAGACTGGATTTAGTTTGTATTTTGCACTTTGGTTTTGGCATCTTTTGCATTCGGTTCTTACAATTAGTTGTCAGTACTTGCAAGGGAGCATACCGAAGTGCTAATTATCGATTTTAATGAAACTTTGTATAATTGTAGTTACTTACAATAGTTAGTTACAATAGTAGTTACAACCCCTACCTATAAAGTGGGGGTTGCAAAATATCTTGCAAACTATTAGTGATGGTGGGGGTCAGTCTTCACCCCTTCTACGTGGACGATGGCAGATATAAAAAAAAATACGTCTCGAATATTTTTGGCTACTCTACAATTATATAAAGTTTCATAAAAATCGATGAATTTCAGTTAGTTACTTTTTAACTTTCCTTGAATACATATTCATACATCAACATCTTATTGTCATTTAAATCGAAATAAATATATTATGGAAAATTTAAGGAATATTTTGTAATAAATCAGACACAATACGTATACCGCATCAATTGATGAGGCAGAAAATAGGTAAACATAAACATCGTGTATTAATTATGTTGATGTTTCTTTTATTCCCGGACGTAGCTTTTCTTATTTCTGTTACTGGATACAGGACAGACAGTGTTAATGTATCATTAAATTACAATAAACAAAAAGAAATTTTAATAAAGCTTTAAAGTTAAATCACTTTTGGTATAATACTATACGCAATTTTAATCAATTATTAGTTAGGGCAGTAAAAATACTGGAAGCCATAACATAAATTCTATTAAAACATTTTTGGTCAAAACAAATTTGTATATAACAAGATTAAAAATAAGACATAAAACGACAATAAATTTCAAAATTATTATCTTTAATTGGCATTACTTCAGACGAGATTATGAATTTATGGTTAATTTTTCCCGACACTATCATCATGACTATCAATTTACATATTTTGCTTAATTCCTTCGACACGTCAATAATAGGACGTATTCATATTCTCCTGTGTTATATCCAATTAATTATATTTAATAAATTCCCAATGAAAAATCCATTTCTTTTTTCCGCAAGATCTGTTAAATTGCTTAACATGTTTGGATGAAAAATACTTGAACGTATTCAAAGAAAGATGTCTGCTGATCAAGGAACTTATGAGGATTTACTACTATTGCAACGTGTAATAAAAATATCAAAAGACTGTAATACAAAATTTATTAAAATTGTTATCAAAACATAGTTATGTAAGGCAAACATAATTAAATAACTCTGATCACACTGAATATATCCGTTATTACTAAATACAGGGAAAAACTTAGTTAACAGAAGTTGTGTGGTTTAAAGGCGGTCATAATACGATAATAATAATTTATTACAGGTAAAAGATTTTTATAGATTCCAAAATCACCCTAATTTTTTTAAACGATGTGCTATACTTTCTATTCCTATTAAAATAGAAATTTTCTATTCCTAATAAAATGGGTTTTCAGATGATTCCAGTAACCTATAATTCAAGGTCATTCGATAAAAGACAAGACTTACGTTGTAAAAGATGCTCGTTCGTATCGATGCAATATTGGAATCGGGGAATCATTGAAGCATGCACACTTCTTATCGCTTCCAGACTGGTCGTAGAACATTCCTACTATGTCTTATTGTTCCGTATTTTAAATATCTACGCTGTAAACAACGATTAACACAGATACATGTTACAGAATATAAAACAAAGATTAGTTGCAGTATATTTTTCAATAGTGTGGAAGTGATAAGAAGTGTACATGCTTCAACGATTCGCCGATGTTTCAGCAATTTGTCGATTTCAATATTGCATCTATGAAAACGAGCACCACTTCGAATATCTCCTCTAATATAAGAATCTTGAGTCATGGTGCATTGAAATCGTCCAAATACCAGTTGCTCCATTAGGTATAGAAAATTAGTATATTTAACTTAAAAAAATAAAGGTGATTTTGAAATCTTGAGAAGTACTCCACCTGTATAAAAATTATTACAATTATATTATGGCCTCTGTTCAAACCGTATAGCTTTTATTAACAAAATTTTTCCCTGTATCTAATAATGACGGAGATATCGTGTTTGAAATGCGGCAAGACTCTGTTGTGTACGTTTTTGTATAGTAATCGGGTACAAAGAAAACGATTATTATGTTAATAGACAATCTAATCCAATTGATGCGAATATAATATAGTATAGTAAGTGTAAATATTATATATTATATTTCTAAATTTTTCAGTATTTAGCTATCTTTAATTATTCATATCTTCTTTAGATTAACATATCGAAATGTAACACAAATAAAAACCATAAAAACTTGAAAATTCGTAATTTCGCCCCTCTAACATATTTACGTATCTTCAAACATAAAGTCCAAAATTATCTTTCATTTATTATTTGTTACAAAGAAACACTTACAAAAACATTGTACTTACTTGCAGCAATTAAAGCAGATCGTGTATCATAATTATGCATTATTTAAGGTTGTTGAGATAAACTTTTCTTTAACATAATACGATAAGTTTTATATAATATTTTAATAATACTTTGTGAATATATCAACAGTTCCTTACACACAGTAAAACATAATTTAATAATACAACATTTTAATCGATTTTTATTTTATCCATATATATTTCGTTGACGATCATCAATTATAAGTCTTCAAATGCTTCTCTAGGTTCACTTTCTTCCTCAGAAAATAGTGACCATGGCACTAAGTAATTATTTGCACGCCAGAAACATGTATTTGCTCTCAGACTTCTTAGTTAAGCATGACATTCTTGCTAGGTATTCAATGACAACAGCCAGATGACAGGTTAGTGGATCGAAACGAGTTAATTTTGCAAAAATCTCGGTTTTCAATTATTACAGTGAAGGAAAGATGATATATATCTATTTATTAGCATGAGATTAGATGTATAGTCATGCAACTTCGTAATTATAAATAGCAGCAGTAGTAGGTTTATTTGAAAATTATGAGAATGATCAATTTGTTTAATAATTGTTTAAACAAATGAATACAATTATAAACAAAGAATTTTATATTAAGATTAATGATTTAATGCCATTTACAATTGTGTATTTGATCATTAATACCAAATATAGTAGAGAAATACATATTTGAATACTTACTTTTAAAAAATTCTCAATTTTTTCATTTTTACAAGTATCTCATTCACAAAATGAATGATTAAGTTTAACGGCTAGCGACTGCTAATAAATCAATAAATAATAAGCTTGTTTTACTGTTAAAAACAATTTATCCAAACAAATATACAATATAAAAGACTCAAATATTATCAAAGCTAATTTGTATTTAATTTTTCATTTCATAAAATAACAAAACACTTTAATTAATGCAGGTAAAAGATATATGATTCGCATGAAGTTTGTAGCTGTTATATTATTAAAAATGTACATTGTTTACCATCTGATTTAAAAACATTTCTATAATTCTGATATGACAAATATTGTTTTATTATTATTTCATGGGGGTTTTATATGAAACTCTTGTATAGTAAAATGCAAAAGCTTTGAGTAAGGTACATTGAAAAGAATTTACATTGGATTCGTGTTTACAAATTCGTGTTTGAGTTTAGTGTTAGACAGTTCGTGTCCAAGAATTGCGTTTTATGCAAGGATGTTTAATAATGCATCTTAATACAAGCTTGAAAAAACACGAGATAATATTCTTCATATTTAACCCTGGAAAAAGTTATCATAATCATTAGGTGTCATCATAAGATTTTGTATTAAAATTAAAATCTTGTTAAAATCATGACTCATTAAAGAATTTGGCTTTTATTTTAATTTGTTGTAATTGAGTTTATGGAAATTGATTTCAAATTAATCGAATGTATTACAACAGTTTTTACGTTTTCTAATTGTCGTATGTTTAGTGGTACAATTTTTCTATAATATTTATATAAAAGTTCATGTTCAAATTTTTTAACGTTTTAACTTATTATTTTATGGAGAATTAATATTTTGGAATATTATACAATTACACAATAGTTACTTTTAAACCGATTATAATAAGTGCTAGATTTTTTGAAATCTATCAGAAAGATTACACTATTATAATTTGAAAGTTTATTAGATCGTTATGAATACATTTAATGTATTAAAAGTGAACAAATAATATGATCATTTAACAAATCACGAATTTGTCTTTTGTTCGCAAACTATACTTTAATGATATTTAAATGATGTATAATGTAAACGATGAATTTATACGATGAAGGTACTATAAAACCGTTCTCAAAGAACATATTTTCTGAAAGATAACTATCTTGCCATTATTCTTCAGTATTTCTTAATTAAATATGATTTATTTATGTTTATATACTTCGCAAGATAGATAATTCTCTTCATATGTTATGAAAAAGAAGTTAAATTTTCTTTCTTACTTTTTATAATTCCCATCAGTTAGTCGAAGTTTTCATTGTTGTTAGTAGAACACATAGTAATTAATTCAGGGTAAATAGGATGTCTCGCGATTCACATTTTATATTTATTATGCTCGATCAACACTTTAACCGTTTGCCCACTGCTAATTTTAGCAGCTATATCGTTGGAGTTGTGTAATATTTGTCTAGTGTCGCATATGTATAAATACATATTTCTGAAGTGAGTTTGCGTTGGATTTGTGTCAGGCTTGGGTATTAAATAATAGTCGACCATATTTAACACATATATAGGAATGTTGTCTGAATCTGAATGTAGTTACATGTAAATTATTCGGTATTTTCATGAAAATTGTTATCTAAGAGTTAGAAAGTTCGCAAAAACAGCTTTTCAAACAGTACTCTTACATTTTCACTTAAAATTAGTAGAATATTAAAACTTACTTATACTTATTAATATAAAACGGCATCAATATAATATAATATATAATATTATGTATAAAATAATATAAAATGAACGAGTATTTTAAGTTTCTTTATGTTTGAATTATTCAGTATTCTAATAATAATTGTGTTCTTCGTAAAGGAGATAAAAAAGTTTTTAAGAACAAAAGTGTTCTTTGTTTATTCGCTACCTTTTAATGCACAGTCACTACAATGTTAAAATTAAATTATTCTTTAAATTAAGTATAATTTCTTTGAGCATTTCATTCGATTTCAATCACTTGAGGTTTTCATGAGAATAGTGATTATCTTATTTCAATGACATTTAAATGCACGTTAAAAATTTGTTTAAAAAAAAAAAGCTTTTTTAGGCAATAATAAACGTTGAACTTTCTCATTGCATACGTATACTAGAAACGATACTGCTTTAAAGTACAAGTACTTAGGTTCTATTTATGTTAACTATGCACGTAATCTTAAATCTGTTGAATAATATTCAACATACGTCATAACTATATTTCATAAAATTGATGTACACACAAAACGATTGTCGATGATCTACTTAATAATTCATAAGTTCTTCGTCGCTACTGATAACTCTGTAATTTTGTAACTCTTAATGTACTGCATCATAAACATGGCAATGAATGGGATTAAGAAAACACATGGAACATTGCTTTTTATGTAACTTCGTTATAAAGCGTGTTTCATATCATTCTTTTGACATGTATTTTCTTTTCAATTTCCGTTATTTATACTAAAGGGCTGTAAAGCTCTCGCGAAATCAGTGGTATGAAATATAATTAATCAAAAAGTATTAAAGACAAAGAGATGACATGGATGTTATATCTATTACTTAAACACGTTTTATTTCAAGAATATAATGAGATATTTCTTTTATTTCTAGAAATTGGGAATGACAATGAAAGAAAATTGTATTGAGAGTTATTTGAATCGATGAATTAAAAAGAAAGTTATCGCTATCTATTATTTGTAATAGTTTATTAGAGACCAATCTGCGACTCTGTTTTTATAAATAATTCAACTTATTGTAGGTTTCGTCTACAACCGTTCTACGTAAATAAGAACATGCAAGCTTTACATAATCATAAATCGTAAGGACTTAATTTCTAACTCAATGAAAAGTTTTCTAAAAGAATCACTGTGCATGGTTTTACTTGCTCCGCTTGATTGTTTTCGTCACGCATCGATATACGATGCAATACTTTAACGTTATCTTCGCGGCTAATAATGAAAATATGCGTGCTTTGTTTTTACAATTGCATTCGGAAAGGTGAGCTCAGAGAGGTTGCAGCCAATCAGATTTGCATTCCGACTTCCAGCTTACTTCCAGTATATGCACAGTATATTTATTAATACAATGAACATAACTTAGGTGCTTGAAATCTCATTCCTTCTTCAGCATCCCTCAAGAATGATCGAACAAACATGATTCCCATGATTTCAAGTACCGATCACCATTATCTACTGCGACAACCGAGTAAACCGTAATTCCAACCCTATCTCTGATCCGACGTTACTCGAAAAAAGTTTTGAATAAAAGTGTGTCAGATACTGATTAAGTAAACATATTCTTGCCGTTTAGTTGCGCTGACACCTGCCATCGAAGTGATCCGCAATTTTACGATCGAGCCAAGAATTAGATTCGAGCTGGGGACGAAAGAGTCGACGAGTAACCAAGTATGTATCTCGTCCGCGAGATCAAGGCCCGGTCAACACTCAGTCATTCTGCTTTTTTTGCAGCTCTGAATACGGCATTACAAAACCGCTGGTTCGCTTGTATGGTGTCAAGGTGTTGCTCAATAACTTCCATTAAGAGGAGTAGAGAAAAAAAGACGAACTACTGGTTGACAGGTGTTTTTATACTACCGATGCTTATTTATCTGCTTGCCATTCTTTTACTATTTACCGTCTCTATTTCTCCCTCTTCTTTTGTCCACGTGCATTATTTGCGTTCGCCGATAACACGACGTTCGAACCACGTTTATGACAGGGAACTCCATTGGTGATATAATTTGTGCGGGAAATTTAAAAGTGTTTAGTCATGGTATTGTTTGAGCTTCTCGCGATGCTTTTTCTTTTCTTTTTTTTTTAAAGGCAATTCGACAGCTTTAAGTAATCATGGATATTGAAGATGTTCTAAAGAATTGAGAAAGAATATATGAATAACTTATCCAGCTCTTAAATGTATTTGTTTCCTATTTATGTAATACGTTGTATACTATTGTATTGTAGTTTCATATTATGAAATACAAGTTATATTAGTATTAAACTTGTATAGTATCAATCAGAATATGTAAAATAACATGCTAAAAGATAATAATTAGACTGCACATTTTTATGTAAATTTAGATTCTTATAAACGCAATTAAAGAAATGGAAATAGAAATTTACTGAAATCTGCAGAAATTTTCACACCTGAATTTTCAACGAATGCATAAATATCCGCAATTCAATAATAATTAATATGTGACATACTAATGTATAGGAAATCTGGAATACTTTATTATTTAGAGTTATTAAAACTTTAGGATATCGTGATACTACTCCGTTGTGATATTTTTAATTGATTCTGGTATTCAAAATATTAGTTTATCGAGATATTTATCGAATTCAGTTGTTTAATTTAATTTGCTCATTTTCTGCTTTAATTTGATTATGCTCAGTCTAGGATATTACCATATTTAAATATTAATCAGCTACTTACGAAGAGGTATCGTAACATTTGCATTTCAACATTTCAGAATGTGAAAATAAAAATAGTTCCGAGTATATGTTGTGTAACATGAAGTCACAGTTTGAATAAAATTTGAACAGAGAGCTATTTCGAGAAAGATATGTGGATTGATAAGAAACCATTATCGATTCTATGAGTCTAATGTGAATCAGTTTATTGTTGTGTTATTGTTTTATTTAATCGTTATACAATTTTTTATAATTCTGTTTTGTTAATTGTAAGCTACTTAATACGATTTTCATTAAAAAATGTTATATATGGTTTTCGTCCTGAACAATCAGGACAAATAATTTTATACAAACCAAAAAAGGAAATTATCTATTAAGGAATACGAAGGATAAGAAAAATTGTATAGCTAAACTCTAAGCTTTTTCTCCACATTCAATATAATATAGGGATGGTCTGGTATTATTTTGATAAAAGATAATATCATTTCTGTTAAACGATGATATATATTACAACAGTATTACGTGATTAGTATTTGGTGTATTACAGTAAAATCTTTTACATAAATTTTCCACTTTTATTTAAATTGCTGACGGTATAGTTAAGACGTAACAATTTTAAGTGGTATTTAGTAATTTCTGATAAATTGTTTGTTTATAATCTCACCTAACAACACAACGCTATTTTTTCCCAATATACATTGCTCTTTTGCTAAACCAATGTCTTTTTCACGCAGTTGTTATTGTATAACAGTCATTTCTTATCTCAATTAAGATTCACTTCATAAATTGTTCTTTTTTTTGGTAGAATAACAAAGAAATATACGTATGTTTTTTTTGACAGAATTGGTGCAGTACTCTTTCTTTTATTCACCTGAGGAATCATTTTAATTTCGTGTAAGTGATCTAAAATTGTTGCGAGTTTATTTAAAGTTTTTCCTCTCATTCTCGGAATGATTATTACTTGACGTTAATTTCTTGGCTGCAAAGGAATTCTTAAAGCAGCAGTTTATATAGCAAACATTTACTTGAGCAAAAGCGTGCAATATGAGCATAACCAATTCCTCGTTTAATTATTATTTTATTACTTTCCGTAAAATGTAATGGTTATTATTGCGCGTCCTTGAATTCGTCTGAATTCAAGAAATTTTCTATTATTTAAACTTTGTGTCATCTCTATCCATTCTTTAAAAAAAAAAATTAATTTATCTTTTTAACCATTTAATGCAAAACCAAGAATATCATCCAAAAATCATAACTAATTTGAATACATTGCATTTAATGCCGCGATAGTATATCCAATGCCGTTATGACAAAATTTATAGTTGTGTCAACAAAAGCCATAGTATTTTATGCCAACGCAGTATAAAAGTCGTGATAGATGCCGTGACTTTGCTGAGATGACAAATTATTGCTTTCATAAAGACAACAGTCATGGCATTTCATGTCCCGATAGTAAAAATCGCGATTGATGTTCCTTCTTAAGTTTTGAGTTTTTAAAGGATCTTTTTAATAGTCAGTCAAAGTCATTACTGATCTTCCAGTATCTCTGACGTCAAATGATGCTAATAAAAAATGCCTGGCGATTCTAATTTTAACTTGCTCAGCATCATTGGATCGTTATGATTATTAGATAGTTATGGTAATATGGGCGTAAACTTAAATGTAAGTAACAATTATCACATGGTAAGGTATGTTAACTGCTGAAACTGCTCCGATCTATACTAGTTTTTAAATTCAAGAATTAAGGGCTTTATGCGCGTCAAACATCTCTCTGATCTTTTACAAGAAAATAATGTACAAATTTTTGGTGATGTAGACATGCAAAATATTATATATAGTTCTTCGATAACTTTAAATAAATGATGTAGTATAAATATTGCAGTGTCATTATAACAGAAGAGTTATCAAAATAATATAGTTAAACGATTACACGGTTGATAAATTGTAGAATTTTCATTTAATTTGTAGTCGTAAAACACCTATGCATTTATTATGCATTTGTAGTGCCAAAGTTTTGTTTTTATTGTATGCACAAAAATAACCATCCAAGATCATATGTACTGTTATCATAATGAAACCATATATTAAGGAAAAAGGTTATGAATAAATAGAAATCGACCAAGCTAAAAGATCGTCGAAATTCATCAAACACGCAATTATTTGATTTCCAATGAGATTTATTTATCTTTAAAATACATATTAATGGTATACAACTTTAGTTGTTTATATTTTTTTAAGTTACTGAATCGCTAAACCTAATATTTATATATATCATCAGAGACATGCTTATATATATGCATACATGCTATCATAAAAGTATATTAAATTAAAATCTGCCAATTAGAACTATTATATACATTGTTTGCACAGTCAAAATTCGATACAAGTTTTTCACAAATTTAATAATACAAAAATATTCATAAATAATGTGAAAGTTTTAATGAAAATATTCCACATATTATTTAATATAAATTTTATAAAAATCCAGATAACTGAGATTATTCTATTGTACATAACTCCTGAAACATTACATTTACATTTTTAAGCAGGAACTTTTGTTCCCGAACAAGTATTAATTCGTAATTTCTTTTATTAACAATTTAATGTAATTATTATTAAATATTATTATTAAAAGTTTTACGCGTATGACATATGTTATTATAAAAAATAAATAGAGTATGCACTGCTGAAAATATTAAATTTAATATCGTTACTTATTTGGGTGTATCATATAAAACGTAACTGTAATGAAAACAGCAATGAAAAATTATTAAATAATGAATAAAATAAACAGTTCAAAGATAATTAGAGTATTAATTGATAACCATTTATAAATTATTTATAATCCGTTAATTGATTTCAAATCTTATATCTTTACTTTTAAGTAATAAAATTTAATATAATTATAACCATATAACTATATATGTATTGTGTAATACAGTTTATATATAAAATTATATTATTAAGGGTTTCATAAAGAGTCATGTTATATAAAAATAAATTATTGTACATATAAGTGGATACATCTACAGTTCCTCCCACTCGTATTCGTACACTAAATGGTGATTCACTTATGGATAAAAATAAATATATCAACATTCTAAAAGAAAATTTACATACCTCTGCGGATCGTTTAGAACTTAAAAATAATTTTATCTTTTATCAGGATTACGATCCAAAACATAAAGCCTACGTAACAAGGCAATGGCTCTTGTATAATTGTCTCCAAGTCATGGAAACATCCCCACAGAGTCCATACATAAATCCAATTGAAAATATATAGTCGAAATTGAAAATGAAACCTCGTAAATACCAAACAACCAACATAAATCAACTTAAAGAGAAGTTACTACTAGAATGGGATAATATTAATAATGACATTACGCAAAAATTGGTTCGATCCATGTCACATAGATTACTTGAGGTTATTCGGCATAAAGGTTATCAAGCAAAATATTAATTTACTGTATTTTAGAATAGAAATATGTTCATTTTGTAATGTACGAACGCGAGTAAGAGGTCGTTTTTACGACTAGTAACAGTCTTTAATTTTTTCGTTTGCTTTTTCTAAATAAAAAACAAAACTGGTTTGTAAATAAAAGTAACGCAGTATAATAAACAATATTTAATAAAAATAAATGAAAAGGATTCACAAAAAACAAGTTTCTTTTGATTTACAATGAATCGCCATATAGTGTATGAATACGAGTGGGAGTAACTGTATGTACAATGATCGAATATTTCGAATAATGTTTGAAAGAACAGAATCAGATATAGATGAAAGAAACTCAGGAATTGTATAAAAACATATACCTATAAAAGTTATATATAATAGCTATCTAATATACATAAACGTATAGAAGGTATTCATAAGTAAGAGAAAAGCGAAAGTCTCTTGTAAATTTATAGTGGGCTATTACCAAACCGTTTGCTGAAATTCATGATCGTTAATTATCCTTGGGGAATGATCATTAATCGTACAGCAAATTGGAAAGCTTCCGAAATCGTGTGGACGATTGTATCGGTTGAACATTATCGAAGGATTGTGTATAAGCTATAAGCATTGCGGAGAAGATTGAGAGAAGAATAAGTTGCTAGCGAATCGCGATGGTTACGTCACGAGGGTCAGTTCTGCTTGTCATCGCGCGTCAGCAAAATAGCCGGGAGGGACATTATTTCATAAATACGCTACTATCGTCTGAAATTTGCGGAATACTAAGCATTTTTCTGTTAAATCTTGCAGTCTTTTTTACTGTGATCTTTTTTCCTTTTTGATGTTTGAATTTAGTGTGTTTTTCAGTTGTTTCTTAGGAGGATGGAACGTGCGACAATTTTGAAAGACTTGTTTGAGGTTAGGACTTTTTAACAGTATATATTAAATCTTAGCATGTGTACAATCTGTTTGTGTGATATAGAATATGGAAATATTATACCGAGTATAATATATTATATGTCGTTAGTTATACGATCAATTATATGTTACAGTAGAACTTATTGTTTTGCATTTCGTTAGGTAGAAGTAAAAATGGACTGAAATCTTGAAAATAAGTGTTATCAAATTTACGTGGAAACTGTACACTTTTCTATTTTGAAATTCAAATATTTTGCGTTAAATATTCACGTGCTCTTTTTTATTATACAATTGCTAAAGAGCAGTAAAAGTTTAATTTTGTAATAAACAGGCACGGATAAACGCTAAATTTAAAATTACAATTTGTTCGAATTAAAAATGTACTACAAAATTAATTTGTTAATCCCGCAGAAAATTTTTGCTTGTCTATTTTGTTATAGAGTGTATTAAACTGATGTATCTGTTTAACAAAATAACTAATTGCATTCAATAACCTTCTCTTAACGTCTGTTCGAATCATATATTTGTAGCATTTAATTTGATTACCTTTTTATAAAATTTGCTTGTTTCGTTTGTAGAATAGTAAATTAAATAAGTTTGTATGTCTGCTCGTTAAAAATTCTTCGTTTCATATTATTTTGTAAATTGTGAAAAGGATGAGATATCTAGGGAGTAAGACGGATAAGACAAAGCTTCCCAAACCAAATTTACAAGTATCTATCGTTTAATTGAAGCTGTGTGTGGTCTTGCGTTATGCTGTAACAGCAATGAGCCTCTTTTATTGACAAGAATAGGTCACTTTTGCTGTAATTTTGCGTCAGCTCTAGCTAATATGATATTGTAAATATCTGTTGAAATTATTTGTCCTTTATTTAAGAGCTCTCAAAATGGATTATACCCTTTGTGGTTCCAAAAACGATGGGAAGAATCTTTTTGAAATACAAGTTCTGCTTAACAACTTTGCATGGTTGTTCTTTAGCTGACAACCATTGAAATGACTGCCGTATTTTCTTGAAAAGAATTTATTTTTCGTTTCAACTGAATTTGTCTCACGTCTGTTTCGTTCCGCTGAGTCAACGAGGAACATATCATTGATCAAGTTCATTTATTGATAAGAGACAGTTCATACGAGACTCATTTATCGAGTTTTGCATGCTATTATTTTCGATACTTCAAGACTCTAATAATTCTGCACATATTTCACGTGGATTCACGTCAATTTTTTCACGCAGATCATCATTATTAACAACCGCTGATCTTTCAACGCACGGGTTCATCTTCACGAGTCCCATTTGCAGATCGAAGTTCTGTAAATCAAAATTATGCTCGAGGGTCACTAACAGCATCTTCTCCAAATGCTTATTTTCGGCTGCTTCTGTTACTTTTTGACCGAGTTTAAATTTGTACAGCTAAGCAGAATGGATTTTCACTTCTGTACACACCATGTTTAATGCCTGCTATGTCGTTTATAAAATTCAATTGACTTGAGTGACGCAGTTCGACTTAAAGCTAAACAGGTGAAGAATCTGTCGGTATATGACGTTTGGTAATCAGTGGAAACTACGTGTAAGATATAGCATCACGAAGAAAGAAGTACAAAAAACGATAGAACTTTCCGCGGTACTTGGTAAATATCTATCTGGTTGAATTTTAAAATCAAATCTTTTTACAGACAGTAAAATTATAGATTACAACGTAATCGTAAGTAACTTACAAACGAATTCTATAGAGATTCTGTAATAGAATTAAGAATATATATTCATATGTTACAAAAATCGCGTTTTTGGTGCAGATTATCCTATTTTGTTTCTTTTTATATTTTAAAAACATCGCAGCTGATAATTTAATTCGTGGAATAAAACTTTTGTATTTAAAATAGTCAATAATTTGATCAGTATCTTAACTAAACTTAGTTAATCAACGGATTACTACCTCTAAGACGTAAGTATTAATAATGAATAAGCAGTGATACTGTGTTGTATAAAGAAGCTTTCGGAAATAGTAACAATCTGTAGGAAAAGTACCAGTTAAATGCATACGTATTCGATTAATTGGCAGTTATTTTAATGAAAAATTAAACCCTTCTATCATCTGCATCTATTTCCAGTTAAGCATCCTCCTATTCGGCAGGTTATTATATTGATTATAAGGATTAAATATTTATTTAATTTTGAAATTAAGCTGCTGCAAAACGTCCTGGGATCCACTAACAAAATTTGATCTAATAACAGTAATAATTATCTTTACGTCTTTTATTTTTACACTGCAATTAATTTATTTAAATGAGGATAAAAATTATTTCTATATTTAAAGATATTTTATTTATCACCGTATCACAGATTACATAAAAGCACGTTGTGTGTATAAATTTCGAATGAAGTTTATACTGTCTGGTAGAGAATATCGGGACTCATAATCAAAGACATAATCGTTGAAAGATACCACTGAATAGGGTCAGGAACTAGACTTTGGTTCTAGTTAAGGCAGGTCTCGTTCGCTTTGGTATGCGACGCGAAATAAGATCAATACAGTGCACTTTGTATAATCATAGTCACGGAATATTGTCAATATTTTTTACATACATTGTCATATCTATGTTTTTTAACAGATCTATTTACTGTGTTTAGAAAAGAAACGTGTGAAGAAATAAAATTTATATACGAATTGTTTCTAACTGCAAGAACTAACAGTAAATAAAATGATTATAATTGAAATTGTTTTATATCGATTAATACTATCTTACGCAGAACTGAAGTAAACTTTTAAAATTCGTAAAGTTTTTCGAAAGTTTTTATCAATTTAATACTACAATACTTTTAAGCATTTGATATTGAGCTAATATATTTAATTTGTTGCTATTACAATTTTGACAGAAATTTTTGTTAATCAATAAATTATTAAAACATTGTGCGAATTTTTATCAATGTATTTTACATTTTTAGTTTTCCGAATTATTTTTAGTAAAGTATACGTATTACATTATTCAAAGAGTAATTATTATTTTTATGCGTTTAAGATAAACATGTAGGAATATATAATGACACAGCTGTTTTATTCAAACAAATTTTTATTTTAATATTTATTTTAAAACTTGATTTTTTGGTAACATTACTGTTTATATTAAATAATATATTTTTAGATATATATATTAATAAGTTAAGCATAGATAAGTAAAATAAGATTACATGACATTTAAGCTACACAAAGTGGTTCATTATTAAATAAACTTAAAGAATAATAAAACAAATTTATGTAAACTAATAATCATATTTTCATTCAAATAGTTTTCATAGTTACATTTTATTTTTAAAATCATTATAAAGTAACGATTATCATTGATAATTATACTATTGAATTTGATAAATTACTAATCCTTAGAAAATAAAATTGTAATCTTAACATCTTTTAGTTACAGGTTGATCTAAAGAATTTAAAAGGCATGTTTTATTTTTTCATAAATGCATTTGTTTAATTCTGATTTGCAATAGTTTTTTAGATTAGTCGACAATTGACAATTAGTTCGTAAATTCTTAAAATTCACATATATAAATTATAATAAATAATACTATACAAATACTTGAAACATCAAAAAACATTACAAAACGAAGAAAATTAAATAAATAAGCCTATGTAAATTTAATAATATTAATTTTAATAACTACTTTTATTTAAATATTGAATTGTTCATAAAATCTGTAACATTATTGATAAGTATTTGTATTAACATTTATTCTGTAGTAAATAGGGTTAGAAGGAGAAGAATTTATTAAAAACTTTTATTAAGTTATAGAATTTTTAATTTTTTCTGTGGCAGATAGGTTTCTGAAATAAAACATAAGAATGACATGGTGTATATGAAAAAAGATAAAGTACCAGTATTATTCAATACAAGTAACAAGCTGTTTTTAGATAAATAACATAAAAATTTTTATTTAATCGTTATCCATTTTAATTCATTCATTATATTATATATTTATAATAATAATTACATGTACTTGTATTATATTATAAACTAACTCATCGCTCATGATATTTATATGAAGACATTTAATGAATGTTAATCGTATATTAGATACAGTTGAACAGGTTCTGAAAAACTAATGTCTTTTTAAATTTTAAGTCCTTTTATACTTATCCTTGCATAATCAAATGCATATACGTTTTGTCTACGGCAAGAAGAATAATTTTTAAACGCTGGCCTCTTAACTTCAACAAAGTCCAACGTGGTTCGAATGGTGCAGACGTGTTTATGTTGCTCGCGAGTGCCGATCACATAGTGTGTATATATAGTAAAGTATTGTGAGAGTGTATTCCATAGTATGGGTAGATTACCCGTCTCCGACACACCATGAATCATATTGTGTGCATCAACAACGAGGCCTAAACACAGATCCAAGCAACCAACCCACTGTACATCTATTAAATGTTCTTATTACGCAAACAAAATCAAACGCTATTGTTACAATAAACAATTCTTTACCAAGTAAAGAGCAAACAATTTCAATCGATGCTATTGATAACACAACAAAGAAAGACTAAATGAATGCTGTCGCTTAATTTACCGGCCTCGAAGCCATCCGATTTGCTTCCCGAATCTCTAACAGTCGAACTTGTATCTATCTTGACAGAAAGGCTACACTTAGACCACTTAACAATCCATCCCAGAGAATAATACTTTTGAATATTTCTCCGTCTATACCACACGAATACATAGAGAAATTCCTTACAAATAACAACGTTAGAATAACATCCAAACTGACGCTCCTCCGAGCCGATATACAAGAAACAGGCTTTACACATATAATCAGTTTGAGAAGACAGGTGTTTATAAATCCAGACAACCTCCTAAAAATTCCCCAATCCTTCTTAATCAATCACGACAATACACAGTATAGAATTTTAGTGTCTACGGATAAACTTAACTGCTTTCTATCCGTCCAAGAAGGGCATGTCCTCAACGATTCCAACAAACCACAGCAACAAACTAGGAAAGAACAATGGAACCTGTCAACAAACCCACACAAAACGTAGCACATGAACACACAAATACAGCAAATGATACAAATATTACACAGAACAATCCAAGTATTCCAACCCCTCCAATATCTCTACCAAAACTGGAAACAACGTCACCATCGACCGCCGGACAACTTTACCTGCAGTAGGCAATTTAATGGACTACAAATCTCCCAACCATAATAGATCACTATCCGTGTCTACAGATCCCTGCTCTGAAGTCAGAAACGACTACGAAATATTATCCCCCCCCCTCCCCCACTAATCCTAAGATCCACTAACAATAACAAGGAATTGATTCCCATCACCAGCAAGAAACATCCTAAACGTAACTAATCGTTAACCAAGTTCATTGAAAAATTGCATTTCGATGAAATGCTAAATCCGGTGAAGCCAACTAATAATAACTTTATGCTTGACTATTATTACCAATTCAAAAGTCTTCTAGAAAACGCGTACAGTTTTCGCAACTCGATCGATATTACCAAAGATCAAAAACTACACTCAAAACACTAAGGCTTTACTTCACATAATCAAAATAATCCACCCCGCACTCAAAGACAGAAGCATAAAAAATAGAACCCGAAGACTGGCTAAAGAACTAGCACTAACCAACAAACTGCTGCAACCGATGACTCTCCATTTGCTGTCCGTACCTCGAATTGGTTCTTGAATTCTGAATACGATTCTCCATAAAATTCCTCCAATCATCAGTAACAAAATTCAAATATGCCAATCTAAATTATTCAGAGGAATATAAATGGATTTTATAGACGATTAGAATATCTGCAATTACTTATAGACAAGGAACATCCGAAAATCATTTATTTACAGGAATCTAACTTCAAAAGCTAAGCTCAGGCAAACTCAAAAACTACAAAACCTTCACCAAGAATCGCATAACTCATCACGCTAGCAGAGGACACCATTCATAGCTAAGAAGTTGCGACCATATCTAACCTAGAAGTTGTAGTTACAAAAATTATGCTCCCTGCAAATCTACATATCTGTAACATCTCTACCTGTCCAATAGTCAACACCTGGACGAAGCTGAACGTAACCAAATTTTTATCCAACTACCAAAACCATTTAGTCATCGTTGGAGACTTTAATAGCCATTACATTTCTTGGGAATCACATAAAAGAGACATAAGAGGAGTTACCATAGCGAATCTGATAAATGAAGTAAACTTAAACCTACTAAACATCAACAAATCAACTCATTTCACGACACCATCCGCCCACCGCAGTGTAATGGACCTAACTTTGCAATCCGGGAATCGACCAACACATTTCTTGGAGGCTGGCTAGTAGCCAATTCGATAATGACCACTTCCCAATCAAGATCACATATCATACAAGCTATTGGCATAATTCCTACAAACCCTCAAGATGGAAATTCAAAAAAGCTGATTCGACAACTTACCGTGAGTGTCCGTATCATATTCCATCTCTCATTACATCGAGGCAAATCCGATCCAACCGGCCTCAATAAACACCGCACCCGACAATTTCATACGCATCATTACAGAAGCTGCTGAATCATCTATTCTCAGAGCCAAAATTACCACGAGAAACTCAAAATCCAAATGCATCCCATAGTGGAATGAACAATGTTCTGAAGCAGTCAAAAGCTATAAGCATGACTTCAATCGATACAAAAAAATCACAACTCTCGAGAAAATCTCTTCAGCTTCAAGAAGCTCAAAGCTATAGCTTGAAAAACCATTAATGAGAGTAAAAAGCAATCATGGTTAAGGTATGTTTCATCCCTTAATTCATCCACCCCAGACACTGAAGTCTGGAAAACGATTAGAACGATTACAAGAAAGAAAATATACCTCACAATCTCGGCCCTAAAAAAGGAAAAGACAATAGCCCCACCACAAACTCAACGACGATATCAGAAATACTTGCATCTATATTCTAGCAAACCTCTAGCAATTTCAACTATTCTAAAGAATTCTAAAAATACAAACTAGAAACCGAAGCTAACCCATCACTATTCTCGAGTGCTGACTACGGCCCACAAACACTGTTAACGGATCTGTTTGCACCCAAGAATTAATATACTTCCTAAGTAAATGTCGTTATACCAGCCCTGGTCCGAACGGCATTCCAAACATTCTCTTAACCAAACTGTTACAAAATGCCATAAACTACCTACTCTCAATTTTCAACTCCATATAGAACCGCAATGTCGTCCCAAAAATATGGAACAAAGAAACAATAATTCCTATCCTAAAACTAGATAAATTTTACCTCATGGACCCCAATAGCTATAGACCAATTGCACTGACGAACACAATGTGCAAACCAATGAAAAAAATAGTTAACCATTGCTTCTGGTGGTACCTGAGAAACACTAATTGATTATCAAATTCCAAAGCGGTTTTTCAGCGAAATACAGGAAGCCGTTACCAACCAACATTATCTGACTGCCGTATGTCTCGACATCGAAAAAGCATACGATATGATATGGAGACAGCGAATTCCAAACATCCTACAAAAGCACTAAATCAAAAACAATATCTTCAACTTCGAAATGCTACAAACGTCTCAGCATCTTTAAAACAATTGCAGCAAACAACTGGGATGCAGATATAAATAACCTATTACTAACATACAGAACAGTAGTAAGAACAAAGGCAGACTCAGAAAATTAGCTAACTCGGAAATTCCCTACCACAACACCGATTTACCACTCGATTCTCTTCTTGTGCACCTGAAGCAAAAAATCGAAGATCACTGGAGTAACGAATAAAAAACCATGATGAAACCACGACTGCCAGCGATCAAAAATGATTTTTACAAGAACGCTATACCATCCACTCTAAAAAGACGCGACCAAGTAGTAATATCAATACTTATAGTTGGACATACAAAAACAACACACAGATTCCTACCTACCAAAGGACCAACAACTCTGCGAACAGTGCAAGTCGACCCTAATAGTTGACTACTTCATACTACCGTGCGAAGTATACCTACCGCTAAAAGACCGACTGAACATCAACACCACTTTAAAAGACAACCTAAAACTCAGTGAAACAATATCAAATCTATTTTAGTATTTGAAACAAGCCATGCTCTACAACGATCTATATACCACCCTGCCTCAGTCGTTGCTAATAACCCAAGAACTTAATGCAACATAAAATAACTGACTTACAGAAAAAAAAGAATGCATATAGAAATCTACTTTTATTTTGAATATGAAGATCAATTTAAAATGTTGCTTTTACTAAAATTAATACATAAATTTTAGAAATAAAGTTTATCACCTTTCACTTAAATATTATAAAAAAATATTTATGGCTACAATGTAACACAAAACGTAAAATATGTATTTCAAATAATAAAATGTAAATTCTAAATACTACCAAAATATGTTAATTGTTATTAATTACTGTTGGTGTAGAAGATATTGGAAAACAATTAAGTTATCGTTGTACATCAAAATGAATGATTTAAAATAGAATGCATGAATGGACTATACTTTCCTTTTTATCACCAAGGTCGAGCATTATTCCATCAGTTTATTTTCAGGCGCATTCGAATCTCGGCAATATTTTTTCTTTGCTTGCCGCTTCTTCAGCCTCAGATTTCTACAAATGTTTTCATACTAAATATGTATTTAAAAATACTTCCCTCGTTGCTTCTTCAAATTTTGAAAAATCAATTAGGTTAAGAAATTTTTAAAATTAATAAGCTTGTTTAAACTAGTAATTTGTTGATTGTGAAGTTGCAATTAGTAATCATTGTTAATAATAATTTGAATAAAGATATATGGCGCCAATCGTAGAGGAAAATGTCGTAATATGGAATCCTAGTAATAAATTATGAATTCACAATAAAAATAAAGTTGTAACTGACATTTATTACATGGAAGTAGAAATGAAGAAATTTTTAAAGTATTTACTTTTATGAGATAACTTCAAATATTTGTATCATATTGAAAAATTTTCTCTAAATTGTTGGACATCAATGAATTCTACTTATTTAACAATAAATGTTTTTTGCTGTTTATTCAAGTTACACCATTAAAAGGCGTAATTTACTTTCTCATAAGAAGTTTCATGAAATTGTTTAATAAGCTGATATCAGATTCTATTATGCTAAAATATGGATTCAATGTCAGGAATGTGAATTATAAACCCACAACAAATGCATTTAGATATGAGAATGACTATTATATTTGTAATTTTTGGCAAACAATATTATGTTGTACAATATAATGATAGTACTAAACTGTATAAGAAATTTTGAAAATAATGATAATGAAGTTGCCAATTATTATATTTGATATGAAATTTTTCCGCGTTACTGTACAGACCTCAAAAATTTGAAATCTTTTTTTTTATGTGGATTCCTGAGAAACATATGTAAGTATATGCGTATAGAAAAGAAATAAATAAGATTCACTTGTTGATTAGTTTTTAAAAAGTCATCTAAAAATTAAATCAAATTCCAATTGTCACTTTCTCCGTTATTGTTGTATATCGCCACTAACATTTATTTAATGTTATTATATATGATATGTAACATCTATATACAAGGTGAACCATCTGGCACGTGGCGAGCTTTTTTTGACGCTACTGCAGATATCTACGTGAAATTTTTTTAAGTTAAATGGTATACAAGGGCTAATTATTTCAGATGCAAAAGACGTAAGGATTACATCTTTAACAGGTTGAGGGGTAGTCACCTTCATTTTTTTTTAATGGAATGGCATATTAATTTTTTATTATTTCAATAGTTCTTATCAAACCTAATGTTTGCTTGAACCATTTTGTTCTACCAGTTAAAGAATTGTAGCAAAAAACAGTCTACATAATAAAGTTTGCCGAAAATTAATATTTCATTTAAAGGAATTAAATCGTTTCGAATAGTACTTGTTAGCATGCTACTAATACATGTGATTACTAAGAAAATGTTTAAAATATTTTAACATCACCTTCATCTTTTTAAGTGACATTGTATCTATATTTTTTTTAACACCAATCAATATTTTCTAACATTATCTATAAGAAATTATTAAAGTACTTGTACCGATTGTTGATTAGTTTAAAAGATATTTTATCTTCAATCCTTTAAGATTGTGTACAACAGTGCTCGTGTAAGTTCAGTAGTAAAGTTCTGAACTCGCGACATACATGCGAGTCGGTAGATTTTCATGATAAAATATAATAATATAGTTAAAAATGAGCTATTTTTCATTTGAAATTTGTTAATCGATATAAGGAATACACACTAGCCTTTGAATTATGATGAAATATTTTAATGTACAATAACAAAATAGTACAATGAAGGACGGTGTGAATAAAATAAACTAAAGCTGATTCGTAATTAGTTAAAATATAAAATACACATATATATTGTCAACTTAAAAGTAGGGAGTATCCTTCTTTTTATAACAAAAACTCTTTCTTTAAATCAACACTTTCATTGAAGTCAGTAATTTCATACGAACCAACTTGAGATACATTTAAAAATAAATTAATTACGAAAACTAATTTATAAACAGCTGAATAAATAAATAAAAAAACATACTTGATAAATATTTATTCGACGTTGAATATATTTTCCTCAGTGTACGTATAATAAGTACTTGTTAAACATAATTTTCCACAAATGTTTTTTTATTCGAATAAATTATTTTTCAGGTGAAAATCTCTTTATTTGTGACACATAAAAATATATCCGTTGTTTTGTATTTGTCACTGTAACATTATGTGAGCATAAAAAATGATAATTTTCACATATCTATTGCAATAAAAGCATAAAATGATTATTAAGTTTTACAGAACATATACTTATTTTTAAACAATTTATCGACTCTTAGCTTTCAACAGGTAGTCGCTGGATTTTTTTACCTATTGCGACCAGAAATTATGGAAAAATTGCAAAATAAACACGTGAAATGTCAGTGGGTCAGAAGAATAACGAAAAAAGAAAATGAAATACTTCTGCTGATAGACGATATAAACAGTCGGACATATTTTGCGCGCGTGAGATATTGAAAGTGCAACAAAAAATGCGAAAAAAGTATATATGCCGATCCTTGGAATAATTAATTCATAATGAACAATTCATTAGACTGTATTATTATACATTTTCTACAACGATATGTATTCATTCTTTTTCCTATCTTAATCTCGTTACGAAACGTTTTTACGATTTTTCTCATTTTTTCATGTCTATAAAATCGTATTTATTGACGATAGAAGTATTTAATAAACGGAGATATTTTTAAATTTCGCGAAAATTAGATGTTGTTCTTAGCTTCAATTAATGTAAAATGTTTTACATTATTCGATATGTTTTTTTTTTTTAACGCATATATCAACTTAACATGAAATTTTATGTTAATATAATTAGTACGGGTTTCTGTCCATGAACATAGGAAGTTGAATTAGGTTCAGTATTAACGATGATTAATACAGAATTTTTTATTCATATTTTGAACCATTTGAATTAATATTGTTAATGTCATTAATTTAAATTAAGATGAATTTTTTTATTTCAATTAAAAACAGAGTATCTCGCAAGGAACTGAAAGTATGGAAAATGTGTTTCATGAAAGTTTTTTGACTGTATCAAAATGAAAGATTTCAAAATGAAATTCATTTTTATATGAAATCATTTTTTCATATTCATAATGCGATAACGTTGATTGGGGCGAGATCGACAATTGTAACAGTAAGTAATTTCTTTGTTCGGATGGTTATAAAATTATGAGAAATATCAGTTTAAAGGCATCAGCTCATCTAATTGTCTATAGTACTATTTAATAGGTACAAACCATTCGTTCAGTGCTTTGAAACAATCAGTTGTAAGAAAATTGTTGTCTATTCCTTGCATATTTGCTGATTTTCATTTGATAGTAATTTCTTCAAAGGAGTAGAATTTTTAGAACTTCCTTGACGTATAACATGAGTACTCCTTCCGATTTTTCAGAATTTTACAATGTATCATAAACAAGTTACTTATTGCTGTACACCATTGAACTTACTTCAACAAACATTACTACAAAAATGTAGAGTTCTGTTTAAAAAAAATCTTGATTCCTGCAAGGAATATTTTTTTTAATGCTTTCATTTTATTATGAAACATACAAATGTTTCCAGTAATAAATAGCACCCTTTGTAATTCCTACGTATATATATTATCTATTAATAACTTTATAGTTATAGACATAGTATGACACTGCTATACATACATATTATTTTTACTAATTAGTTGTATATTACTATTTATAAAATAATTGTGGTAGTATTTTTTTTTATCAATGTATAGTATAAGGCGTCTACGCATGTCAGCTCTTGAAACGATGAGAGGTAGAAAATATTTTTCAACATTTCTGTTGTATATTTTTTTACATTATAGTTTTATAAAATTATTGAAGTACTTGTATTAAACATTAATAACATTAAACATTAATTTATAAGATTATATTCAGACCTAACCTATTGTTCGTGGTTGGTAGTTGGCATGTCAATTTACTAGTTACAAGCAGTACTTTCGGTTAAATGCTTATTAAAAGTTATATTAAAAGTTTCATGACATTTTAAAGTACTGCAATTACCAAAAATATATTTTTTCTTCGATGAGATTCTCCCGTTATAAAAAGTGTTGAAATTGTTGGTACCACATTTTTTCATTCCGCTTTCCTCACATTTTTTAGAATATTTTTGAGTTGAAGCAGCGTTATTTTAGACATTTGTGCGATTTAATAATACAAAAGTATAAATTGGATAATTTTGTCGATTATTGATAGTTAAATAGCAATATACTGTTTCAATATAATTCATCTGTTATAATTTAGTCATTTATCTAAAAAAGGTTAGAGAATTGGATTCCAAAGAATATAGAAATAGCAAAATCAGGAGAAGGAATGTAACGCAATATCAATTAATATGTTAATAAGGAAGTCTATAGGAAACAAAAATTAGAAAATAATATAAGAGCAGAGTGAGCATTTAGGTCAAAAAATAATGTTATTAAACACTCCAAGATTTAATGTTATCGCTATTTCGTAGTAACCTCGAGGTCTTTTTGTAATAGTTTATCACGATTATTTAAATATTATCTCAAGGACTTTAAGCATTTTACATACCTAGCCTTGTAGTGATCTAACTTGTTATTTTCACCTCATAGGAATAAAGACAAAGTTTCTTATCAAAGTTTTTTAAAGATCAAATTTTAATGTCGCGTTCATTCAAAAATAACATAAATAAATGGTAAAAATAGCAATTAAACGGTATAATTAAAAATCATATAATTAAATATTAATTTTCTCAACTTCCCATGTAAAATAAAACTAAGCACTCCACCTTGAAAGGCAATGTAAAGGATATGAAACAGTACATCTATCTGCGCTGTATTAAACCTATCGGACTTTATAACGAACTGTAAACTCTGCTCTCAAGTCATTAGTAGCTCGCACAAGCGGTTGGTGTGATAAAGTAATAGAATTAAAAGAAATAAGTAGAATAAAAAAGGATTAGTAAAAATTTTATTCAAAAATAGCTTTTTAGATTATTTCAAAACATTGTCCTAAAATGGAAGACAAATTTAATTATTTTTCTTTCTTACTTAGAAGCATTCAAACTGTTTTTAATACCTACCGTTCTAATTAATGTAACTTTACCTTCTTTTTAATAGAAGGTTCATAGCATCGGCACTGAAAATTTCAGAATTATTCAAATATTAAAATTCCGATTTCCTTTATTGTTTTATTACTATCGCGTTAAAAATACAGTTTTTTGCAAACAAGGTAAATGATATTAAGTTAAAAATAGCATTTTGTAATGTTTCGAGTAGTGAAAGGGGGTGGTATCGTATCTTCAGATTTAGCCGAATGATTAAAAGGACGAGGGGTCATAGTGGTTTCATTACTGTGGGCTTAATGTAAGTTTCGGTTGTGTCCGTTTTTTAAATATATGTATTCACTCTTGTATAGCAGGACCAGACGTGCAAATATTTATCCATCTTGTTTTCATATTATTTTTAAGAGCATTCGCAATGGTCGTTAAGAACTTTTACTAATTTTTTCATAAAAATAAAAGATACATGATTATTATGGTGACATGAATGAGTCAAAAATGCTATCATTTATAAAAACATCAGCTAAAATTTGAATTAAAAGAAAATAAAAATACTTATTCTTCAATTTCATGTAAAGTTGAACTGCTTTTATGATGGGAAGTCAATTAAAGCTAAAAGTTCTAAGATAAATGTGAAATGTATGGAAAATGTAAACTTTTTCCGTGTTATAAAATTTCAAGTGAAATTATTTTTATGGAATGGAATACAATTTAAAAGCAAAATTAAATCATTTTTAGGGAATAATTTAAAATCAAACTAAATTATTATATTATTCTTTTAAATATTTAGAGATTCGTATAAAATTAGAATTAAATTAAATTGTAAACTTCTATGTCAGGGAATATTATATAGTAACAAAGTAAAATTAATTGTTTTCACACACTATCTGATATCTTAACAGAATTTGCAGTTAACTGTACCTACAAAATTGTAGGAAATATTCAGTAAAAATTCACAACCAGAGATAATAGACAATTGCAAAAGCATAAGAAAAAAAACTCGAAAAGATAAGAGCAGATGTTATAACACCTTATAACTAAAAGATGAAAGATCATTTAGAATAGTTATTAAAAATTTGTATCCGACCACCCAATTCGAAAGCTATTGAAGAAAAACTGGAAAAAGTGGGACATTAAACCTCGAAATTACCATATGTTGCCAAATAATATATGTGTAGGTTACTTTTTGCTTTACTGGAAGATATTAGTACCTATTCTAAAAAAGTCTCTAGACGACTCAACCTCGTACCACCGATCTATTAGTTTTTCTACTCATTATATCCAAACTATTTGAAAAATTACTATTACTCAAAGTGAAACCAGTGTTAGCGGAAGGAAAATTGTTTCCAGATCAGCAATTCGGTCTTCAACATAATCATTCCTCTATTGAGCAAATCCGCAAAAGAGCAAGAGAAATTAGGAAAGATTTAAACGAAAAGGAATATTATTCAGTAGCTTTTCTTCACATATCACAAGCGCTCGATAAAGGTGCCATACGAACTTACTTATCAAAATTAAAGAATTACTGTCATCATCTTTCTATTCTGTAATAAAGTCATACCTCACGGACATTTTTCCAAGCAAAAATACAAGGCCAGATCAATACCCCTCCCAGTACTTTTAAGAGTTCCACAAGGTAGCGTATTAACAATAAAGCCACTGTTGTATACTCTGCACATCAGATTTTTATAACGACAGACACAATAATAGCTATTTTTGTTGACGACACGGTCATACTGGCTTCTGATTATAATCCGCAAGAAGCATCCAAGAGTTTACAGAATCATTTGAACGGAATAGAATCCAGGCTAAAAACGTGGAGGATTAAAGTCAACGCCTCAAAATCTACCCATGTTATCTTTATCATTAGAAAACCTACATGCCTCCCGGTAAGCCTAAACAACAACGAACTGCCTAAATAGGAAACTTTGAGGTATTTAGGTGTACACTTGTATAGAAAATTGTTATAGAAAACTCTGATTATAAAAAAGAAAACAGTTGAATGAAAAATATAGCTGGTGGCTGTTCGGCAAAAATTCACACCTAACAATTATAAATAAATTTCCAACGTAGAAACTAATAGATACTAAGACCAGTATAAACCTCTACACTTGTCAATTATGGGTTACTGAATCTGAGTCCTACTTAAAAATAATTTAGAGATAGTAGAATAAAAAATTAAGAATCTTAATGAGCGTAGACTGGTACATTTCGAATCAACAAAAATAATCAAGGAAGTTAGTATTCCCACCGTGAGGAACAAAATCGCCCGTCACAGCAGAAATTACTAACAGTGACTAAAAGACATCCCAATAAACTAGCTGTATATCTACAAGATATATCGGAAGAACAAGAAAGACTAACAAAATATCACTTTTTGTAATTGCTGTTCCGATTTGGTATTTAAGAAACCCCAAGTGATATATCGGTAAACGTGTTCACGACGTTCAGGTCATTTATAGTCAGCGCTGAATATTTTTGTATAACAGATTGGACACATGCAGATAAAAAGAACTGATTGCTCTTAAAACAAATAAGTATTTATTCGGATTAGTTTTATAATTAAGATGATAATCTAGAGGTAAACACAATGTGATTGTGAAAAAATATATAACGGTTGTAATCTGTTATCTGGAATTAAGCAGAGTTTAGTATGCATAGATTTTGTATTTTCGATACAGTAATATTAACGTAGATTGAAGTTGTTGCTTCTTTTCTAAATGTATGTACATTTATTTACTTAAGTTTCGAGACATATCTTATTTCACGGTGTAAATTACTGCTGTTATTATCACTGGCGGAATATTATCTTTATTTTTACAAAATATATTATATATTGATTTCAACGAGTTTCTTAGAACTTTTATCCAATTAATTAAGGGATCACTAATTCTTGGCTTTTAAACTGTAACTTTATAAAAAGAAAACGTACAGAGATGTGGATATGGATGTGAATATGTAAATATGGATTTTTCAGAAATTAAGACCAGGGGAAATTGTCATTGAATTTGGCTTTACGATGCTCATACTTTTATTGTTACGGTTAAGAGAAAATCATACAGTACTAATTATTCTAAGTACACTATTGCTATAATTAAAACTAAGATAAAAACTGAATTTAAGAAAGATTCTAGTATAAATGAATCTTAATTAAACGAGGGTGATCTCTTATAATTATCAAATTTTAAATGTTATTACTTCATATTTCATCATATTTTTCACCTTATAGCTTTGCAGTTGGTATTATTTCTGTTTTAATTCTATACTTACCTTATTTAAGTAATGTGGCCCACTGTTGCAAAGCCAAATTTCAATGCACTGCTAATTCATTGTATCTAGAACTCCTTTTATTCGAGAAATGTTAACACCTCTTGTGCTGTTATGGTCTTAAAACCATACAGTGAGCGTGGGTGCAGAAAAATGCAATGACAGCGATATGGATACACGAACAGATAACTAGCCTCGTTGAGCTTTAGTTAAATTTATCAACAATGTCAACAACAATGTCAACAAATGGAGATCGTAATAAATTAACATTATACCGTCATGAACTGCGAGTGAATCTTTTATTCCTAATTGCCAAGAACTTTGATATTTTATATAAAATCAATTTTACTGGAGAGTGATTTTAGAGATGCTGGCAGTTTTCAATACAAATCTGTAGAATAGATATCATCCTTTTTCTGGTTTCATTTGAAAGTGAACCACTTATTATTCGTAACTTACAATTAGTTTATTTGCTTGAACTAGGTCCAGGAAATAATCATTCTACTTGGAATTTTCTTAGTTCTTCATCTATCTTGACTATTTTATTTGTATTATTCCTAATAATTGTGTCAGTGTAACAATATTCCTGTTAAGTTCGTATTAAATGAAAGTCATTTCCTGTTATTTTGATTTGTTGATTTGAATTACATTTAAAATGACAATTTCAATAATAATTACTTATCCTTACTAATTTCTGTTCATCATTAGTATATTTATTCTTCCAAGTCGCATTGTTGTGTAATTTAAATTAAAACTTCGACAGTTATATGATTTATAAATTGAAATGGAACTCTTTCCTGTTCTTTTCTGTTTTAAGATTCTTAATTCAAATTGTAGCTAGAATAATTTTAAAAAGTAATATTTACATAGTAAAGTATAATTTGTACTATTTGAAAATCATTCTAACCTAGCATTTATTGAATTCTTAATCCGAATTAGATCTAGAAGTTGTCATGCAACTTTTGTTATTTTTAATATTGGAAAGCTGTTGCACATAATTTCTTCAAAATAACAATTTATTAATAATTTCAAGTAACAGTAGTGCAAGCTATTATTTGAAATTTTGTCAGTATGGATGTTTAAATTATCTAACTTAAATTAGATGTAAACTGTGCGAAACAGCCAAATGCAAAGAAAATGGTTAAAATGATAAATTTCTCTATATATAATTGTTGAAAGATATATATGAACACATTACAAATTCACATTTTTTTAAACTTGCAATTAATTAAAGCAATGAAACATAAACGGTGGTTTATCTTACTATCTAAATATTATAACGTATACTTTGTTTTGAATGTTTTATATATTTTTTACACATATGCTTTCTATACATTTTTGTATACTTTACTTGGTGTTGAAACACACCACCGGGTAAAAGGTATCTTCAACTTGCAATATCACTTTGTTTGTCAATATCTGATCACTGGAATATATTCTATACTATTCAAGTTATATTTCGGTTTTGGTATCCTTAATTAGGTCCTCGATGATGGGGTGATTTAGAGTTCCTATGTATGGGGAAAGAGCTGCTTTGGCTGCCTAACCAGCTTTTTCATTTCCAAAGATTCCAATATGGTTGAGAATCCATATGATTTTTATCTCGTGGCTAATCTTATTGATTTTGTGATTAATTTCAAGAATTTTGAGCATAACATCATGGTTAGATTCTGTATGTTTTAAAGCGACAATAACACTTTTAGAGTCAAGGAATATTAATAGTTTAGGAATAAGAATTTTTGTACGCGAGTTTGAAGGCGTGGTTAATAACAGTTAATCGCGTGGTGAAAATTGACGTATTGTCTGACAGTTTGGAGCTGAAAGTAAAGCGGGGCGTAACTACGTAACAGGCGTATCCTGCTTCGGCTTTGGATTTTGATCCATCAGTGAAGATGTGAATATGATCCCTGTATCGGTTAAAAATTTCAGTGGATAAGCTATTAAATATTTCCAAATTTGTCTCATCTTTCTTGTATAAACACAGTTTCGAATCCGTTTCGACTGGGTGGAATGTCCGCGATGGAATTTCAAATGTTGTTCTAGAGACGTTGGGAGTAAGCTTTGTATTGAGTTCCAGTTTCGGTTTGTGTATTCTGTGATAGAAGGGTTTTGGAATTCTCTGTTTTTAATTGTATTTATGGACAAGGCGGTTTGAGAATGTGTTATTGAATGATGGTTTGTCGAGGGTTGTGGAAGTTTTAGTAGCCGGTATAATGCTGAGTAGATCCCTTCGGGCTTTGAGTGAGTATTCTTTGCACACTTTTTGGTTGCTCAGTGTGGAACTGGTCTTGAATGCACCCGAGATAATTCTCAGAGCGGAGTTATAGATAGGGTCAAGCTTTTTTTAGTGATGGATTTATTGAGCCGTAGATAATTGAGCCGTAATCTAATTTTGATCCAATCACACATTTGTTTGTAATTAATAACACATTCGTGTCTGCTCTACAGGAGTTGGCTGATGAGGTTTTGAGAATGTTTAGTCGTAGGTTGCATTCTTTGCCGAGGTTAATGATATGGTTATGCCAAATGAGTTTGTTGTCAAATTCCATTCCTAATATTTTCAATAATGCTGCTAGTCCGAGAGGTGCCATTGTCTAGACAGAGACTGGTATTGAGAGGAGAGCGTTGGCTGGAAAAGATCACATAATTGGTTTTGAATTTTGAGAACTTGAAACCAGCTTTTTTGGCCCAATTTTGGACTTTATTTAAGATGTCTTGCATTACTGCTTGTGATGTCTTTTTATTTGTCCCTTGGTATGTAAGAGTTACGTCGTCGGCGAATGCACAGGCTGTGATTGGTGAGAACGTTATTGATAGAAAATTCTTGATTAAGAGTAGGAATAACAGCATTCTTAGTACGGATTCTTGTAGATCACCATTTTATACAACCATGGAGTTAGACAGGGTATCATTAATTCTTTTTCTTATTTGTCTTTTTTTCACGAAGTTTTCAAAAATTCTTAAGATATTGCTCTCGAGTCCCAATTTCTTTAGTACACCAAGAGTTTTCTTTCTATATATCATATCGTAAGCCTTTTCAAGGTCCATTGAGATCATCACTGAATGCCGTTTGCTAACCAAGCTGTCATAGATATGAGATTCAATTTTTATTAGTTGGTTCATGGTGAAGTAAAAGTGGCTAAATCGAATTTGATTTTGTTTATTATAATATATATTTGGTTTCCGAACACATGTTTTTCTTTGACATTTTTTCCTATTATCAGAAACAAAAAAAATATTTAAGATGTGTTAAAGATGTATAATTATCTCACGTATATCTACACTTTTCACTAACAATAAATTGTTTGTTTTGTACTGATGATAAAGCACGTTGTGCATGCTAAAATAAATACTTACGAGTAATAGTATAAGGATGTGATACAATTCTAGAGAATAATATTATATAAATGATTTGATAAATTTTGTAAACCTTAGTATCTGACGGTTAAGTTAATAAATCGAAATTTATTTTATTTCCAGATGCCGATCTGAGCATGGGCGCAGGTGCAGCTGGAGGCTCGGTCCTGGGGTTGCCAGGCTCGGGTGTAGGTAGCGTGCTTTCGCAGCACTGTGCGATCTGCGGTGATCGTGCGACTGGAAAACATTATGGTGCTGCTTCCTGCGACGGATGCAAAGGTTTCTTCCGGCGGTCGGTCCGGAAAAACCATCTTTATACCTGCAGGTTAGTAGAATTTTGTTACACTTTTCTTCATAATATTAGATCGAGTCATAAGTAACTTCCGATGCAGCTAAGTAGAATCTATTGTTCGTATCTACCCGCTATGAGTTACCATGACAAGAAGTTTTTTTCACTATATAGACAAGGCTTTAGTTATTTTTTTATGAACTGTTTTGTGTGATACACGTTACGTTATACTGTTCTTTTCAATCTCTGAAATGGAGAGTTAAAAAGTACATATTCATCATGTAATGCATTGGGAATTTAGACAAGGCAATAGTGCTAAGGCGACAGCTGAAAGAATATGCAGTGTATATGGTGAAGATTAATAACTGATCGGGCAGTTAGAAATTGGTTTATAAAATTCCGTTCTGGAGATACGACCTTAAAAGACGAACCGAGGGCGGGACGTCTTTCTGACTTTAACCACAACCTTTTAAAAACAATATTGGAGCGAAATCCACATCAATCAATCAGAGGTATAACAGAAAGGTTGAGTACATCACAATCAACTGTTAATCGTCACCTGGAGAAATTAGGGAAAGTCAGCAAGTTAGGAGTATGGGTAGCTCACAATTTCAGTGAACAGAATAAAGAAAATCGCATGTCAATCGCCACAGGTCTGCTCTCACGGGTAAAAATTAAGCCTTTTTTAAACAGGATTGTAACAAGCGATAAAAAATGGGTTACCTATGAGGATATAGTTCACAAAAGACAACGGCTTGATAAGGATCAACCACCCCTATCAGATCCGAAAGCAATCCTATCAAATTCGAAAGAAAGATCCGAAAATATCCATGGCAAAAGATTTTATTGTGTGTATGGCGGGATTGTCAAGGAATAATTCACCACAAGTTGTTGAAGTCAAATTTAACGATTACTGTAGATAGATACGTTCAGCAGTTACAAAGAGTGCAAGAGAAACTCCATGAAAAGCATCCTGCACTCGTCAATCGTAAAAACGTCATTCTTTTACACGATAATGCGCGATCACATACAGCAAGGGTGACTCAAGAAAAAATTCTTCAGCTTGGATGCTCTGTTTACCACATCCACTTTACTCCCCGGATCTTGCCCTAACAGGCTACCACATTTTCTATTCTTTATAAAACTCTTTGAATGGAAAAATCTTCAATTCTGAAGAGCAGGCTGTCAAAAATTTCTTCCAGTCCAAATCAATTACATTTTACAAGGAAGGAATTGATAAACTGCCAGGAAGATGGTAGAAGGTTATATATAATAGTGGTGAATACATAATAAATTAATATAATTTTGTTATTTAACGAGAGCAAAATAAATGTCTGATAAAAAAACAGAAGTTACTTATGACTCGACCTAATAATTATGCCATAGATACAGTTATTTTTTAATGTTGTTAAAAATACTACAAATAGGGTGGGAAGAAAAGAAATACGTATGTACAGTAAAGTTTGGATGAAAGGTAGTCACCCCTATTACTGGAAAAAGACTTCTCTTGACATGGCCAGAAGCAAACCGCGAGTAGTGCAATTCAATTTGGGCTTGAATATCAGTGAGGCAATACATATGCAAAGATCAAACCTCTTTATTTTAATTTGTTTTTAACGAATATTTTACCAATATATTTTTGAGGATCTTATGATTAAAATGAGATCAAATACGATATAAATTGGATAATATTTACTTATTAATATTAATCGTATATCCTGAATTATAAACGCAAAAATAATCTCAAATATGATCCGGATTATATCGTGTTTGAACTTATTTTAATCAGAGAGATCGAACAAATATATCGATAAAGGTTGCATTATAGAAGAAATAAAACAAAATTATTATATTTTGTTTTCCTTCGTTTGATATTATTTTTTACGTTTGACAAACTACAAAGGCAAACACCGCGGAGCGCGATCCGAGCCTTTCCTGGAATTGAAACTTAACCATGCTTTCATAACTGTAAGTGTCCGGTCCCTTGTCGTTATTCACTCATCCAGACATTACTGTATATTCTTAGCATCTTTTTATTTTTCAAACTTTTCGTATCGCAAATTGTGTAAGTAGAATAGGAAATAAAATAACGAACTTAAGATTTGTAAACATTTTTCATAAAGATATGTATCAAAAACTTTCGTCCCTGGTTTTATAACGTTTATATACTGTGGTTACCTTCTATAGTTAAGATAACTACAATACATTCATATTCTGTGTTTTTCTATTTTT